>CAXITT010000051.1:731604-773142 GCA_964033795.1 Lymnaea stagnalis | reverse complement strand
AGGGGGGGGGGGGGGGGGTCCACGAATTTGTGCCAATGTGTGACCACATGTCCACTTTTTAAAAAAATTAATATTTGTGACGTTGCAGAAATGGGGGAAATCGGACTGATAGCGTGGGGTCATTTATTGATAGTCATCTCCTACTGATGGCTGCAAATATGTTGTCTGTGATTGGTCAGCTCTAATTTGAGCACCCCTCCCCTTTTTTCATATGCAAATGAGCTTATGTTGACTGATTTGCACTGAGTAAAATGGTGAGGGCTAGGGATTATATATTATAAGAGGGTATTGCTGGTAGTGGGGCCACTTTGTTCAAAATGGCAGGATGACCAAGAAACAATTAAAATTGTTCATCCAACCGAAATTTTAAATAATGCAGAATTTGGTTTATATGTGCACTTTGTGAGGCAACAAATAACGTTATAACAACTATGGAATTTCTCGCAAGGCGCTCGTAACAATTGCAATGTAGCTTGTAAACTTGATACGTATGTCAAGTATGAGAGTTCCCTATAACTACTGGGCTCTAGATCTCACCGGAAACGGGATCTCACCAGATTTGGTATCCCACCGGGATCAGGATCTCATCGGTATTGTGATTTCACCGGGATCGGGATCCCACCATAACCGCGATTCTACCGGAATCGGGATCCCATTGGGATCCTATCATGATCCTTCAGGACAACAGGGTGCCATAGGTTTACATAAGTTATTTGGGCTGTTTCAGATTGAGCGGCCCACTGCGACTTTGTTTTGGATTCACTCCCCTTATTTTGTTCTTAATTTTTGTTAAAAGAGTTACATTTTCAGAGTTAAAATTTTATTGGTTGATTAATTATAATTTAAAATTTTTCATTGGTTGGCTCATTATCATATTTCTTTTGTTCCGCCATATTTGATATCTTTGGGGTGCCTGTGGGGAATGGAGACTTTTTCATTTTGTGGCTATATTTTACGTTGGAACCTGAAATAAAGTGTGTAAAAGTGTATTTCATGAAACTGTAAGTTGGATTTTCATTATTTCTTTAGTTTATAATTATTTGGGGCCCTTTTTTATTGTTTTTTGTTAATTTTTATAGTTTTCTTGCCAAAGTGTGAAATTCCATGTGTTTTTACTTGTGGATTTAAGGCTAGTTTTTATGGTTCAGGTTAGGTTTAGGGATCGATTTAGGGTTAGGCATAGGGATCGATTTAGGTTTAGGGTTAGGCATAGGGATCGATTTAGGTTTAGGGTTAGGCATAGGGATCGATTTAGGGTTAGGCATAAGATAGATTTAGGGTTAGGCATAGATTTAGGGTTAGGGTTAGGCATAGGGATAAATTTAGGGTTTAGGTTAGGCATAGGGATCGATTTAAGACAATTTTTTTCATACATTTTTAACGTTTTCTTCCTAATTTTAGCAAACATGAATTATTTTATTTTTCCATGGCCGCCATCTTGGTTGCGTCGACCCGTGAACACGTAAAAGTGCGCTGGTCGAGGCAACCAAGATGGCGGCCATGGAAATAGACACGGGCCGCTCTCTCTTAAATTACCGTTATTTGAAGTGTTTTTAGGTAACCATGTTTTTATAGGGGAGACAAATTAATTATTATTTTTGTTTACTATAGACTATAGCGTGTTATTTTGCTGTTGACATTTCGCTTAGTAGCAATGTGAATTAAAAGCAGATGTTTTTTTTCTGAATGCAAGCCCGGGCAACTCCGGTTATATTTGATAGTAAAGTTATAAAATTAGATTAAATGCAACATTTATTTTAACCAAGATACATCCAGTTGGGCAACTTTTATAATGAATCTTTAAGGACAGAAGAGTTATCCTTGATTTACCACAATGGCTCCGTAAAAGATTCATAAAAATGTACTTTTTTTTTAATCTCGTAAAATTTGTAAAATTTTTGTATTCCATCAATTACCAAAAGATGATATTTTACTTTTTAAATACTTATTTAAAGATTTAACATAAGTTTACACGCGAAAATAAGAAACTCATACAGAACTTATATAATATGCACACCTGAAGCCTGAACTGTCCTGAACTGCAAGATTACCCAAAACCCTTGTCCTTGTTCCGATACCGATGGGGTCAAAACCCAGGTTAGGGATAACTTAAAATTAGGACATAAATTCGCGGGTCGCCGCAAACAAGATGGCGGCCGAGGTACTATCTCTCCAAATTTACCCAATTATTAATTACCGGCAGACTTTATAATGGGTTCCCGGTTAGATTGATGCCGCCCAGAGCGTTTTATGTTGTCGTTTCACTTTTAGAAGAGTTTACTTTATTATGGATCAGGGCTGCCACTCACTTTTATAAACTTTCCCAAGATTTGGTCATGAAATTTCCCAAGATTTCCCAAGATCATAAAAGTATATAGGAATTTTTTTAATTGGGGGGGGGGGGGGCGTTCCTATGCCCTTAATGCAATAATAGATTGAATTAATGCTCCTGAAACACATGGTACAATAATTGACTGAAATTTATTGAAAAAGACATTTAAACAAAAATGTTTATCACATAAAAGAAATAAACAATTTCTTTAAAAAAAAATAATTTATATTATTTTATTATTCAAAATATCAATACCCACTGGAGTTAGGCTACTAAATGTTACCTCCAAATTCTCTGGTAAAAATATCATCTACAATTCACGTGTAATAGAAGTCACTTGGAAACAAAGCTCACAAGGCTAATCAACACACAATTCCTTTTACAAAGGCTAAAGGTTTTCATCAAAAAATGTGTTTTCTTATTGTAAGTCTGTTGATTAGTAATTGGTTTTGCTAAGCTATTAAGCAAAATTTGTTAATAATAATTGTAGTTAAAATGGATTGATAGTATTATGAAAGCAATAAGTATTTTTATTATTTCTTGTAAATTTACATTATAAGGATTTTTTTCAAACGAAATACTGTTTAAAGGAATTTTTTCATTTATTTCCTACAATGTATAATTTTTATATCTTAGTTACCTGTGTGTCAATCCACAAATATTTTTTCCAATAGATGAAAATTAGGCTAGATTTGTTAAAGGTGCATAATATTTTGAACACATTGTATAAGTAATTGAAATAATCCAATTTTACTATGGGTTCTTGATAGAACACTATCATTTGATAGAACACTATCATTCACTCTTTGGTTTGTACTGTTTTCCTATGGTTGCTAATGTCTTATATGCATGATAAAGTTTCCGAGCATTCCGCCGTTTAATAAACATTTAACACCTGGATGTAATTTGCAAATCTTCATCTTAAAAAAAAAAGAGAAAATTAAATTTGTCTTTAATTATTAACTTGTTATTAATTTAACTTTAATTTTAGTAGAGTTCTTATTTATTTAGAAATGGTTTTAAAAATTAAAACCAGAAAAGAAAATTTTAAAAAATAATTTTTTCCTTGTTACTTTAAAAATTAGTTTGCTTTATTTTCACTTTATTTTTTTATCACGTATATTGTTTGCGTTTTTCGAAAAATATAATAAAATCTTACCCCCAGTTAAGATTTCCCAAGGTTTTGCCTGATTTTCAAAATTATTCCCCAGATCCCAAGGGGTGTCGTAAATTCCCAAGATCTTGGGAAATTTCCCAAGGTGTGGTAGCCCTGTTATGGATATGAGTGTATTGCAGTGCAGCAGTTTCGAAATTCTGATCAAATAAGATTTCGCAGAATATCATTATAAATTCGCAGTTTTCATCAGAAAATATGATGAACCACTCGTCTCATTTGTTCTGTTTATAATGCACTTAATAATATATTATCATTTCACATACTTAAGAAATATATATTAATACTGAAGGCATTTAATTTTGATGCAGCAAAAATAATGTGACATGGGCAGGACCGGATTAAAGACCTTCAGATGCACTGATTCCCAACCCTTTTGACCCGCGGAACTCTTTTAGAATCAATTAGTTGGGGCGAGAGCTTTAGTTTATCACTGTGAAATGCACTTGGGCATAGGTTGGGAATCATTCTCCTAAGCACTTAAACGATGTTGGTACACGCCCCCCCCCCCGCGCCACACACACACACACACAAAAGGCAGTAAATATTTTGGGTACCCTCGCACCAGGGTTGCCAACCATCCGTTCTTTGTAATCTGCTTCAAACCACTGATCTATTTGGACAAGTTTGGAAACTGTGGAAGGGAGGTGAAATCCTATGATGGATCAAGTAAGTGCAAAGTAGCTACCAAAAGTTTAATTTGTATATTTGCCAAATCTCATAACATAGAAGGGTGCCAGTAAAATTGTGTTGGGTTTAATTTAAGTGCAGTAAATGGCGCCACACTAATTTGGCCTATTTCTTTACGCCACCCCCTCTCCCAATGTAAAAAATATGTCATAAAATGTAGATACCCTCATCAAACACCCCACTTTAGATGTGGCCAGCTAGTAATGTATGGCCCTTAACTTAAAGTTTATCAACCAATAATGATTTGATGCTATAAAATCTGCCAATCCCTTAAATATCAAAGTTCTACCAAGAATCTCAATGTTCTTCTGAGAATTTCAAAGCTGTATCCACAAGCATGGGCGCCCGCAAGAGGGGGGGGGGGCCCTTTCCCCCCCCCCCCCCCGATTGATTGGATAAAAAAAGTTTAAACAAAATTAGACAAAAAATGTATTAAAGTAAAGAGAAAATAAAGAGAAAGTAACTAAGCTGATGTCCTGTCCGTTCGTTCACCATACAAATACACTTCAGTAAATTAAAACTACATTAAAACATTACTAAAAATTGTTTGCCCCCCCCCCTTGGAAAGTTAATCGATTTTTTTGCCCCCCCCTAGAAAGTTTTGTGCGGGCGCCCATGTCCACCAGGGTTGCCAACCGTCCGTAAATTTACGGACAGTCCGTAAAGATTTGTCGTAAAATTGCCTGTCCGTAAAATTCCGTTAAAAAATTAAGACGTCCGTAAAAAAAATCGACAAAACGTGGAATCTCAACGTTAAAAAAAACCCAGTAAATCATGTTTGTGATATCTATTTTCTTGATTTAAAATTAAATTTTTAAATTGTTTTAGTGGCATCCCGCGCTCTATTAATAAACTGTAAGAGCTTTCTGGACAGCTCGGCTCGCGCGGCGAGACGCATCGCGGCAAGATGGACTTGTTTAGACAGATCGTTAGTCGTTACGTCACAATTACGCATAAATTATGACGACATAAATATAAAAAATAGTATCTGTTTTTAAAAAATTGACTTAATATATATATAAATGTGTCCGTAAAAAATTGCATTTGTCCGTAAATTTTATTGAGAGTTCTTAGATTTGTCAGTAAATGTTATTTTATTGAGTTGGCAACCCTGCCTCTCACATATATCTATTATTATAATGTCATATCCATCACTTCTGAGCTCAAGTCTTACTAAAATACATTACAACTTAATTTCCTATTTTTAAAAAATACAAACAAACATGAAGAATTCCATTTATGAAAGAACAAATGACGCATATGAAATAATAATAATAATAATAAAGTTCATTTCAAAAACACGCTTCATCCCCAAAGGCTCGAAGCGCGGTACAAATTCAACAAAAAACAAATCTATAATTTACCACATTTAAAACAAACGCAGCACTACAAAAACTAATTACAAGCATACGATGGCAAAGTCTCTCTAGCCATGTCAACCATACGCAACACAGCCATTATGCATTAACTGGAAAATAAGGTTGACAATCATCCCAGAAGGTGTTTGCGAAATAGATGTGTCTTTAAATCGGTTTTAAAGGACTCCAGTGTCTGGTTGTTTCTGAGATCGACAGGAAGGGCGTTCCAAATTGTTGGACCAGCAAATGAGAAAGTGCGCTTTCCGTAAGTCTCAAGGCAAACACGTGGTGTCGAGAGTTGGCCACTATCGGATGAGCGGAGCTCTCTAGTGGGTACATAAGGCGTCAGCAGCTCTTTCAGATAGGACGGCGCCAGGTCATGTAAGCAGCGGCAACACAAAGTTGCGATTTTGTACTCTATGCGAGCACGCACCGGCAGCCAGTGCAACTCTCTCAGAAGTGTTTTTGCATGGTCGAACTTGGGTTTGCGGAGAATAATGCGAGCCGCATTATTCTGTGCTATTTGAATTTTATCCAGGAGCGTAGCTGGAAGACCCACCATGAGAGCATTGCAATAGTCCATGCATGATAACACAAATGCAGACATCAGCCTCTTTGTTACATCAATTGTTAGGAAGGGCCTGATGTGACTTATCCTGCGCAGCTCCAGAAAAATCGCCTTGCATAGCATGTTAATATGACTTTCAAAAGTTAGTCTTCTATCTAGGTAGACACCCAGGTACCACACTGTTTAAGCTAACTCAATACGCACACCTGAGAGAGTAATGGATGTCGTGTTATTTGCAGATTTTTGCTTCTGAGCGGTCGCGATGGGGAGCAGCTCAGTCTTATCAAGCTGAATACACGTCGTAACTCTCCCCTGGTGTGCAGAATGCTTGCATCCACCTGATGGCACCACCTGATGGCATCCACCTGATGGCACCACCTGATGACATCCATTGTTCGCCAGAAATTACTGATAAGCAATGGTAGAGCCAGGTACTATGGTATCATGTTTGATTCGGCTCCTAAGCAAACAGACCGTGAGCAGATGTCTTTCATTCTATTCAAAATAATTATGTTAAAGACCTTTCCTGGTACAGACAGCAGTGTGATTCCTCTGTAATTTGGGATCTTGATGAGGTATCCTTCTTTCCAATCTCTTGGAACTCTCTCCTCTTCCCATATCTTTTCAAACAGAGGGTGCAGCATGTTGACTATTGTGTCTATGTCAGCTCTCATCATCTCTGCTCTGATGTTGTCCGCTCCCGGTGATTTCCTTAATTTGAGCTGCTTGATGGCCATAGATATTTCTTCCTTATTTAGTGCACTTTCTTCTATTTGTAAGTCTTCATTTGCTGGTTAGTATGTCTGGTGTGTCTGTGGATGGGGGTCTGTTTAATATTTCCTTAAAGTATTCCATCCATCTTTTTTGTTGCTCTTTCCTTTCTGTTATAGATCTACCTTCTCTATCTTTGACAGGTCTCTCCGGCCTTTTGTATCTCCCTGACAGTTTTCTTGTTATGTCGTTGAGCTCTTTCAAGTTGCCCTTCCTGGCTGCTTCTTCTGCTGTCGATGCTAGGCCATCTATGTTGGCATTTTTATCTTTTTTAATGCTGTTTTTTTTACCTTTTGGTTTGATTCTTTATATCTCTCTTGCGCTTTCGTTTTCTCCGCCCTGGTGCGGCTGCTGTTTACTATATTTTTCATTTCTTTTCTCTCTTTTATTTTTTGCAGTGTGTTTAGTGAGAGCCTGGCTTTTTGTTTCTGCTTCACTGATCCTAAAACTTCTTGGCAGGTGGATGTTACAGACGTCTTTATACTTTGCCATGTATGTTCTACTTGGTCATCTTCTGTTTGGTCTTCTTTAGTTTTTGATCTTCCAGCGCTTGGAACGTATTCCTCAAGGTAGCACTGAATTCTTCCCTTTTCTGCTCATTTGCCAGAAGTGCTACATTGAATTTGGTTCGCTTAGCAGTTGGCTGTTCCCAGTTTTTTCTTCAGCTTTAATTTAAGTCTCACCCAAAACAAGAGGATTGATCGGGTGCGACATCTGCTCCTCTTTTTGCTCGTACATCTTCTAGAGACTTTCTAAATTTTTAGCTGATACATAACAATATGTGATCTATTTGGTTTTGCGTTTTGTTGTCTGGGGATACTAATGTTATCTTGTGGATGTTTTTATGTTGAAATTCGTTTCCTCCAATAAGAAGCTCATTTGTTGAATTTGTTGCGCAGAAGTCTGCTAGTCTTTCTCCGTTCTCATTCCTCTCTCCTACACCATGACGTCCCATGATTTCCTCATACCCACTGTTGTCGTTTCCAATCTTGGCGTTAAGGTCTCCCATGCATTTTTTCTTTCTCCCCATTGGGTGGAGCCAGGGCCGGCTCAAGGTACCGGCAACTCGGGCAGTTGCCTGGGGCGCCATGTGCTTAGGGCGCCATTAACGATCTTCCATAATGGGAAAAATCATTGCATTTGAGCACCATGGAAGAAAAATGGAAAGTACATAAAAAGATTTGTCGATCTAAAGGGTAGAAGTTGAAAAAAAAACCATAGATATGCTAATTGTTCATACTGCCCACGGTAGGTTAATTGTTCATACTGCCCACGGTAGGCTAATTGTTCATACTGCCCACGGTAGGCTAATTGTTCATACTGCCCACGGTAGGCTAATTGTTCATACTGCCCACGGTAGGCTAATTGTTCATACTTCCCACGGTAGGCTAATTGTTCATACTGCCCACGGTAGGCTAATTGTTCATACTGTTCACGGTAGGCTATTGTTCATACCGCCCACGGTAGGCTAATTGTTCATACCGCCCACGGTAGGCTAATTGTTCATACTGCCCACGGTAGGCTAATTGTTCATACTGCCCTCGGTAGGCTAATTGTTCATACTGTCCAAATACAAGTTAATAAAACAATTTTATTGTTCATTGCTTTAAAACAAAAAAAACAAAGCCAGGTAATAAACGTATTACCTAACCTCAGGTTTTTTTTCTTGCACACATTTTTTTGATTAATAGGGGCGCCAAAGTTAATCTTTCCCGGAGCCCCAGCAAGCGTAGGACCAACCCTGCTGGACGGACGGAGCACATTATAAACAAAGGAGAAGTATCTCATTTTTAAACACCCGGTTTCATTTTCCCGGGTCCCCGGGTGTGTTAATAGGCCTACTTGGCATTTCCGGGGGGTCAGCCCTACTTAAAATAAGTATGTACTATGTATCCAAAGAAATTTCCATTTGCTGAGAACAATAAAAGAAACTTATCGTAACCTTATAATATAAACACATTACAAAAGGCAGGATGACCATTAGTTTAAGGGTTGAGACCTGGACCACTGGTGTATTGTATGGCTACGGGCGGGGGGGGGGGGGGTCTTCGAGCGGGGAACCCATCCAAGGGGCGCCATTGCATTACATTACATTACATTACAGATACGTAACATGGCGGTCACAATTACAGTTACAGACACCTGGAAGAGCAAAAGTGGTTCTGCAGACGGAACCCAACAAGAAGCAGACGGCACACCGGTCAAGCAGGACTGAAGCGGGTTGATGATTTGGACTTGGAGATGAACATCTGATGGGAGTCAAGGCATGCAGGGGAAATGCCTTAGATCAGTCTGAATGGAAATGGAAGGAATGTGGTGGAACAGGACAGAGCCCAGTAATAGTAGTAGATGAACACTCAAGGATGTAGTCTCTATCGTACATTCCTTTATACCCCACATCACATGACCACTGACTCCAGTTATCCAACCAATATTCACTCATTTTGGCTAAGCCATTCATTAAAAAAAAACAAAAAACTCACCACGTCCAGTCGGTAACCATGACAACAACACAGGACAATCAGGTCACTGTGAGTGACTAAGGTCAGAAAGTACACATGATGATACCGACACTGGATTGTCAAATAGCCACTCTTACTAGTCTTACTGTCATAATGGCATTACAGACAGGCTACATTACAATCACATTGCGCTTCAGTCACAGTACAAACATTCAGAGTAAACAAGTACATTACAGAGTATATTACAGATGCAGTACTTTACAAAAGTATATTACATTACAGAAACTGTACATTACTGTTTATAGAAACAGTACATTACTGTTTATAGACACAGTACTATACAGACACGGTATATTAAAGTCAGAGTACCATGCATAACATTAAAAAGTACATTACATAGTCTTTAGATACACTGTACATTACAGACACAGTAATTTACATTAAACACTGTATTTTACATAACAGACACGTTACAATTACATTACAGGGTACAAGACATTACAGACACAGTATTTTACGTTACAGAAACATTACATTACAGATTACATTACATAATACATTCCAGAGTACATTCAGACATATTACATTCCAGAGTACATTCAGACATATATTACAGAGTACATTCAGACATATATTACAGAGTACATTCAGACATATATTACAGAGTACATTCAGACATATTACATTGCAGAGTACATTACAAACACATTACATTACAGAGTAGCCTACATTACAGAAACATTACATTACATAGTACATTACAGACACATTCCAATACAGACACATTACATTATAGAGTACATAACAGGCACACTATATTACAGTTACAGACACAGTATATTGCAAACACAGTTATTACTACAGACACAGTATATTTTACACAGAGTTAATTACATTACAGACACAGTATGATTCATTTGATCTAATTCACCATCTGGAGCTTGTTGCTGAAGACCCAAGAGATAAATTACACAATTTTTTGTTTTAATTTCCTTTTTAATACCATCATTTGACAAAAAATGTACCATCACATGTCGTATGTACCGTCAATTACTTATTTTTTATAACATGATTGGAACACATGAACAAACTTCCAACAATGAACATATTAAAGAGCATGATTTCCTTTGCATTTTTTTTTTGTATTGAAATATCACATCTGTACACCTTGCAGACCTTACATCCGGTGGCAGACCTAGACAAGTGCAAAGGGGGGTAATGGCCCACGGCAACAACTTTTGGGGTTTATAAAACATATTATCTAGATGTAGATTACGAATGTGTGTGTGTTTTGGGATGCACTTTTAGGAGTTTGTTTGATTGCAGTTAGTTAAGGCATGCCACTGCTAACACACACACACACACACACACACACACACACACACACACACATATACATATATATATAATGATAATTTTATTCTAGCATAACAGTCAGTCAATATATTTGGAAACAACAAGAGAAACTGTTTAAAATGCTATGTGAGAAAAACAATGTGGTTTACAGGCTGAAGGAAGTATTTTAATATCCTACTGGATAACACATGGACATTGCTTGAACTATAATATTACTCTTAATTAATTTTGGTAATCCATGTTTGTTATGGATTTCTATTATTTTATTTTGCTGGGGGTGGCGGTGGAGGGTAGCCTAGATTTGACTTATATAAACATGAGGTACTGTAGGCCTGCACAACCCAAAATTTAAGGCGGGCCGCAATGCATTATGAAAAATTTGTGCTGGCCAAAAGAAAATAGGACAGGACTTGTGCGGGCCAAAAAAATATAGGTCGGGGGAAAGTTATTAAGAAAATAATAAGAATAACGAGTTTTTTGATACCTCCCGGGCCACAAATTGACTGCTAGTGTTTATATAATTAAGTTTACAGTATGTAAATATGTGCTACCATTGCTACCATTGACAAACAACAGCTCCAAATGGTTTTCAAAACAAAACTCATTTAACAGTATTTAATGATGACATAATTGCAAGACATAATGAGTTTTTCAAAATAAAAATTAATTAATAAAATAGGTCAAATTATGGCACACATAGCAAGTATTGTAAATCACATCTGAACATGGAATCCTAAGTTAATTAAAATTTAAGAGCTATTTGTTAAATCCATCCAATGTTCACAGCATCAAATGTTCATTAACTTGTAGGATAAGATTTTTCACCTTGCTTTTCACTATTCCTCATAACCTGTGTGGCAAGGTTGCATCAGATTTGAGCAACATTATCAGTTGCAAATGCTTTAAACAAATGTTCACCAACAAAAGTTTTAAACACAGCTTTACTAACCTAGACTACGTAAATATATTGAAAAAACATTGTAAGTGGAAACTTAATGTATTTTCATTATAAAGTATAGATTTTCTTTTTCTATGTTTAAAGAAAGCTATTATGAAAAGTAACTGTAAGTTGTGTTTTAAGTTTAAATTTAAAAAGCAACTTCACACACACTGAATGCAAGATATTAATTATTATTATTAATCGATTATTATCTTTTTTTGTATTATATTAATCATAAATAAAAAGAAGACACAGATATACAATTCATACAAATATCACTGAATACTTGTTAATTACTGTCAATAGATATATTTTAAACTCTTTGAAACAAATAATAAATAATTAGTAAGTTTTAGGCTAATATAACAATGAAAGCAGCTTAATAAGGGAATTTCAAAATAATTGTAAACATTACCAATGACAGAAAGTCTAAATGTGACAGCAAGCTAAAGTGATGAACTTGATTTTTTCAGCCTGTCAATAAGCCACTCTGCTGAAACAAACCAATAACTATTGACTTTGAATATAAGAGAAGCTATAAATCCCATATGTTTAGTTGGTGAAATGACGTGTAGATGCAGATGAGATATGGAGTTGAATGGGGGCCAGTGAAATCCCATGCGAACATCAGTTACATCTCCCCCTTGTTTAGCTAAGAAATCTTTTCCCACAGACACGAGTTGTTCAACCAGCTTTACGTCATTGCTCCCCAAGTGTTTAGGGTCCTTGACATGCTTCTCAGGGATGATTAAATAATGGTGATCTGAGGCGGGTCGGAGGTCTTTAAAGATGACTATACCGTCCTGTTGGTAGAGTAAATCAGTTTTCGGCTCTTGGTTGTTTGCAATACGACAAAAAATACATTTGCTACATGTTGGCTGTTCTGGTGGAGTGGTCTGTGCCATTTTTATCGTCCTTAAATATAAAAAGAAAAATATTTCATAAAAAGAAAAACATTGGTCTTAGCTTTAGAATTTTGAAATTTCTTAGCAATAGCATCAAATAAATGAAACTAAAGTCATGAGAAACTATGAGAACAGAATTTTGTTTCATACATTTTAAAATAGTCTGTTATTGTGATGAACTAGCAGTTAAAATAACTATTGTCTTGTGCTTTGAGATTGCAAATTGTCATTTAGTATTTAAACTGCGTCCATATGCCTCAGATAAATAATATTTTACTGCACTCCCAGACTTTTTTAAAGAAATTTTAAAGAGTACTCCTTTTCCAGTTCTTTGGTAAATATGCCAGATCTTTTCACATTGAGGCCATCAACAAAAAATGTTCAGGATCTAAGAGGTACTGGGGGACCCAAATTTGTGATTATGTGTGAATAAGGTGTCTAATTTACTTTTTTTAGGGGTGGGGGTGTAAAAATACTGTGAATCATTTATGGATGGTCCCCATGGCAAAAAGTGAATCAATATATTTAGGAAAATTTAAAAATACCTATGTTGTGGTTAAATTCAATAATGGGCATATCTCTAGAAGCCACAAAATATGACTCATGCCTACTATCCCAAGCATCACTGGAAGACAACAGAGTGAATACAGTAGGTTGATTCAAATATAAATAAAGGCTACGGCTATTCGGACCCGGTATCAGAAGTGAGAGGTTGGATTGATTAAAAAATATTAAAAATAATATTGTAGGGTTTGTACAGCAACATTTGGTATCAAATGAAAGATCATCGAATGGACTATATGTTTATAAACTTAATTCTTCAGTTTAACTAAAATAAACTACCACAAGTGAATAACATCCAAATAGCATTAAGTGTAAAGGGACCCAGGTCCGAATAGCGGCGATGCGTGTCCGGATCCATTTTGACTAAATGCTATTGGGATGTCATTTGTGGTAGTTTATTTTAGTTTTAGTTAAACTGAAGATTTAAGTTTACAAACATATAGTCCATTCAATTATTTGTCATTCAATACCAAATTTTATCTTCATTTTTTAATCTAAACCTCTCACTTCTGGTATATAAGGAACTCTAGGCCCCTACTATAGTCTATAGGTATTTGAATTTAAAAATGATAGGCAGCCTACTCTGGCAAAACTGCTGGTATTTATTTAAGTTTTAAGACAAGGCCAAGGGGCTCATATTTTTTTCTCTCTTTTACTTTAACTTAAACCATAAATTAAATTTTTTTGTATGTTTAGTGAAGTGTATACTGCTGTATTAGTCTATGAAATTAATAAAAATATAATAAAACTAATGTTTTTGTATTGAATTGAATATGTACTGTTATCAATTTATTAGTAATTATAATTAGTATTGCATTGTGATTGTGAGACAAAAGCAACACAGATTCAGATACGAATTCAAAATTCAATTCTGGATATTTCTCCTCCAACTATTACTATTACTAAGTATTACTAGTCCAACTGAACTGATCCTATTGCTACTGATAGTGATGCTAGTGTGATAGGAGTGAATTAATAATTATGAAATGAATTGTTAAAAAAACTTGAAAATGAAGTTGAAATAATTTTGGATAATTTTGTAATGATAAAAATGTTTTTTAAAGTTATATCGTATAATGAATGTATTCTACACTAGTCTTACTATTACTAATACTACACCACACTTCTTACACTCTACAGTCAACAGTGTTGACTTGTCAACAGACATTTATAGTTCTTCTAGCCAGTGACAGAATTAATTAATTAATAATTAACTTACTAGCTGTTTATAATTATTATCAAAGTATTCAAAGACACACTCAGTATCATAGAGACTAGGTTCTGCTTCTCTGAGTTATTGTTTATATCCTAAAATTAAAAAGTGTGACCATTAATATGATTAACTGGAGGGGCATCTGATAGTCAGGCGCTTTTGATTATTAGGTTCTTCTTTTTATAAGTATAAGGCCTAGGCTTATCTGAAGTTCAGCGGAACATT
Source organism: Lymnaea stagnalis (assembly GCA_964033795.1). NCBI lineage: Eukaryota > Metazoa > Mollusca > Gastropoda > Lymnaeidae > Lymnaea > Lymnaea stagnalis. The sequence continues at coordinate 758,584 of CAXITT010000051.1, read as the reverse complement.
TGCCCCGCTCTTTCTTCTAAAAAGATACTTTTATAATATTTAATATGAGTTATATCCCCTTTGTTTATCGCCCAGGTTGATATACCGCTTAAAACTTTTCTATAAAAAGTTAATATCTAGATAAATAATTCTATAATTTGAGAATCATAATTGTACGGTGAATACGCTTTGTTAAGACCATTTCATATCAGTATACATTTAGTGATGTGAATGCAAAAGATGGTTTTCTAAATCTAAGTTATACAGCTAAATAGCCTGTTGTCGATAACGATTATTAGAACTAAATCTAGGCCTTATATTTATTAATTTAATCGTTTGGCATTTATTTGGCCTATGAATATTGATTGCATTTTTTTAAACCCCGTCTTTGACTACATGGTCTATTTTATATATAAACCGACCTAGCCTATATCTAAGTGTGTTATGAATAGTGCTATTAAGTATTAGTATTGATGTATAGTATAGTATAGTATAGTCATTGACTATACTATACTATACTATACACTATTCACTATACACTTAATACAGTATACACTATACTCCCTATACTATTGACTATTGACATTTTTAGAGTTAAGTTTAGGGATATTAATATTTAAATTATTTCAAAACATTTAATAGAAAGTAATATAGAGACTTTACCAGTTCATGGATAGAGTTATGGTTTACTACCAGCTGAAATGTTCTCTTTAGGCTTTAAGATAATTACATTCTTGATTGTTTTATATTTCAGTACATTTAATGCTCTGAATTTAAAAAAAATAATCAAGCAACATGTCAAAAGGAAAAGTCCCCATCATGTCCACAGCAGGTGCTATACCTGTACGAAATGAAAAAGGTAAAGTCAAATTAACTTCTTGTTTTAACTACAATTTAGGACTTTTAGCAGGATTTTATGCAGTTTGATAATTTTAAAACATTTAGACCTTATCATGCCTTATGTAAAACTATATCATTTTAAAAAAATGAAAAATACAATTTTTTCATTATAATGTTTATTTTGTTGTATTTTTTCAATATCCATACTTAAACTATCATTCACTTCATTGAATGAATCATTGTGTTAATCTTTAAAACTTTGTAGGTGAGCTCACTATGGAAAAGGTGAAAGTCACTCGGTACATGCGAGGTCAAAGGCCAGAGTTTGCACCAGAGAGTGATGATGAAGAAGAAGTAGAAGTAACTACTGGTTTTCAATCACGAGTTCGTGCTCCTCAAGTTGATGACAGAAAAGAAGATGATGATGAAATTGAAAAAGAGAGCCAGGAGGTTCAGGATCGAAGGCTAAGGAGACTCCAGCACAGAGAAAGACAAGACAGTGATGATGAGGAAGACAGGTGAAAAAAAATTCTAGTTTGCTTGAGAAATATGAAGAAATTATATCATAAATTTAAATAAAAGTGAATTTACTTAAATAAATACCAGCAGTTTTGACAATTTTCTGAGTAGCTTAAAGAGTTCTGAGTTCAGCTTAAAGAGTCATTCTTATTCCCCTCTACCTTGAAATAGAATTACTTCAACCCCAGGCCTTAAAGTTGCACCTTTATGTCGCACTGCTTTTGGGCAAGGCAACATTGGCAAATAATTATCACAACAATGTCATTTTATTAACTTGTTTCTTATCTAGGGTTACTCGTCATCGTAGAGAAGTTGTTGAGCCAGAGGTCATTGCAGAGGGTTCAGATGATGAGAGCCGTCCTATTAGAAGGAGGCGTGCTGATGACAGCAGTGAGGGAGAGGAGGATGAAGAGGAAGAAGAAGAGTTAGATGAAGAGGTCCTTAACTTTTTTCTTACTCCTGCAATTCCATTATAAGTCATTCTATGCCTGTATGGTTTTTACTAGTGTAAAAGATTAAACAATAACAAATCATATTTCTTTAACTGCCATTTTTCATCAATGTATTTTAAGTATTTATTTTTCATTGACCTTGACCCCCTTGTTCTTCATTCCATGACAATTTTGTCCTTTTAATTTTTATGTGGTTTATTTCATTAAAAATATTTTTTTTCAGGAAATTGAAAGACGCAGAGCAATGAGGAAGATAAAAGTGATACAACAACGGGATGAAGAGGTGAAGAAAAAATAGTTTTGTTTGATGGCACTTTTATGGTGATTTTATAATTCAGCAATCTGACCCCAAGGAATATGGGAATAACTGCCATGATATCCGTTGTATAAATTAATGGTTATTATGTTTGCAGTTTCTATCATAAGATTGCTTAAGGTGGTTTTTTTAAAGGACTAATGGACATGAGGAGGAGGAGGAAAAAAAGCTGTGATATCATTTAATAATAATTTGTATGACCTATTTAAGACAATGTTAATCATAAACTAATTGACTAAAGTAGTTCCAAAGAGATGAAGATAGGGTTACAGCTAATATCATGTTTATCTATGCAGGAGGTGATGGATGTGGAAGATGAAAAGAGAGATGAGGAAGAATCTGAGGAAGAGTCATCTGAATATGAGGAGTACACAGACTCAGAGGAAGAAGCTGGTCCAAGACTGAAGCCAGTCTTTGTGAGAAAGTAAGACTTTGAAGTTTGATAAATATTGATGTTTCATCCCTTAACACCGTTGCGGAGTTGTCACATCAAGGTCTTCAGTTTTCATTAAAGCCATCTAATTATAAGTAAGAGTGTTGGACTGCGATAAAGCTTTCAAGTAGATTAATGAGACACAAACAATATGTGTAAATAAAACAATATTTGTTCAGCTTTAATAATGATCGTACAGAATACAAATGTTAACATTTCATCAGTACAAAAAACAAAGAAAATATTCATAAAGTGTTAAGTAAACTTATATAATATATATCCATGTATCCTACCTAAAAATGAGAGAAAAGAATAAGAAGAGTGGGTGCATGTCCCTGACAAAAACAAAGTTCAGAAGAGCGGAAAGGAAGTGAGTGGAAGTAAAATTTAAAAACCAAACAGGAACTCTAACTTTTTCAGTTAATCTTTTTCTTTTACCCCAAGTTCCATCCTTGTAAAAGAGACAAAGTATAATGTTGTTGTTTACATTATGTTTCACTTGATCAGAAAAGACAGAATAACAGTGCAAGAGAGGGAAAGAGAAGAAGCTAGAACTAAAGAGTTGGAGGTGGAAGCTAAAAAACTGGCGGAGGAGAGGAAACGACAGACCATCAAAGTTTGTAAAGTTGACATGTTTTTAGCACTTTGAAAGTTTTAGTGACCTACTATCTGTCAATTTCATATGGTCAGCTAGTATAAATTTTAGTGACCTACTTACTGTTAATTTCATATGGTCTGTTGGTATACATTTTAGTGACCTACTTTCATATGGTCATTGTGTATAGCAAGGGTATCAGATTCAACTACTTATATTTCTGTGTCACAGCATGTTACAGAGCAGAAATTAACCACACAGCTTAGTCCATAAGGGGGATTTTAATATGAAAATGGAGGATCTTTATACACCTTAAATACTTGTTCTAAAGACGACTTACAAAAAATAAATAATGATACTGGTGAGTAAGAAGGGCGATCAGCATACAGGCTGGTCACGAGAGGATATAAATAATCTATACATTTTCAGATGAGAAGCAAAGATCGTATTACAAGTTTATGTGTAGCCATGATTAGAAAATAATTCCCAACTTGTCTTCCAAATTAAAGCAAAAGTTTGGCACTGAAAAAAATGTTCCTTTTGCTTCTTTCTTATCACTATTAAGTAGCTGCAGTTTCATTCAGCCTTTTTAAAATTCACCAATTTGACAGAGAAGTTTGTTGTGAACTAGATAGTTTTATGTGATCACAGATGGCAAATCAAGAAATGAAGAGAGAACTGGAAGAGGAGAAGAGTCTGCAGCAAGCTTGTGATGGCATTGACTCAGATGAAGATAATGATGAAGAAGAATATGAAGTGTGGAAAGTCAGGGAACTCAAGAGGATAAAGCGAGACAGAGAAGAGCGAGAAGCGTAAGTGGCTAGTGTTGGAAATTAAACTGCATTTGTATTCCTTTTGAGACAAATTAAATTATGAAAGTATTTTATTTCTTTTGTAAATAAAAATTGTCTATCATGGAGATCTGCCTAGTGAACACTAAATACTTGTAAGATGATCAATTTCTATCATAAGGTCAGGGTATTGTCACATAAATATCACTTTGAAAATACTACTTAAGAATTACATAACATCCATATATGATATATGTTTATATGTTTCTTCTGATTAATGAAGATGCTTTTGCCTCTGCTCAATAAAAGTCTGCACCTAATATCTAAAAATACTGAAAATGAATACTGTAACTAATGATATGAAAATGAGAAAAATTATGATACACCTGTTTCTTGTAGGATTTTATCAAGTGAATCCTACTCTGTTCTCTTTCTTGACTGCAACTATAGCAAATCCATGCATTTATTGAAACATGATAGTCTATCACAGATTCAAGGTCTTAGTCTTAGTCCTTTTACTTTTACTTAGACAAAATAATCTTTTTAGTATATCATTATCAAAATAAAATGCTTTTTACAAAGATTTAGTAACTTCTGTTTATTTTAAAGCTGTCCATATTATTGTGGTCATAAATGAAACTTTCAGGACTGACAAAGAGAAAATGGAGGTTGAACGACTTAGAAACATGACTGAAGAAGAAAGACGACAGGAGTTGAGGCAGAACCCCAAACAAGTCATTAACAAAGCACCTAAAGGAAAATACAAATTCCTGCAAAAATACTATCATCGTGGTGCTTTCTTTTTGGTAAGTTTATCACAGTTACGTGCCATAAATGTTAAAGATTAAAAGTTTTACACTTATTTTATATACACACAGGAAATTCGTTCATTCCCTTTCCTTAATCAATAAGTAGGGTACAAATTATGTCAAATGTAATTTTAAATCATGCCCTTTTTTTGTTTGACTGATGATGGCATGTGGCTTGAATGTCTTAATTTTAATTAAAGCTCAACTATACTGTTACCTCTCCAAAAATTTCCACAATTAGTTAATCTCTGAAAGTATATACCCCTGTGATTCTTTATTAGAATTGTTGTAACATACACCAAAAATAAATATTAGCTGTCTATTAAATTTCTCATGATTCTTAGTCATGATTTTTGTTGTCTTTAACACTTTTTTCTGAAGTTAAAAAAAAACAAAAAACTAATAATTTCTTCAGGACAAAGATGATCAGGTTTTCAAACAAGATTTTTCTCAGCCTACATTGGAAGATCACTTTGACAAGACAATTTTACCCAAGGTCATGCAGGTAAGAATTAAAATAAGGAAGTGAAATTTACTGTAAAATTTTGATAAGAATATGTACAAGCAGTTAGCAGTGTTACTGGTATTGTTTATTTTGGTTATCTTTAAGAGAGGGTGGAAACAGAATGCATCTCAGTTTTAAATATTAAAGAATAATAAATATTTGAATTTTGTAGTCTAAGATAAATGATACTCGATGGCTCTCTGTTTCCAATGCAAATATCTGCTATGCATTTGCTTTCTTCATAAACAACATTCCTGACTTGATTGGGTTCATAACTGCTCATGGCTGAATGTATGATTGCTGTTTTCAGGTTAAAAACTTTGGCAGATCTGGAAGGACCAAATACACCCATCTCCTGGACCAGGACACAACACAGAAAAATGAAACACCATGGATTCAGGACACAGCACAAAATCTCAAGTTCCACACGGCGAGGGGCGGCGGCATGAAACAGCAATTTGATAGGCCATCAGCCAAAGTAAAAAAATGAAAGACTTTTTAAATGGAAGTAGGTTTTTGTTACATGAATTTTATTAGGTTTGAATGAGAGGAAATAGCAAACATTAAGCAAATAAACATATTTTTTTAAAATAGGTCACCATTTCATCTTTATTCTGTGATTCTGGGCAACTAATTGGCTTGGGTCAAATCTTGAGAAAATGGAATATTTACCATGTCAGTGCTGGCTTCTGAAATGTTTGCTAACAACTAAGTGAAGTATTTGTAATAGATAAATATTCCATTACCGCTGATTACTTATCATCTTAGATCAGAAATCCATATCCTTTTGTGCATTAATTATTAAGGATCACATGGAAGTGGGGCATCTATAAAAAATGTTATCCCAAAAATTGCTTTATAATTGTAGGGTATTGTGTTAATGTTTGGTTGTCCGGGCCAGGCCACACCATTTGGTGACCTCTGCTGTGGGTGGTTTGTTAAAAAAAAGAAAACTTTAATATTAATTGGTGATCATCATTAATGACCACAATAATTGTAAATAGAATTTGTTTTGGTATGTTTCAGTGCTTTTAAGTTTTTATTAAAAGGGGTTGAAACTTCATCTGAGGCACAAGTGTCAACAATTTTTTTAAATTTCATGTCAATGTTATTTAAAAAATATAATTTCTTTAAATAGCTGCTAGCTATGAATGCCAGATGTATAATTGACCGTTCATGTTGTGATTTTAAAAACTAGAATGTATGTTGATTAAGAAATGATATGTATGAATACGATGTTCTATTTTATGGATTTCATACTATTAGTTTAATTACACGTTGATCATCCCTCTTTGTAAAATTTTAATAAATTTCATTATTTTAAAACTCTTGCATGAAAGCGCTGCTGAAGAATTATTCAAGACAAACAGATCTCATCAATTTCAAACTTTATTTTTAAAGAACTTTACATTGTTGGGAACAATTACAAAGTTATCTTCCAAAATTTTACACGTTTAATTCAGAATTTTTTGCAACATTTTAATTTTGTTACAGAGTAACACTAAATATTTCCCCCAAATGACCAGCACTGGATAACTCTGGTCACTGAAAATTCCATAATATGGATCAAAGACAAACTTAAATACTTTACTTTTTTCTTTAATTAAAGATTAAAATTTAACGTAAAAGTTTAGTTTTATCCCAAATATTAAATTACAAGAAGAAAAAAGCAAAACATGAATTACTGAATAATGAATAAGTTAAAATCCGTAAAAATGATTTTTTAACACCTGGTAATGATACAATCAGACCTTATTACATATTTATTATTTCCACAGCTTAAAAATAATTTCATTTGTTACAAATAAATCTGCACATCATTAAGGCACATTACTGGCTTTTATACCAATTGAATATTTCATAGGAAATGTTTAATTGGTGGAAATATTCAATTGGTAAATTTATTTTGATTTGAAATAATTCAGTGCTAAATAAAAATTTTGTTGGCCGAATTATATAACTATATTAGAATGTTAAAGTTGTTTGTGTCAGCCCAGGATTCAACCGTTTGGAAGTTATCAAGATCTTAGCAAAGCAAAACTTTTGAATAAAAGTATAAACATTGTTTACTGCAATTCTACTGCACGTAGATAACATGAAAATTGCATACTTTTAATTCATAAAAATTATACAAAAAATCTTGGTTTAAAATGTTTTGCTGGTATGTATTAATGTAATTGTTCAAATTTCTTGATCCAGCATTAATGCATTCTAACAAAATTTATACTACCAGTAGTTAAAAGATACTATGATAACAAAAAAAACCCAACCTTTTCCCACCCCAAGGCATAAGCAAAATTAGCTAATAGTTACAAATAGACCCCCTTAAGTCATCTATTAAGATTTTGAAATTTTCATAATCATTTAATCTGAGTAAATAACTGATATGAAACTAAATATATCTAAAAAAAAATACAACCTGAATGTTTTGATAATCTTGGAGGTATTAACTAAGACAAAACATTAGTTCTATATCAAGTAAATAAATAGTTGAACAAGAGTGGCAAGTCTTAAAACTAAAACTATTTATTTACTTTTCATGGCTTGAATGCAGTCCCTCAAATATTATTTTATATCAAGTCAGCTTTGAGGTTTGTAGATTTTGAACACATGCAGGTTTGCTTACATATAATTTATGCCAGTAACATTCTTGGAATAGTGATTAAAGTAGTGGGCCATAACAGCTTTTTAAAACAACATAAAAATTGTTTTTGCCATATTTAAATCTTTGAGAAATGAACACATCGGTGGTAATTGGTAACCTGAGTTAAAAAACAGACATAAATGCTTGCTACTCAACAATTCTGGCAAGCAATATTGAAGAAAAGAAAATTACACAGACAACAATACAAGTTGAACACAAGTAAGGTAGATAACATTAGTGATTATAACCAATTCAGCAGTTTTCATAATTCCTTGAAAAAAAAAGTAAGAGACATTGTTCAGTGGTTATTTGTTTGTTTTCAAATGCTCATGGTATTTGTAAATGGTGGTTTCTCAATTAAGTACAACTTAAAATGTTTAAAATTGTAATACAAAAAAGTTCCTAAGAGGAGTTGATATATTAAGTAAGTAAATTCACCTGGGATTAATGGAAGAATTATGTGCAACAAAATATACATACAATTCAAGGCACATTATCAGCAAATATATACAGATAATTTGATCAGTTCTATATACAGATATTACAAAGGAATATGAGAGAAAAATGTAATTTTGATTTATAGAAACGTGTTAAAAAAGAAGGGAGGAAAAAAAGAGTTAGAAAAAGCTGTAACAAGTTTTGAACACTGAATGTCGTCGTGAGTGTGGACTACCCTTTGGACAACTAAGAGTAAGAGAATATAAACACTGTCCTTCCATTAAAAAAAAAAGACGACTCTAATAAATACTGACCCCAAAAACACCACCAACCCACTTAAATAAAATAAGTGTTGAAAAATATTCAAAGAACAATATCTAGTCCGAGGCCATGATCCGACTGAATAGACATTAAAAAATGTCAACAAAACCCTAATGAGAAGATAAATATAAGGATGTGCAGCTTATCTACCAGCTGTAATTTAACATTATTTGTTCCTTCACTTCTCGTAACTTAACAATGAAAGAAGGCAAACCACCAACAGTGACTTAAGTCTTTTCACCAACACAAATTATTTATTATTCTTAATAAAAAACTTTGCACTATTTCAAGTAAAGTGTACATCCATTTAAAACTTGCATTGTAGCTTTGTGCCTGTGTTTAATTGTCCTCTTCATCACTAGCATCTTGAAACATATTCAATAAGTTCTTAGGCTCAATCCCTGGTTTTGGTTCATCCCAGTCCATCTTGGCAATTGATGAAATTGGGGGTGGTGTGCCTGAACGGTCATCCTCATCATTGGGGCTGCTGCGGTGTTCACTACTCACAGATGAACTATGTGTTGTAGATGGGGTACTAGTCATACTATCGTTGAAAAGAAGCCTGTAGACAAAATTAAAATCATAGAGCATATTTATTATTACATTCAGAAAAATGTTACTAGAAACAAAAATATATATTGGGTTTACATCAATAAGAAAAATCCATTCAAATGGTAACTTAAATATTTTTACTGAACTCATTCCCGACGGCAGTGCTACTACCAGGCTTAATTTATATGCCTGAGAGAGGGAAGTAACTCCGATTTGCACTTGACTTAATTTGTAAAATATTTATTTAGTCTGCTAATTAATATTTAATGAACTAAGAACAAATGCAACAAAAAATGAATTAGGTTTAATAAAAATATGACATCAGCAACGAAAAAATAACGAACAATTACCAAAAAAAAAAAAAAAAAAAATTTAAATTCATATAGCACGATTGTGGTTTAATACCTTGAGAACCCGTAACCCGTAAGACGCGAGTGCCATCCATATTCGACCTCGATCCTACTCCCCCACCTTTAAAAAAAAAAAAAAAAATGATTTTCGGAACCTCGGACGAACACATGCTACATATAGACTCACTATATTAAAGCAAACATAGTTTCAAAGTGAAACAAGATAAAACTTCTGGCTTTTAAATTGAAACCACCCTGAATAATTCTCCAGAAGTCTCATTGCTATTTTTAAATAGAAATGAGAGGTGTGTGTCGCTATGCACCGGGACCAATCCGCCGAAACCCCCCAAGGACGCATTTAGTCGCAACCGTCGGCAATGATTTAAAAAGGAATAACAGATTAAACATTAAGAAAATGAGTACTTGCTTATAACAAAAGAAATCAGGCTAGGGAAAAAAAGCTTACCTTTTAATTGGAGACCCATTCATAATGGATGTAGCAGGTCGCCTACGAACAGCAGGTGTTGTATACGCCCGCCTGGGAGGAGGATTGCTGCAATAATAATTTTTAAAGAAGCCTGTTAGAATTTATAAAGAATAAAATGTTACACGGCCCTCACAAGAACATGTGCTGAGAACTTAGAAATGTTTTTTTTTTCAGACTTGAAGGGAAAAAAAACAAAAAAAATGACCTCAAGGTTAAGGCAGTTGTGGGTTGTGAAGGTATCTTTTTTTTTTTTTTTTATATAAACTTTTCTGTCCGTTTGTGGTTTGTTGGTGTTCAGGAAGTGGGTCAAAATTGAGATGCACAATTCAACCCAGAAAAAAATTGCAAGTTAAATAAATAAAAAAAAAAAAAAAAATTACCTCAAGGTTAAGGCAGTTGTGGGTTGTGAAGGTATCTTTTTTTTTTTTTTTTATATAAACTTTGCTGTCCGTTTGTGGTCTGTTGGTGATCAGGAAGTGGGTCAAAATTGAGATGCACAATTCAACCCAGAAAAAAATTGCAAGTTAAATAAAATTGTATAACAAAATAATTCATCCCCTGGCGAAATATCTGAACACTGGTTGTTATCCCAACTCTAATTTGGTGTACAATGCAATCTACCATCAACACAGCATCCACTCATTTCCAAAGTTTTGTGAACTGTTTAGTAAGCACCACACACCCACAGTATTGTACATTTTGTTGTTACACACCCACAGTATTGTACATTTTGTTGTTACACATCCACAGTCTTGTACATTTTGTTGTGAAACATGTTTTTGTAAGGGTGAACATCTAAAACAAAGGTAGCATATCTGTTTCCCCTACAGTTTTGACATAACTAGGTTTTTAAAACTTGGATTACAGTAAGTCTTAAAAAAATTACGGTTTGAGAGTTTTTTTGGCATTTGGTTTATTTTAACTAAAAAATAATTGGGGCGTAGTCAGCAAAAAGTTACAGCTTTTTTTGTGTTAACACCGTTAGGGAATAAGAATAACTTATTTCAATAAACCAACCAGAATATTATCATTTAGAGAATTGGGTTGTTAATACTTAGCTGCTGTCACGGTCAGATCGCATTGTGTCTGGATTGATATTTTTAACAGTGAGCAATGTTTTTCCTTTGGAACTTCCCCATATAATCGCACCATGTTTACTAAGTCATAAATGTGCTATGACGCATTTCCGACATGGTTCGATATATTTGTTATGAGCACAAGAAAGCATTGTTTAGGGAGTGAGTCATAAACGTGCTATGTTCGGTCTTACATATACTGAGATGGTTTCACTCGTATATGACAAATCAGGTCCAGTCAGTTATTTCAAACGGCTTGACCTCGAAGCAATCTATAATTGAATTCGGGGTACCCCAGGGCTCGGTCTTAGGCCTGATGCTTTTCACTATGTACGTTCAGACACTGGGTGCAGTGATCAAGCAATTTGACATGCTTATCACGTGTTCGCGGATGTTACACAACTTTATCAATTCGTGATCCCTCTCAGTTCCCTCAACTTCTTAGTACGACACAGAAGACAGTGGAGTCAGTTAAGCACTGGATGACCATAAACAAGCTCAAATTGAATGATGAAAAGACTGTGCTGATCCCATTGCCTCTGCTCAGAAACAAAAATCTGTAAAAAACACATCACTTACTCTATCAGGTATGCAGATTGAGTTTGCTCATACAGTGCGAGATCTGGGTGTCTATTTAGACAGAACACTTACTATGGAAAATCACATTAACATGCTTTGCAAGGCAATTTTCCCAGAGCTGCGCAGGATTAGTCATATCAGACCTTTCTTAGATGCATCAAAGAGGCTGATGTCTGCATTTGTGTTATCATGCATGGACTACTGTAATGCTCTCATGGTGGGTCTCCCAGCGACGCTCCTGGATAAAATTCAAAGAGCACAGAATAATGCGGCTCGCATTGTTCTTCGCAAACTCGACCATGCTAAAACACTTCTGAGAGAGCTGCACTGGCTGCCGGTCCGCGCTCGCATAGAGTAAAAAATTGCAACTTTGTGCTACCGCTGCTTACATGACCTGGCGCCATCTTATCTCAAAGCACCCATGACGCCTTATGTACCAACTAGAGAGCTCCGCTCATCCGATAGTGGCAAAATATCGATACTGTGTGTTTGCCTTGAGCCTTACGGAAAGTGCACTTTTGCATTTGCTGGCCCAACAATTTGGAACGCCCTTCCAGTCGCTCTCAGAAACAGCCAGACACTGGAGTCCTTTAAAACCGATTTAAAAACTCACCATCTATGGTGGTGCTATATACCATCTTTTTCAGTTATTGTATATTGGCCTGTGTTGCTTATGGTTGAAACGGGATGAAAGACTTTGACTTGGTATGCTCGTATGTAGTTTTATATTGTTGCGTCTGTTTTTTAAATGTGGTAAATTTTAGATTGTTTTTATTTCTCTTTATAATGTGGTTGACTTTGTACAGCGCTTCGAGCTTTTGGGGATGAAGCGTGTTTTTCAAATAAACTTTATCATTATTGTGTTTACCAAGTCATAAATGTGCTATGATGCATTTCCGGTGTGGTGCGATATATTTTGTTATGAGCACAAGAAGGCATTCTTTAGGGAGTGAGTGGATGTTTTCTACTGAGCTAAGTAATTTTTGATGGTGGACAGAAGTTGTCATTTATATGGTGTGAAGCCATTAACTTATTCCCGACTAAATGCCTCCTTAGGGGGTTTCGGCGGATGCGTCCCCTCTCTCATTTCTATTTTAAAATAGCAACGAAATCTCGCATGCCTCGAGACTTCCTGCGATGGCGTGATTTAAATTTAAAAAACTGAAGAAAAAAAAAACTGAAGTTTTTATCTTGTTTCACTTTTAAACTATGAGTGCTTTAGTACGGCGCGTCTATATGTGGAATGTGTTGCCCGAGTTGCCAAAAATCAATTTTTAAATAATTGTTCGCTATCTTTTCATCGCTAATGTTATTTTTTTTATTAGACAGTATCCATTTTTTGGTGCATTTGTTCTTAATTCATTAACATTACATAATATTTAGCAGATTAAAAAAATATTTTACAAATGTAAATCAATGGCAAAACGGAGTTAATTCTCTTTCTCAGGCAAATAAATTAAGTACGGAAGTAGCACTGCCTTATGGAATGATTTAATGTTGGTTTGTGTTTATTTTTAAATAATTAAAGAATATTTATTTGATCAAAACCATCTCGTGAATTTCTTTGAAGCAAAAAAGAAACAGTTTTAGACTCTGATATTGTTTTCTGTGGCCGTTCGGAGGGGACCTACCCCTAGATGACATTTCGCCTCAACTGCCAATGACCTTGTCTCATCCTTAAACAAATCGCAGGACTATATCCTGTATATTTATAGTTAACTTATATTTACATAAGCAGTTGAGTGGATTCCCTTACACAACATGTATTTTGTCTAAAACTACCCTTTGAGTTTTTGAGAGCTGAAAACTACACTGACACTGACCCAGGGTTACACAGGTCTGGGATTAAATAGTTGGTAAAATATCAATTCTACATTGCCATTAACATGAAGGGATTAGACAGGTTTACCTTGGCATAAGAAACTCATCAGAGGAGTTAAGCAAATCAGATGTATTTCGTGATCCATGATCATCCATCAAGTCATCTATAACAAAAAATATTGCAGTTATTCTGAGTTATGGGATATAATGAAAATGGAGGTAAACATGGGCATCATTCATAAAGTTTACTTTATTAAATACTATAGATTATATTTATAAAGAAAGTTTATTCCAAGTAAGACGTACCATCTGAGAATGTGTTATCAAGATCTTTTCGTATTAGTCCATTGAGCAGGTTTGAATCATTGTTGTTTGTGGTTAATGCTAATTGAGAATTTTTTAAGGCCCTTGTCACCCTCTGAAACAAACAAAGTGTGGCCTTTAGACCTGTCCAACTTAAATTTTTATAGCTGAACACTAATTTTGACCAAGTCATTATAATCATCTAATACTAATATGTCAGAACACTACAAATAATTTCATACGGTATAAAAAACAATTTTTTTTCGTCCACCCTTATTGCCTCATTCAATTATTGTTAGTCTACTTACTGAGATCGGGAATGCATAAATTTTCATTCTGGCCTTGAACACCTGCAATAAAGATACCAATAATTGTGATTTCCCCCATTCATGGGCATATTCAAGGGGAAAATTTATTGCATACTAATTTCTATAAGAATGAAATCAAATTTTAACTTATTTGATACAAATATATTCTATAGACCTGTTTACCCTCAAACTTCTTAAATCATACAAAAATCGTATAAAACAGTATCTTAATAGTAAATAAATAAACATACAATATATATAATGTATACAAAATGGAATAACCACATGCATTGCAACCCCTTCTTTTGGATATGGGTATTGCAACCCCTCCTTTTGGATATGGGTGGCTGCGGCTTGCTCACAGGGGTGTTGCAAAATATTAAATTTTCATAATTGTTTCCCTTTTAATCCAATACGACACCTAACAGTAATGTTTTAAACAGTAACCCACTTGAGTAACTAATATTTGTAGTTACTAGATGACGCATGGTGACCTACCTACACACACGTTACCGGTATATTTATTTTTACCAAACTCTTTATTTTATTTAGTTTATGCATTCGCTATTTCGAAGTGTACTTATAAGAACTTAAAAAAGGGAGCCCACTGAAAACCTGAATTTAGCATAGGCACAGGGAATTTTTTTTTTTTTAGAAGCACAGGCATAGCCGAAAAAAAAGATACATCAGATTCCTACAAAACACTGCGTGATAAATTTACAGCAATCACTATATAAATTTGTTATTTGTTTACTTTCAGGATGAATATTGTAGAATTTTAGAAACATAAGCATTTTCTGCAGAGTTGTCCCCATCCCCGACAAAATCTAAAAAATCGACACATTTTCCTTCTGCGGTGCGTACATACAATAAGGATGAATCCGGACGGAATAAAATTGAGTAAAAGACATCTCAAATTTGTACATTGTGCGTCAAAATCATAAGAGTAAACAGGTCTGATTCTACTTATTGTATTTCTTCTGTTTTTAATACAGTGGAATATAAACTAGTGCGCTGTTTAATAAAAGCATCCAATTTTAAAAACATCAAAATGATCCCACAATAAAACAACGTGATTTAAACAAGCAAAAAAAAAAAAAAATTAAGCCAATTTACAATTAGAGGAGTAACTTACCGATCGCACAGATGGAAAGGCCAAGACCTGATCAACAGTTGGACGATTCTTGTAATCCGGATCAATCATTTGTTTTATCACATATTTCATATCATAACTCCTATCTGAAAAGAGTAGCGGTATAAATTTAAAAACATTTACAATTCTTTACAGATACTTCTCTTGGCAACAATTTTCATTTAGGTGTTATTACCTCAAGCCTTTTCTGTAATTTTCCCTACTTTGTGCAATTAACTCTCTATAGTCAGACTATACAGAAATGGTACTCATTAGTACCATAGGTTTTGAGGGTGGCTTATTTATTTTTTAACTTTAACTTTTATTTTAAAAAATTATATTATTATTTTATTTAAATAATTTGTTTCATGGGTTAGTACTTATTTAAAAATTAAAATTATTACAGTACAAAATTTGAAATTACTACGGTACAAAATTTGAAATTACTATTAAAAAGAATTAATTTTTGGAAACTTATTCAGTCAGGAGCATCCCTTGATGGGCGAACAACATGCACTTTTCTCCCCGAAAATAGGGGGCAAATCAAGTGTGCGTGTTATACGCTGATAAATACGATACTAATATTAATATAGTCAAATGATTTTAATTTTATGATTTATCAAAGAAATTTACTAAAATGGAGACTCTGATCATGGAATTTATCCTGATTTACATAAAAAAAGTAGACTAATGCTATCGTAAACAAATAAGCTTAATTTTAATTATCATTACCCGACTTAAATTCATAATAAAACAATGAAGTGATATTTTTATATTTTTAATTGGCTGAAGTATATATTATACATTTCTACTTATATTGATAGATTGTATTTGAATTTTACGGTTTCAATAATTTTATAATTAATTAATAGCAAAGGCTATGCGAGATAAATATTGTAATTAAAATAAAAATTAAAGTTCAGGACTTCTGAGCTATTACCTAAATATATTTCTTTTAAATATGTTACTGCTATGAATCATCTTCTAAATTTTTTAATATTGCATAGTAGAAATGTGTTTAAATTTAATTATTATCGCTTGTCTCTAGTATTAGTTTAGACTACACCAAGACGGAATGAAAAATTAAAAGCTCATTGACTCTAATGGGAAGGAAGAGAGAGAGAGAGAGAGAAAAATGCAGATATTGGATTAAGAAGCTATTATTCCTTATTCCTCCTAAATACTAAGCCCGGATTCCACCCTTTTACTGTGTTACAGAGTTACAGGATGAATATCTTGAAGATTTAACTCTAAAAACAACTAGTGGTAAGTTTTTATCTAATCACTTGGTAGCAAAATGCATACAGAATAAACTCACAATATTGTTATAACATATGTTATAATGTATTTTCTATGTACCATGGTTTACTTTTATACTTATACTGATTTAGGCATTCGGACTAGGATTAATGGTATTTTCCCCTATCTGATAGCATACCATTAGTGTTAATTTTATTTATAAATCAATCAAATGTTTATTTTACAGTTTTTTTTTATTGAGTTAATGTTCTGTGGTGAAGAAAACAAGTCCAGTACGAGCTCTTAAGTGTTATTTATTTATTATAATAAAAATGCATACAAGTTTTAAGAAATAATAGTCGTTCAGTATCCATAAATATAATTTAGGAATACTGTAGTTTGTCGGCCTGTGCTATGTGAGGATTATAACAAAGATATATCAAATTACTGGTATATGGGAAAAGATAGATCACATTGGTGAGGAACTGGATTTTATTGGGCATTAATATCAAAATTAGCAGTATTGTACAGAACAATTTTAATTTTTATTAACTTTAAGCCCAGGGAATACTAGTACGTTAACATTAGCAAATATGTATGTACATTTTTAAAGTATGCCGATCGCTTCAAAAAAATCGCTGTAACGCTGTTGTTAAAAAAACATAACAAACCCCCCCCCCCCTTCATACTCAGTGACAATTTTGCTTAAAATAAAAAAAAAAATTTAAAAAATTAAATATTATTTTAATAACTAAAAATAAAAAAAAAAAAAAATATCAAAATTAGCAATATTGTACAGAACAATTTTAATTTTTATTAACTTTAAGCCCAGGGAATACTAGTACGTTAAAATTAGCAAATATGTATGTACATTTTTAAAGTATGCCGATCGCTTCAAAAAAATCGCTGTAACGCTGTTGTTAAAAAAACATAACAAACCCCCCCCCCCCTTCATACTGTGTGACAATTTTGCTTAAAATGAAAAAAAAAATTTAAAAAATTCAATATTATTTTAATAACTAATAATAAAATAAACAAAAAATATCTAATGATAGCAGAGTCAAAAATGAACAATTTAATATATATAGCTGATCAGAGCTATTTCAAATGAGATATTAAAAAAAAAAATAACCTAAGATATTAAAAAAAATTGGAAGAAAAAAAACATCAGACTGCAGAGAGTTAACATGACCATGACTTTACCCACAGCTGGCAAATTTACCCCATATGTGTGGGATCATGTTTTGTTCAACAGCTGAGTCATGGTCTGCCTGCTTGTCACAAACCGCCCCCCGTAGTAACGACTTTCTTACCAGTGAGAAATTCTTCAGGCAAAGTGCCACTGCGCAGAGTATGCCACCCGTCTCCACCTCTGGGCAACTCTAAATCTGTCAGCATCTCCAGCATAAACATTCCAAGTGAAAAGACATCAGCATGTTTACCGAATTTCCCTTCTAGCAGTTCCGGTGCTAAATATCTGGGATCACCTTCAGTGGCATCGGAGACATCTGTTTGCTAATATTAAAGAAATATTTTTATTACTTTTATTTAACCTCAAGACATTAGGAAAGTACAAATTTAAGGCACTATTTCCCAATTAAAACTATTTGATGAGGTAGCAGTCAAGTATTTTATAATTAACCTGTCACCAGAAATGGAAAATCCAATTTAATTAAAGCGTTTGTGTGTAGGAATTTTGTTTTGTCTATTCCAATATTTTAAGCCTACTTGTACTTAGGTACATGTATCTAAAAAACCAAAACACAGCTTTATAAACTAGTACATTAAAAAGCGCTCAATTTTTATCCTAACAATGCAACATATAATTTTTATATAGTAGATTTATTTAAAAAAGCAAATATTGATTACTCTTATAGAACCTATCTTTTAGGCAGTAAAATTTTATTGCTATTATTACTCTCAGTTACATTCCATTGTCATCTATCTGATCAAGAGCCGCAACTCTAAAATCACTTTAACAAGAACAATGTTATTTAATAATAGTGGATTCTATACACCATTAAAGTTTAAGCACAGGCTATCTATAGCTTCTAATAATTTCTTCTTGCAAATTTTTGGGGTAGTGTCTCTCTAACACTTTTATACAAAAAGAAAAAAAAAAAAAAAATTAATTTTACACTACCGGTACTATTAAATAAATTATTTGTAGAGTAAATTTTAATTTCATCTCATTCCAGCATAAATTATAATGATGGGTGTTCTATTACTATAATAAATATATATAAATGTTTGTTTTGCACAAATGGCAGACTTAAGTAGCTAATACATAACTCTTCTATTCTGCATTGCTTTTATTGCTTACACTTTACAGAATATGTTGCAGTTCTTACCTTAGTGAGATCTATAACCAGTCCAAAGTCCCCTAGCTTACAAATACCATCAGATGATATAAAGGCATTTTCTGGTTTAATATCCATATGAACTAAGTTGTAATCATGTAAATGTTTGAGAGCCTGGAAAACAAATTTGAAATACATGAAAAACAGTATACACAGTATAATAGCAGAAGTTTACGTTGTAAGAGACAATGGTTTAGTTAATCTGCTTCTTTGTAACCTATCAGAAAACACAAACTGATATAAGGAACATGAATCCTTTTTGGAAACAAAAATATTAAAAAATCTATGAAACAAAGTTCAACCCCCTTTATCTCCTGTTCCATGCAAACTTGTTAGGAAAGTCCCTCTGCATATAAACAAATTTGATTTGGGACCCCCCCCCCTCCCCCCAACCAGCACCAAGCAATATTACACAATTTCCACTTTGAAATCTTTGTGACAGGAGCAAATCTAGCAGACCTGGTGCAAACTGGTTACTAACATGCAGGGATTGGCTGGGCCGCCAGGAATATTCAATGTGGACCACAAGGGCCCGTGATATTTGTGTCACTTCTACATAACAATAAATCTTGCATATTAAAACTCTACTTAAAGATTTTTAACCAGGCCTTGGCTTACAATCGTAAAAGTCCTCAAAATAATACATTGTAAGCCAAAACAGTAAGAGCAATCAGGTCTGTTTAAACAATCGTTTATAAATTTAAAAAAAATAAATAAATGTTTTGATATTTTGAAGTGTATTTGTTTGAAATTGACATGGGGTGTCTGGGGAAAACATACATTCAAAAAGGGCACAGAGAACCTAATTTTTTTTAAAAGAACCATAGATGCAGCCAAACAAAGCAACCTGTCACATAGAACGGTGAACAAATATTACTGATTACTGTGTGATAACTCTAGTGAGTTCACTTGTGAAAAACATTATGATGATAATTACAAAACCTAGTGAGATATTTTAAAGCATTAGAGATATATATATAAATATAGGCAGTATTTCTAAATAAATGTTGGTAGTTTCTGCCAAGACGCATCCCCACACATGCGCCCAACATCTCAAACATTCTCCATGCTTCAACCATCAGTACTGTAAGGAAACCGAGTGTCACGTCTTGTGCCTCCTACTACTTTATGTGAATGGTAACCTCGTTCACTCTCTCTCTTACTCCAACACTCAGGTAACAACAAGTTGACTGGTAGCCTTTCACTTTAATTGATCTGCTCTACAATCAAAACCTTGGAACTCCGACTGTCCCGGGTTGCTGTCCTCTCCTGTCTATCTCTCCCTGAATTGGTCGCTCCATCACCAGAGTTTCCCCCACGTGGCTTAAATCTTTTGCTACATCTTCGGTACTAAAATTTCTCCCAACGCCTCCCTTCGTTTGAATGGACATTAACCAACCAGTGCCATCACATAGCGTTCCCAAATAGTATCGCCACGATGTTATCATTCAAGCTACAATCGTTGGTCAGTTCCGCCATGTCCGCTGATACTAAAATTTGTTCCAACACCTCTTGCCATTTAAATGGCCATTAACTAACCCTTGGTCAGTTACCGTGCTGTGGGATCTGATAGGCTAGACCCTTTGGTCAGTACCCCGTTCTGGGATTCCACCCCAACCCTGTACTCCCAGGTCGCAGCCAGGCCCGAACACTCCACAGTACCTATGTGCCATATAGATGGCCCTTGTAACCAGGTTAGTTATAAATAACTGCTTACCATTAATAGATCTACCATGTAATTCCAGATTAACCCTTCACTGATATGTTGGTTCATTCCACAGAATTCACTCACACTGAAAAAAAAAATATTTAAAAAAATAAATTTAAATAGGATTAAAATGAGTCATCGTTACATATTCATCTGTAGAGAAAGATACATCCCTTTAACATTTTAAAAGTGGTTAGTCACCACTGAAAGACTTCACCACTTAGCAGAGACAATAAGAAGCGTTAGGGGTCGTTTGCAAATGACGTGACACAAAAAAATTTCCTTTTTTCGACACCCCCCCCCCCTCCCCTGTAGCAAATTCTTTACACCCCCCCCCCCATATTAGTGTCACGTCACACCTAACAAAAAACAACAAAAACCATACATAACATAGTCATAACTAAACTAATATTTTATTTTATTCTTTAACATTTTTCCATAATGATAATGGATTAAGATGTAGTATATTAGAAATCTGGGACGCAAAACAACGAATTCATCCCGCTCCGAATGTAAAATGGCCACAACAGTTTTTGCACAAAAGGTGTGCGCGACCGAGGTTCATGGTACCTATAATACCTGAGGCAATTTGGACCTCAATTAAAAAAAAAAATAAAAAATTAATTGAATAAAGATTTTTCAAAACATTTTAGATTTCATATTTAAAAAAAAAAAGTGACATCACATTTATTGCTCGACACCCCTCACATGTAAAATAATATCTGAACAACTCCTTATATCAATTAATATCTACCTCATTTTACACAGTTCTGTTTGGATATAAAGATGACCTCTCTCTTCCCAGGCTTTATAGAATCTAATACAGTTAGGATGTGGTAATAGAGACTCATGTTTAGCAACTTCCTCCATTTTACGTTTCCTACATGGATAAAAGGTTTTGAATAATTTTTCAATATAAAATTAATAGTTTTCATTCTAAACTTTCATGTATCCATCATATGTTTGATTTAAATTGTTAGAAATGTAGGAGAATAATAAATTAACCATTAATAAAAATAATAAACACTAGAAACTTTTTTATCAAATGAAATTGTGGCTTTTACCTGTCACACTGTCCCTTGAAAGGTTCCCGGGATTTTTTTATTGCATAATATTTGCCATCTTCTTTACTCTTGCATTTAAAAACCTGAAAATGAAACCAAAATATTGTCACTTGTATATTTAATTCAAACTTAATAATATATTTTTTTTTAAAATAAAAAATATATTTTACACTTGTAAAAAGTTTTTGTCTTTAATGCATGTTTCTAACCAATATCACTAAATATCTGGTCCCAGTATTATCAGCCAATAACATTCCTATTCTTTTTAGATTTGTACATTTTAAACATTGAACTTAATCTTACATATATTTCAATCAAATTATAATGGGTTTTTACAATACAACCTACTAATTGCTTTTCTTTAAAAAAGAAAAGAATACAGCTTGCAACAGATATGGTAAATAATTTATTTAAAACATCTTTGCCTACGAGTCATATAAAGCAGACAGAACAGTTAAACATGTAAGTAAATTCTAACCTAGTCAAATAGTAGCAGGAAACACAAATTATTAAAAAAATTGTAATAACTGTGCTAATTTGTTCAATTAATCAGGGTACAAACCTCTCCAAAGGAGCCATATCCAATTGGTATAGAGTCTTCAAACATCTGCTCGAAATATAAATCATTGGACTTTTCGTTGTATCTGGGACTCAGTATTGCTGCTACAATGTTAAGGAAGAATTAACTAAAATAAGTAACCCGTGTGTAAGTTAGTCCAGCTAAATAAAAGTGAATCATAAACAAGACAACCAAAACCTATGACTACAAAAGAAGAAAAATAAAAGACGGCTTTTCAGCAATTAAAATTGTAAAGAATACATCATCATAAATAAAAATACTATAAATTCAGAGTATGGCACAACACTTTTCAAAATAATGAAACATCCCCCTTAAATATTATTGGAAGAAGTAATAATTAAATCAGAAATATTATATAGGCTAATAAGTAACAATTCAATATTACTATTCCCAGCAGGCTAATATACTAAATTTTCAATATGAAACAATCATGATGCACATTATTGGTATAGGTAAAGGATACAGCCTTCAGAATGCCTAAATGAGACAGGTTGTGCATGGAGAGATGCAATATTGCGCCGAGGAAATACTCTGCTTATTGGAGGGCAACTCTTCACAGGAGGTCGAGGAGGTAGATGATCTCGTGGTGTTCCAGCTTGCTTTAACTGCAGTAAAAAAGTTTTCTTTCAAAAGGAAGTTTGTAGGCACATGTAGTGTAGTCCTAAGCCTATGCATTACTAGGCCTAATGATTTTAATATTATTTAGAATTGTAAATAGGAGAGGACGGCTAGGATTGGGTTAGCGGTAAGGCCGGAAATGTCTCCAACAGTATATAGGTCATTGAGTTTCCCCAGGTCAACCATTGGCCAGAGTTCCATAATCACATTCTAATGATTTTGATTTTTACCTCTGTATTTATTCGATACAAACATTTTCCCCTAGTTCTTTTCTTAAAAATTTTTTTTTTTTTTTTGCAAGCAGGGGTGGGGTCTCCCTTCCCAGAAAATTATATTAAAATTTAAAGTGAAATAGCGAAATGAATGGCATACAGCACAGGTACTTATTTTTTTGCAACCCATCACAAGTCTGCACTTTTTGCAATGTGCGTGTTTCTTTCACAGTAGTAACAGCAAGGGCAAGGATTGTTTTGGGGCCAGTGGAGTTTATACTATACACACACACAAAAAAGACAACTCGGCTGTATTTTAAGCTGTTGAAAGGCAATTATCACATTTGACCATTTACTCATGGTGTTGGGATTCTCTTAGCAAAACCCAACCGCTAACCCAAACTTTCCAGCTGGCGCCTAGTGTAGCTAGACACTACAGTCTACACTTACATGGACATTGAAACTGACTAGAATTTATTTAAATGAAATTAAATAACAATGACATGTAGAGTGCTTAGGCTTAGATGGACTAGACTAATCATCACTAGTACTACTAGTATGTAGATATATGGTAACTTAGTGATTAATTAATTAATCTAACATGTAAAAGTAAAATAATTAATTTAAAATTAAGGCTTAAAAAGTGTTTAATTTCAGTTTAGGATCAGCATTAATCATGTCCCCGTGATGTGAAAAACTAGTCTCATATATGAAAAGTTTCCATCTTTGGGGACAGGGCTCCGACAGGGTGACAGTCGGAGGGGCTGTCACATCGAAAATAATAGATTGATTTTGCTAGTTCTAAGTCTACGGCACGAATTCCACCAATTTATATAGCACTATAATTATTAAAAAAATATATGGGAGCCAGCGATTGTGGAGTGTAGCCTAGGTTATGTAAAATCAAAATTAAATATAGATATAATATTCTACTAAAGGGTGGGTGCCGAGGCCCATTTTTTTTTAACCATGATATTAAAAATGGAGTAAAGCTGAAGTTAAGTTGCTTACCTTTTTAGTGGAAAAAGTCTGTGGTTCTGGATAAAAACGAGGAGTTGGTCGTGGACTCGGAATAACAGAGTCATTCATTTTAGAAATGAAAAAAATATCACTGGCAAAATTAGCTCAAATTTCAGTTAAATCATAACAATAATAATAACACAACAGGTTCTCGTCACTCAATGGAGGCCTTTCGCGGTTTTTTCCGGTTTTCATAAAACGAGCTATCTTATTGGTTGCTATTTATATATCAAAATTCAAATCAACTATTTCTACTATATATAATCCTACACAGAAACACTTGATCATATTTTATAAAGTTTGAAGATTCATAGAGCGGATGATTTATTTTTTTCTTAATGGCAAATAATTGAAACGGTTAGGATTCACGGATTTCAAGCTTGCTATCCAATCAATAACAGTGTGCCATTTTAACAACGATCGCACCACGTGACATGGTCTAAGTCTAACCCACTAAAAAATTATAGGAATTATTGTCCAAATTATTTTGGTCAAATTGATTTTTAAACAAATAGAGCTTAAAATTATACTGCTTGAAAAATCTTTCGAACACCATGTAACACCATGTTCTTAGAAAGCTAATTTATATTGACCATAAAGTATAAACCATATAATTTTCATGCCACCGGTATCAAAATCGCTCTGTTTCATTGTTATGCAAACTGTGTCAGTGTCGAGTTAGTGCTAATTGCATTATTATTATTTAGATTAAAATGTAAGATTACTCATTTGTATATTTCAGTTACATTTTTAATTACACGCAGACCTATTAACTCTCTGCAGTCCGACTATAGAGAAATGGTACATATAAGTACCATAGATTTTGTGGGTGGGTTATTTATTTTTTAACTTTTTTTTTTATTGAAAAAAATTATTTATTATATTTTAATAATTTGTTTCATTGGTTTAAGTATTTGTAAAAAAATTAAAATTATTACAAAATTTGAAATTACTATTTAAAAAAAATATTTTTGGAAACTTATTCAGCGCGGAGTATCCCTTGAAAGCTTCGCAGATTTCCAAAAAAACAAAAAATATAAGTCTCACAAAAAAAATTAAATAGTAGTATGAATATTGTCAAATGATTTTAATTTCCCGATTTATCAAGGAGTTATTTGTTTGTCTAAAGCAATGTATCCAAATGGAGACTCTAATCATGAAATTTATCACGATTTGCATATAAAAGTACCGACTAATGCTATCGTAAACAAGTAAGTTTAATTTTAATTATTATTTCCCGACTTTAAAATTAATAATAAAACAATAAAGTGATAATTTTATAATTTTAATTGGCTGAAGTATATATTATCCATTTATACTTACATTGATATATTCTATTTGAATTATATTGAGTTTCAATAATTATATAATAAATAAATAGCGTCGCTATGCGAAATAAATATTTTAAAAAAATAGCGGAAAATTTCGGTCGATTGGAACTTGCGTAATTAAATAAATTTAAAGTTAAGGACTTCTGAGTTATTAACTAAATATATTTCTTTAAAATATGTTACAGCCAAGAATAATCTTCTAAATTTTCTAATATTGCATAGTAGAAATGTGTTTAAATTTAATTATCATTATCGCTAGTCACTAGTATTAGTAGAGACTACTGTCGGCAGAATAAAAAAAAAAACATTTATGTTTTTATTAAAAGCTCTCTAACTCTATTGGGAAGGAGGAGAGAGAGACAAAAATGCAGATATTGGATCAAGAAGTCCTTATTCCTTATTGATCCTAAATATTAAGCCTGGACTCCACCCTTTTACTGAGTTACAGAGTTACTGGATGAATATCTTTGAAGATTTTACCCTAAAAACAAGTGGTGGTAAGTTTTAATCTAATCACTTGGTAGCAAAATGCATAAAGAATAAACTCACAATATTGTTATAACATATGTTATAATGTATTTTCTATGTACAATGGTTTACTTTTATACTAATTTAGGCACTTGGACTAGGATTAATGGTATTTTCCCTTACTGATAGCATACCATTACTGATACCATTAGTGTTAATTTATTTATGAATCAATCAAATTTTTTTTTTCCACAGGTTCTTTATTGAGTGAATATTCTGTGGTGAAAAATCTTACCTAATCTTATGTAGAAATCAAGTCCAGGACAAGCTCTTATTTATCAACTATAATTATTATAATAAAACTGCAGACTGTTTTAAGAAATAATATTTGTTCAGAGTCCATAAATATAATTAAGGAATACTGTAGTTTATCAGCCTGTGTTATGTGAGGATTATAACAAAGATATATAAAAATGCCGGTACATGGGAAAAAATAGATCACATTAGTGAGGAATGGATTGTATTTGACATGAATATCAAAATTAGCAATATTGTACTGATACATTTTAATTTTTTTTAACTTTAACATCAGCAAATACCGCTATTTTAAAATTTAAAAAAAAAAAATTGACCCTTGTTTTGAGTTATTTATATAATCATCAAATTTTAATTAGTTATCTTTTACTAAAGAATTATTAAGAAATATATTTAATATACAAATCTATAAGCTACGAGACCCATTTTTTTAAATATATTACATACAAAACATAATTTTCATTAAAAGAAAAACTATAGTGCATTTTTTAGGAAAAAAAGACAAAATATAGGTTTTGCTAAAATGTTGACAACTTTTTGATTGTTCATAGAATTTTTGTCATGTTTGACTATGAATTGTATAAGTTGATGAAGTATTTTATTTAAATAAATTTTAAATCTTTTATAACAAGGATTTTTTTTTTCCTTCATACTGTGTAAAGATTTGGTCAAATTTTAGCATAAAATGAAAAAAAATAATTCTCCAATAATGTTTCAATTATTTTTATAACTAAGAAAATAAAATATACAAAAAATATCTTATGATAGCTGAGTCAAAGATGAACAAGTTAATATATTTAACTGATCAGATCAGA
>CAXITT010000051.1:698619-728138 GCA_964033795.1 Lymnaea stagnalis | reverse complement strand
AAAAAAACCCCCCCCCCCCCCCCAAACAAGAACAAATTCAAACCAAAATGCTGCACAACAAAAACATGAACTGTCACTGTTAGAGAAAACAAATGATTTATAACCAGAAAGAAAAAACACCCAAAAAAAGAATGTATTTCCTATGGATGTTTGGATGCCATCCAATGGGTTTATTTTCCTCTGAATGACTTAAAATGCTTTTTTAGTTTATTCTTGTATCCTCATCTAATAAACTTAGCAGACATTATTAGTGGGTCTATTTACAAACACTAGGGGTGGGGGATGGAAGGAAAATGTTGGTCCTTTCATCCTACACATACATTCCTTTATAGTTGAGTTATTCTGCATTATCACAACCTTACAGTAACTTGACCCCAACTGGTTCAAGTCAAACTCTTCATCTCTTGACCTCACAGGGTCAAACTGGTTCAAGTCAAACTCTTCATCTCTTGACCTCACAGTCCATAAAATTAGACTCAAGCTACATTACATTAAACATGCTTACAAAGCAATATGATCCTGCTATACAAGGGAAGGGGAGATACACACATACTATGTAAGTTGTAAGAGCTTTATATATATATACATATATATATATATATATATATGTATATATATATATTATATATATTATACAGTGGTGAAGACTATGACCTAATTATTTCAATTAATTGAAAACAATGCCTAATGTGTAGACTGATTCCTAGGCAGAGACATGGAGAACATTAACCAACAGCAGATTTCCCAATATCATAAAATAACAAGATGTAAGAAGAACACAATTTTAAGTTCATTCACTGCTCTCTGAATCACTCTCTCTCTTATTCTGATATTTCTCTTAAAAGTTTCAAGAACTACATGAGGCATGTGATAAAAATTTTAAAAGTTATTCAACAACAAGAAAACAATGCATTTGGGTCAGGTCAAAAACTGGGTCATATTTGATGGGGTTTGATGGTTGGAAAAAAATTAAGGAGGGGGGAGAAAGAGTCCACAGTTCTTGTGATAGTGTTAGTAATTTAGGTCAAGCCAGGGACAGTTATGATATTCAGTGTTAATGGACTAGAGTATCTCTTAGTCATCTGCATTTAGTCATCTTCGTTTATTTAGTACCATACTACTTAAGTTGACCTTATGAGTAGTCATTCTAATGGTATTTACTTTTACATTGAAATTGACTACTGGCATTGACTTGAACTTATACAAGTTGTGAGAACATTTGTTTAAAAGAATTTCATTGAGTCATGAATACATGGCTTATTATTTCCCTTAAAAGCATTATCAGAAGCAGCAAGAGTTACCCCCCTCCCAAATGCAGAATTTGATGAAATAATAGCAAAGATCAGACCAAGGTGAGGGTATTTAGGAAAGTACAAACAGAAACAGAGTGCTGATTTGTACATGTTGTATTCCTCTATCTTTGCTGGTCATTTGATGCATTCTGTATTTCATTATTTTGTTAATTTAGTTGTAACAGATTAACTTCCAATCCAATAGATATATATATAAATTTCATTGTTTCACATTTATTTGTTACAATCCTAGAGCAAACATTTTAAAATCCCTTGTGGAGTATGTAGTCAAAGTTTGGTGCAGGCTTTAAAAAAAAAAGTAACACAGGGTCATTAGATGTACGAAACATTTGTCTATTACTGGCAGACATTGACAGCTGTAGTAATAATCATTCCGTTACACGCCATTCTGAGTATGATATTGCAGATGATGGCAGGAAATGCTTACCTTGGTCGGCACGAAAACTTCGAAATCCCAAGGAAATGCCATGGGCATTAAACAGTGGTGCTTGAACACATGGTGGTACAGCAGATGTACTGGTACAGTAAAAGTATTGACGTAGATAATGGATGCATTGGTACATTCGTCATATTAATATAATAAAATATGGATGTTATAGTACAGTAAATACAAATTCCTGATTATAAGTTTCTACCATAACATTTCTGTCAATTGATTTTAGTTTATCACTGACCAATCATACACCCACTACCAATACATATTCTAATACATCTGCTAAATTCAAAAACAGAAAATATAATGATAAAAAGCAATTTACTTATAAAGTGTAATGGTAAATTGCTATTTTTATATTAACAGTTCCATATGTCACAAGAAAATATGTATGGCAAACACTTTTCATGAACAACTGTCTCAGTCTAAGCCCATTACGCCATTAATATGAAGCCTACGTATGAGAATATCATATTATTATGATCTATTATATAAAGCCATCTTATGAGGACATCATAACATAATCTATATAAGAGCCTCAAGATTGATTCCTTTCACTGTCAGATTGAGTGTCAGCCCTGACCTTCTACAACACTGTCAGATTGAGTGTCAGCTATGACTTGCTACAACACTGTCAGATTGAGTGTCAGCTATGACCTGCTACAACACTGTCAGATTGAGTGTTAGCTATGACCTGCTACAATAACATGCAAATAACCCAAGATTTATTGGTTAAAACAACTGTAGGAACAGCTGGGATAATAAACACATATCACTCTTGTTCTAATCCAGCCAGACATGACTCAAGCATTTCTTCCACCACACTTCTATTTAAAGAACTTGACCTGTTCATCAAGAGTAATAGCAACAGAGCAGCTAGAAATATTTTTAACTCTACCGGTTGAATTTAGCAAAATTAGTAATGTTAAGGAAAGCACCTGAAAATTCTATGAGAAAAGTCTTCAAACAAAACCATTTTCAGTGAAACAAAACCATTGTCAGTGAAACAAAACCATTGTCAGTGAAACAAAACCACGTTCAGTGAAACAAAACCATTGTTAGTGAAACAAAACCACGGTCAGTGAAACAAAATCACGGTCAGTGAAAGAGAGACCGTGGGAATAAATATCACAGATGGCAGCCAAGGATAGGCTTCTGTATACACAGCTACACAATAGGTCATTCAGTTTGTATACACAGCTACACAATAGGTCATTCAATTTGTATACACAGCTACACAATAGGTCATTCAGTATGTATACACAGCTAGACAATAGGTCATTCAGTTTGTATACAGAACTACACAGTAGGTCATTCAGCCTGTATACACAAAACTTCATTCGGTTTGTATACACAACAGGTCATTCACCATGTCTATCGCAAGCAGCACTTAATTATATATTACACTGTACATAAACTATCCTCTGGCATACAATGGATTTCATGAGATGTTGTTTTATTTTAAAAATCTGTCAAAATAGTAACGAAGAAATAAAATTAAAATTGCAACCTAGAAAACTTAAATCAAGTTATTCATGTTATACAACACTTTAATAAATTGGGCATCTCCATATGTTGGGGCAACAAGCATACCCAAAGGTTTATTGCTGTAAGATTCTGTATGACTTCTGTCAGCCTTTGTTAAGCAACATGAGCTGTCAGATTAAGCAGCCAGGATATTCTTTCTGTCAGATCAAGCAGCCAGGATATTCTTTCTGTCAGATCAAGCAGCCAGGATATTCTTTCTGTCAGATCAAGCAGCCAGGATATTCTTTCTGTCAGATCAAGCAGCCAGGATATTCTTTCTGGCCAGCACTCAGAAGCCCTGCACTGTGGTGGCAATGGTATTAATGTTGAACTTTGACCCATTTAAGACCTGACGCAAAGCATGAACACGCTGACTGAGAGAAAGACCAAAAACAAAAGTGATTTTCTCAGTGGTCCTTTGAAAACATGAAAACCAACAACAATAGCAACATTTCAATGTCACTCAAAAAATGCCTTCAATTACTTAAATGAATATTCTGTAGCAAATGCACAACAACTTGTCAGTTTACAGCGATGTGTCTCCTGTCATATTAGTGTCTTCTATGTCACATTACAGTGTCTGCTATGTCTCATTAGTGAATACGATCTCACGTTACGGTGTCTACTGTGCCACATAAGTTGTATGCTGGTCCTCAGCTAGTCAGAACATACATTAATTCTGTCTCACTCACTCAGTAAATTAGTTACATGATTACATCAAAATTATACATTCATACTTTGACAAACACTAAATAAATTAGTTGTATGATTACATACCTAGATTCATGCCTAGAAAAAGCAGACACACAACTACAGATTAACAAACCTTTAATAAATGGTAGTCTTCCATATCCCTTAGAAAGCTCAATGAAAAAACCAAACTGAGATATAACAGTAACATGGTTGGACCAAAATAGCTCTAGGTATTATATTATCTACATGCTCATTCCCATATTTTTCAAATAATTTGTCGTCATAACTGAATTTTAAAAAAAAAGACAGTTATTTATTTTTAGCGCACAAGGGACATAATTTAAATGCAGTATATAATCAAACAGTGCTAAATCCCACACCTAATCAAACTATTGGATGATTTCAGATACATTCATTGTGTGCATAGTTCAGTGTCTCAAACAAACAATTGTTGCTAGGAGTGCAGCCCTGAGCTTAAGTGAGAAGAAATCATTTCACTGGGTCTGACGGCCGGCCAAAACCTTGTGAAAACGCTCCAAGTCTCTTACATACACGCCACATAAGACGACTTGGCCCCAACATGAATGCCACATGTGAAGTACCGGCTACAGCTGCATGGAAGATCTGATGTAAAGATGATGTGATACCTTGCCCGATGCGACTGCAGCGAGTTGTTCTTCGTTCAGCAGAAGATGGAGTTTAAAAGGAGTATGAACATCAGATCAAATACAAGAACTATCTGGAATCCTTTTGACGCAGTGGTATAAGTCATGTCCACATAAAGGTTGATGGACCTAACGTTCCCTCACTCCGATCAGGGAAGTGGCACATTGTAATGTCTATCGTCTTCAGCCGACAGATGGACCTCGGGCCAGTCGTGCGGAACATCCTCGGGGAATGTGCAGTCAAAGTCCTCCTGACCGCAGCTGGCCAGCCTCAACACACGAATTTTGACCCCCAGGGTATAACCAAGCAAGCACATCTCAACCTGCAGATGACCATGAAGAGTTAGGACTTGATGGAACAGTAGAGAAACAACAAATTTAGTGATCAGGACAGAACATAACAAAACCTAAACACAAAGGGACATAATTGTCATTGAAATCTGAGACTCTATATGATGTTAAACTGCAACCAGCAGATATCATCATCATATTATTATTTTTATTTTTTCAAATTTTTTAAAACAGAAGCAAAAAGTTTAATTAAATCTAGCACAAAATTAAAATAAAAACAATTTAAAAAATCTATCAAATATTTGCAAAATTATTGACAATGGATAATTAAATGCAACATTTCCTACTAAACCTACTGAGTTTGACTAAAGCTGTTGAATGGAGATAATACTTTGAATTTTTATTAGGCTCTTTCAGATGAAGCTCTTGTGTAATTTCTCAAAGGGTTTTGGGCTCAAAGGGTTTTGGGCTCAACGGCTAAAAAAATTAACGTTTAGGGCTACCAGCTGTTAACACGTCTGAATTCTGCTAATTCTTACCTGTTCTAAGCCACCCGAGTCTCCCACTGCGTTCAGATGGTTCTTGAGGAAATCTGATACAGTCTCGGACGTGTCTCTGGCAAAAAGCAGGTGTCCAAAAATCGGGACGTCCTCTCCATCTTCAATCTGGCACCTGAGGTTCACCAGGTTCAGCAGCATCATGACCTTAAGACCTTCCATGAGTTCAAGGTCAAACGTTGCATTGGTATTAAGAAGACTGATGGTTCGTTTTTCACGCTCCTCCCGACTTGGAAGATTACAAACTTCTTCAATCTGTAGAAAAAAAAAAAGAGATTATTGGTTGTGTTGACTGCCGTTTCTCCTGAGATGAGGATCTGATATTGTCGATGGTCCTCTCAATTATTGGAATTTTTTCTTCTTCATCTTTGTATGTTCAGTTGGTTAAATGAAATTTTAAAAGTAACACGATGGCACGTTCCTTTGATAATATCATTTAAACAAAAATTCCAGTGTATATAGATAATTCATTTTAAAAACAAATATTTCATGACTTCAATAATGTCCATCATATAAAAACCCTTACTTTCATCATATCAAGCAATCTTACTTTCATCATAATAATGAAACATTAACTTTACTTCTGTCTTCAACCACTCATCATTGGTGTCCTCCCCCTGCCTTGGCTGAGCACACATTTGAAAGTCGAGTAAGATCTCAAAAAGACAAGTGAAAACTTACTGTTGCATAGAGGGAGAGGGCGCACTTGGAAAGAGAGGCAAGCTTATCCTTGCAGTGGTCGGGTAGTCTGTTAGCAAATGTCCAGTTAGAAAATCCCACAGAAGGGTCGCTGTATTGGTCATGCAAGCTGTCCATTATGCCTATGATCCCCGACCAGCGCTGCGTCACACGTTCCCCATTCACCAGCACCTGGAACAGAACACTGCGCAGCCCGCAGTAATTGTCACCCCTTATCACACAAATTCGATGACATGAAAAAAGTCGTGGAATTAGACTGTAGCCCTGGTGGGAAAAAGAAAAGTTTTAAAAATATCAATAATTATTTTAAAAAATTGATATTAACTTTGCCCAGTTCTTTCGCCACAGGGTATCAAAAAGTTTTGATGTTAACCCTAAGAAAAATTAACCAACCACTGAATAAAGGGTGAATATTTATATTTCAATTTAAGTTAAATATTGTATATCAGAAAATTTGTATGCAACAAATTTTTTGGAAGGCAACTTGTTCAACAGAAGTTTGTTCGAAATTAAATTTGTTCAATGAAGATTTACTTTTTGTTTTGTTTTGCTTTTTCAGGAAAAATTTAATTAGACAGACATGGTTTCAGAAAGACAGAGTTAAAAGTAAAAAGATACGGTTATGCATTGGCCAAAGTCAAACGACCAGTTTATTACCTGTCTTATGGCACGAGCTGTTTCTGTGTCTCCCTTCCACTGCTGTTCCACATAATCTGATATGTCAACAGGAAGTTCAATGTTGGTGACACTGACTTCTGAAACAGGTAACAAGTATAGAATGTTATTACCAGCGGGGAACACCTTTCATTTTCTTGAAGTCTATCATCACATAAACAACTTTCTCTTAGTTGATGTCTATGATACATCATGTAACTTTTCACTGGGTTGATGTCTATGATACATCATGTAATTTTTCACTGGGTTGATGTCTATGATACATTATGTAACTTTTTACTGGGTTGATGTCTATGATACATCATGTAACTTTTCACTGGGTTGATGCCTATGATACATCATGTAACTTTTCACTGGGTTGATGTCTATGATACATCATGTAACTTTTCACTGGGTTGATGTCTATGATACATCATGTAACTTTTCACTGGGTTGATGTCTATGATACATCATGTAACTTTTCACTGGGTTGA
Organism: Lymnaea stagnalis; assembly: GCA_964033795.1. Lineage (NCBI taxonomy): Eukaryota > Metazoa > Mollusca > Gastropoda > Lymnaeidae > Lymnaea > Lymnaea stagnalis. The sequence goes on along the minus strand of CAXITT010000051.1, from coordinate 720,812 downwards.
TGTCTATGATACATCATGTAACTTTTCACTGGGTTGATGTCCATGATACATCATGTAACTTTTCACTGGGTTGATGTCTATGATACATCATGTAACTTTACAGTGTTTGTTAGTGTTGTTCATTTAAGACATACTAGATATTTTAGGAGAACATAAGATGATACTTATATAAATAAATAAGGAATTCAAAACAGTTTTTTTGTTTTACAGCACAATGATCTAAACTCCCAGGCTATGTTTTGTCTCAAATCTTCCACTTATTCAGGATATTGCAATATTTTTTACTTGAAATCTAACATATGGTGAAATACTTACATATTTTCTTAACGCTTGAAAAAATAGACATTTGAAACACACTTAAGAGCTCAACAGGTCCTGGTTAGATCACTCTGGAACTGAAAGACACCCTATTGTTTACTTACCTTGGTTAGATCACTCTGGAACTGAAAGACACCCTATTGTTTACATACCTTGGTTAGATCACTCTGGAACTGAAAGACACCCTATAGTTTCCATACCTTGGTTAGATCACTCTAGAACTGAAAGACATCCTATTGTTTACATACCTTGGTTAGATCACTCTAGAACTGAAAGACATCCTATTGTTTACATACCTTGGGTGACATCAGCCGACACACCCTTGGTGGCAGGATGTGGCTCATCTTCCATCTGACTATCAGACCTGAGTCGTCCTCCTGTCAAGCCGCCTTGGTTGTGAGAATAGTCTGCCAGATCCCAGGCGTACTCCACGCTGCTGGCCCGAGAGCTGCGGCTCGAGTCAGAACATGCCGAGCTAGGCACTCGTTCCCACCTGGTCCTCATGCGACCCACAGAGTCGATGGGCCTGGGCTTTGACTGCACTCTGTGAGGTCCGTCTGCTGAATGTTGATATGGCTTGGAAGACTCTGGTTTAAATGTTTTCTCATTCTGGATGAGTTCATGCAGCTTGGAAGTGATGGATTCAAACTCTCCCTGGATGTCGTGCAGCTCGTACTCCAGGCTTTCAAGATTTTTCTCCGTTGTCGGCTCTATCTCCAGAGGTTTGGCAGTCACTGCTATTTCAGCAGCGTCTGTGATGAGTATTGAGGACGGATCTCCTAAATGACGGTCAAGACTTCGACTTCTCCGCACAAACCGGACAGGTAAACAATCAGGAGTTGGTGACCTTGACTTGTTGTATTCTTCTGCAAAACTGGACCATTCGTGGATCCGCTGCATGAGCGACTGTTTGAACTGCAGGTCTGAGAGTGAGTTTTGAAAGTGAGGGAGGGCCGACATTCTCTCCCTTACATCAACATCGGCATCCCAGTCGATCTCATCCGCACTAGAGTTGAAGCTGCGTATAGATTCAGAGGCATCGAGAGAAACGTCATAGTCCAAGTCCTCCCCAGACTGCCAGTCACGCTGTGGTCCATGAGAGGCAGATAGGTGGTTGACAGACCGGAGAGGGGAGTGTCCTGCACGTTGACGGACATTTCTGTGACAAGGGGACGATTCAGTGGATAAAATTTTAGGGGATACAATTTTAGGAGAGAATACTGAGCTGTCTGCCCCTGTAGACTGTGCTAAGAACATTCCTGTATTTTCTATGGGATTGAGGATGTGAGAGTTTGGAAGACCTAGACTAGATTTATCATGTGAGCTCTGCCTGGAGCATGTCCGTCCTTGACCTTCAGACAAAGGGTCAAGGTTAGACCTAACGGTTCCATTTCTAACACTGGAGTCACCGCTGCTATTTAAACTTCTGCTTGAAACTATGCCACTTTTTTCACTGCTGCAATCAGAGAGTGTATCCAGGCCCGGCTTGACACTGCGCCCAATGCTGTTCAGCCCAGCGTCACAACCGTGGTGGGCACGATAGAGCATCTGGAGATTTCGTTCCTTCAATGAACCTGGACTGAAATTTTCCTTCATGGACCCGCTAAGTTTGCTACCCTTGAAGTCATCCAGGTATCCAGACTCCTCGTATCCGCTCTCTGCCGTACAGGTGGAGTAAAAGGAGTCTCTGTTGGCACTGTTCTCACTGTACAAACTCTGGCTCATCTCCCCGACCCCAATGGCTGAGTCCTTGTCCGACGCAGGCGATGGAGATTTGTGTCTGTGAGCTTTCCGTGGGCGTAGCCGGATGCCTTCCTTGGTGAACTCATTGGCGTCCACATCTAAAGTTGGTGGCCGGGACCCAAGAGTCACCCCATGTCCAGGGATGTAGTACACTGAGGGTATGGATTTCTTGCTGTTGGAGTTCCCCATCTCCTCGTCCACCTCACTATCGGAGGACTCCTGTAAGAGAAAGAAGTCACAGAGAGGGTGAGACTAGGTTATGCAAGGGGCATGACAACAACATCAACTGAAAGTGGACAACTGACCTTGGATATAACCTAGCAAGCTCACCTTCAAAAAACCATCACCACCAGCAAAGGTATTCAGTATGTTTTGATAATATTGGAGTTTGCTGCGTAGGTCCCGGGCAGAAGGCAGATTGACCGCCATAGGACATGACAGACAAAGACCACCACATGACAGACCGACACTTTCGCCTGTCAATGGTGTGATATGCTCTTTTCTCACCATTCTCTATCCACTCTACTCTTAATAAATTACAGCAAACTTAATAGACAAAATCCGACGCAACAACAGAGATTGTGTATAAATATCATGCGCCTTCGTTCGTGGGAGATCGAAAGTTGGGACTGCATTTAATATGCTAGAGATCTGAAGACTACGGCCGCACGGTCAAATGTGAGCCAGAAAGAACACAATCCCCCGTTTATATCTGCGTGTCATTATTTTGTTTACTGGAGGGAATAAATAGCCGGGAGAAACCTTAACCGATAAAAAAAAAGAAAAAAAAAAGAAGAAAGGTTAACGGCATGCCATCCAGCAAGCGCCCCACTCTAAGTTTAGGCAACAAATAAAGGATTTCCTTGTCAAACTTTCCATGACTTATAAATCAGGCGCTTCCATTGGCTGGCACTATAAGGCCGTCTATTTTTAGACGGTTGATCACGGGGTGTGCCTTTGTGCAGGAGGAACACAATAGGCCGATGTAGAGTGAAGTAAGACCAAGTTTGTGCCATGGCGTGACCGGGATTTTATCAGGAAAAGAAATGCAGCTGTGGTGTATAAGTTCTTGACAAGCCATTGGGGACTAAAACAATGTCAATTGGCGTACACTTTGTGTACATTTTTGGTGTAAAATTGGTGTGCTCAAAGCCAAGAAACAACCATTTGGGGATTTATTTTCTTATGTTTAATATAATTCACGGGGAAAAATATAATATGTGAAAAAAACAACAACCAACATACAACTGTTTTATGTCATGTTAAGACCACCTGTCAAAAACCCACATACAGCCGTGTTATATTAGGACGATCCCCTGGCCATAACCCACTTACAAAGGTTATGTCACATGAAGACCCATTGTCAACATCCCATGACAACTGGTGTATGTCATGAGGACCCAACCTGTCAACAACCCACTGACAACTGTGTTACGTCATGTGAGGACCCCTGTCAACAACCCACTGACAACTGTAATGTCATGTGAGGATCCCTGTCAACAACCCACTGACAACTGTAATGTCATGTGAGGACCCCTGTCAACAACCCCTGACAACTGTAATGTCATGTGAGGACCCCTGTCAACAACCGCCTGACAACTGTAATGTCATGTGAGGACCCCTGTCAACAACCCACTGACAACTGTAATGTCATGTGAGGACGCCTGTCAACAACCCCCTGACAACTGTAATGTCATGTGAGGACCCCTGTCAACAACCCCCTGACAACTGCAATGTCATGTGAGGACCCCTGTCAACAACCCCCTGACAACTGTAATGTCATGTGAGGACCCCTGTCAACAACCCACTGACAACTGTAATGTCATGTGAGGACCCCTGTCAACAACCCCCTGACAACTGTAATGTCATGTGAGGACCCCTGTCAACAACCCCCTGACAACTGTAATGTCATGTGAGGACCCCTGTCAATAACCCCCTGACAACTGTAATGTCATGTGAGGACCCCTGTCAACAACTCACTGGCAACTGTAATGTCATGTGAGGACCCCTGTCAACAACCCCCTGACAACTGTAATGTCATGTGAGGACCCCTGTCAACAACCCCCTGACAACTGTAATGTCATGTGAGGACCCCTGTCAACAACCCCCTGACAACTGTAATGTCATGTGAGGACCCCTGTCAACAACCCACTGACAACTGTAATGTCATGTGAGGACCCCTGTCAACAACCCCCAGACAACTGTGTTATGTCAACAAGGAAGCGTATCTTATCATTATTTTGTTTTACTATATTGTATAGTGCGTTCAAAAAGAAATTTGGCGAAAATTTTAACGTGTGAACTGAAAAAAAACCAACAAAAAAAAAAAAACAACCAATTCGACCAAATTTCCGCTTGATCTGATCAATTTTCCGTCGACGAAATTTCTATGAAACATTTCCGGAAACCACAAGGAAGACACGGAGGTAGATTAGGAACTAGCGTATTCTCCATGCCTATTATGATAAGTCAAACTGGCACACACGGCTGAAATCTTCCTCTCTTCCTGTATCGAGATAGCTTGATATTCCCATCAGACGCGCCGTCAGCTTTCTCTTTCTCTCTCAGCCCCCCCCCCCACCCTTTCCCCACACTAATTAGCTCAAGCTATTTCACACTTAATGCGTTTAAATATTCGTTTTGACTGGATTAAATATTCCGGAAGAAGAATTAAGCGGCCAATCTACTTGGTCAAGTTATGAAGCCACCAATGATAATTCCAGGACAGTGAACGGGTGGAAAGTTTGACAAACGCTTTCCTTGCGCACGGCCAGACTCATTCCTGGGAGAGAACTACAGGGCCCAGAGGTACACGGCCAGACTCATTCCTGGGAGAGAACTACAGGGCCCAGAGGTACACGACCAGACTCATTCCTGGGAGAGAACTACAGGGCCCAGAGGTACACGACCAGACTCATTCCTGGGAGAGAACTACAGGGCCCAGAGGTACACGACCAGACTCATTCCTGGGAGAGAACTACAGGGCCCAGAGGTACACGACCAGACTCATTCCTGGGAGAGAACTACAGGGCCCAGAGGTACACGACCAGACTCATTCCTGGGAGAGAACTACAGGGCCCAGAGGTACACGACCAGACTCATTCCTGGGAGAGAACTACAGGGCCCAGAGGTACACGACCAGACTCATTCCTGGGAGAGAACTACAGGGCCCAGAGGTACACGGCCAGACTCATTCCTGGGAGAGAACTACAGGACCCAGAGGTACACGACCAGACTCATTCCTGGGAGAGAACTTACAGGGCCCAGAGGTACACGACCAGACTCATTCCTGGGAGAGAACTTACAGGGCCCAGAGGTACATGACCAGACTCATTCCTGAGAGAGAACTACAGATGCCAGAGGTATACGACCAGACTCATTCCTGGGAGAGAACTACAGATGCCAGAGGTACACGACCAGACTCATTCCTTGCCTATAAATAAATCCTTCACTTATTCCCCCCTACCGTACCAGGATTGACCTCGGCGTGGCATCTACTTGAGACATAAACAGACAACATTGAGGATAGTTGATACACGACATCCATTGTACCACACACGAGATCCATTGTACCACACACGAGATCCATTGTACCACACACGAGATTCATTGTACCACACACGACCTCCATTGTACCACAAACGACCTCCATTGTAACCACACACGACCTCCATTGTAACCACACACGACCTCCCCTGTACCACACACGACCTCCCCTGTACCACACACGACCTCCCCTGTACCACACACGACCTACATTGTAACCACACACGGCCTCCATTGTAACCACACACGACCTCCCCTGTACCACACACGACATCCATTGTACAACACACGACATCCATTGTATCACACACGACCTCCATTGTATCACACACGACCTCCATTGTATCACACACGACCTCCATTGTATCACACACGACCTCCATTGTACCACACACGACCTCCATTGTACCACACACGACCTCCATTGTATCACACACGACCTCCATTGTATCACACACGACCTCCATTGTACCACACACGACCTCCATTGTATCACACACGACCTCCATTGTATCACACACGACCTCCATTGTATCACACACGACCTCCATTGTATCACACACGACCTCCATTGTATCACACACGACCTCCATTGTATCACACACGACCTCCATTGTATCACACACGACCTCCATTGTATCACACACGACCTCCATTGTATCACACACGACCTCCATTGTATCACACACGACCTCCATTGTATCACACACGACCTCCATTGTATCACACACGACCTCCATTGTATCACACACGACCTCCATTGTATCACACACGACCTCCATTGTATCACACACGACCTCCATTGTATCACACACGACCTCCATTGTATCACACACGACCTCCATTGTATCACACACGACCTCCATTGTATCACACACGACCTCCATTGTACCACACACGACCTCCATTGTATCACACACGACCTCCATTGTACCACACACGACCTCCATTGTATCACACACGACCTCCATTGTATCACACACGACCTCCATTGTACCACACACGACCTCCATTGTATCACACACGACCTCCATTGTACCACACACGACCTCCATTGTACCACACACGACCTCCATTGTATCACACACGACCTCCATTGTACCACACACGACCTCCATTGTAACCACACACGACCTCCCCTGTACCACACACGACCTCCCCTGTACCACACACGACCTCCCCTGTACCACACACGACCTACATTGTAACCACACACGGCCTCCATTGTAACCACACACGACCTCCCCTGTACCACACACGACATCCATTGTACAACACACGACCTCCATTGTATCACACACGACCTCCATTGTATCACACACGCCCTCCATTGTACCACACACGACCTCCATTGTACCACACACGACCTCCATTGTACCACACACGACCTCCATTGTATCACATACGACCTCCATTGTACCACACATGACCTCCATTGTAACCACACACGACCTCCCCTGTACCACACACGACCTCCATTGTATCACACACGACCTCCATTGTATCACACACGACCTCCATTGTACCACACACGACATCCATTGTACCACACACGACCTCCATTGTAACACACACGACATCCATTGTACCACACCACACACGACCTCCCCTGTACCACACATGACCTCCCCTGTACCACACATGACCTCCCCTGTACCACACATGACCTCCACTGACCACACATGACCTCCCCTGTACCACACATGACCTCCCCTGTACCACACACGACCTCCCCTGTGCAACACACGACCTTAATTGTAACCACCAGCTCCATGACCCTGTACCACCAGCACCATGATCCTATAACCACCAGCTCCATGACCCTGTACCACCAGCACCATGAACCGGTACCACCAGCATCATGACTTTTTTCAATAGGGTTCAGGTAACTGACCGTATCTGCAGTTTGTCACACATTGCTAGAGAACTCCATGGACACGTTCTATGATAAATATGGACATCACCGTAAGTCTCTATTGAGAGCAACGTTTGAGAAAGTGGAAGTTGAAATTCACTAAGTCTGTTTGTCTCAACTGTTGCTACAAATCTCTAGTTTCCCTGCCTAACATTTACTAAATTTACCGAATTGTTAGAACAGAAAATTATTGAAATTTATTTATAACAATTTAACTATACTTTAAGCCACCTGTAAATATCTACCGACAAGACATCAGAAGTATACATATCTACTGACAAGCCATCAGAAGTATACATATCTACTGACAAGACATTAGAAGTATACAATATCTACTGACAAGACATCAGAAGTATACATATCTACTGACAAGACATCAGAAGTATACATATCTACTGACAAGACATCAGAAGTATACATATTTACTGACAAGACATCAGAAGTAAACATATCTACTGACAAGACATCAGAAGTATACATATCTACTGACAAGACATCAGAAGTATACATATCTACTGACAAGACATCAGAAGTATACATTATCTACTGATAAGACATCAGAAGTATACATATCTACTGACAAGACATCGGAAGTATACATATCTAATAACAAGAAATCAGAAGTATACTTGTCTACTGACAAGACATCAGAAGTATACATATCTAATAACAAGAAATCAGAAGTATACATATCTACTGACAAGACATCAGAAGTATACATATCTACTGACAAGACATCAGAAGTATACATATCTACTGACAAGACATCAGAAGTATACATATCTACTGACAAGACATCAGAAGTATACATATCTACTGACAAGACATCAGAAGTATACATATCTACTGACAAGACATCAGAAGTATACATATCTACTGACAAGACATCAGAAGTATACATATCTACTGACAAGACATCAGAAGTATACATATCTACTGACAAGACATCATAAGTATACATATCTACTGACAAGCCATCAGAAGTATACATATCTACTGACAAGACATCAGAAGTATACATATCTACTGACAAGACATCAGAAGTATACATATCTACTGACAAGACATCAGAAGTATACATTATCTACTGATAAGACATCAGAAGTATACATATCTACTGACAAGACATCGGAAGTATACATATCTAATAAGAAATCATAAGTATACATGTCTACTGACAAGACATCAGAAGTATACATATCTAATAACAAGAAATCAGAAGTATACATATCTACTGACAAGACATCAGAAGTATACATATCTACTGACAAGCCATCAGAAGTATACATATCTAATAACAAGACATCAGAAGTATACATATCTACTGACAAGACATCAGAAGTATACATATCTACTGACAAGACATCGGAAGTATACATATCTACTGACAAGACATCAGAAGTATACATGTCTACTGAAAAGACATCAGAAGTATACATATCTATTGACAAGACATCGGAAGTATACATATCTAATAACAAGACATAAGAAGTATACATATCTACTGACAAGACATCAGAAGTATACATATCTACTGACAAGACATCAGAAGTATACATATCTACTGACAAGACATCGGAAGTATACATATCTACTGACAAGACATCAGAAGTATACATGTCTACTGACAAGCCATCAGAAGTATACATATCTAATAACAAGACATCAGAAGTATACATATCAACTGACAAGACATCAGAAGTATACATATCTACTGACAAGACATCGGAAGTATACATATCTACTGACAAGACATCAGAAGTATACATGTCTACTGACAAGACATCAGAAGTATACATGTCTATTGACAAGACATCGGAAGTATACATATCTAATGACAAGACATCGGAAGTATACATATCTACTGACAAGACATCGGAAGTATAAATATCTACTGACAAGACATCAGAAGTATACATATCTACTGACAAGACATCAGAAGTATACATGTCTACTGACAAGACATCAGAAGTATACATATCTACTGACAAGACATCAGAAGTATACATATCTACTGACAAGACATCAGAAGTATACATGTCTACTGACAAGACCTCAGAAGTATACATGTCTACTGACAAGACATCAGAAGTATACATATCTACTGACAAGACATCAGAAGTATACATGTCTACTGACAAGACATCAGAAGTATACATATCTACTGACAAGACATCAGAAGTATACATATCTACTGACAAGACATCAGAAGTATACATATCTACTGACAAGACATCAGAAGTATACATGTCTACTGACAAGACATCAGAAGTATACATATCTACTGACAAGACATCAGAAGTATACATATCTACTGACAAGACATCAGAAGTATACATATCTACTGACAAGACATCAGAAGTATATGCGAATAAAACACCTGTAAAATTTGCAGAATACAATCAAGCCAGTCGGAGCTAGAACTCAGACAGTACAAAGTTAGCGAAATTAAGACATTAAGACACCATCAATTTATGTTTACAAAAACCGACGACCGGAATTGGCTCTATACGCGACGCTAAAAGCTCATTCCACGAGCCAGAAACACATCAACATACCTATCTAGTTGTGACCAGCACCGACCAGGCTGTACTCAGTGTCATCACGACACACGCTCTCCACTGGACACCAAACAATGACCGCTGTGTCAGCCCAAGTTGAGAAAACATCTTGAAGGCCACCACGGAAGGCCCGGCTGTTACACGTCTGTAACACACCCACCCAGGCCATCTCACCGCTGTGCTAGAAATATCGATTGGTAACAGAGAGCCATGGCACCGTCCGACGCGCATCCCATCGGCTAGATTGGTACCAGGCTCAGAGACAACACGCCGGTCTGGGTGCCAAAATATGGCGGGGGCGTGTGTGAGGGCCAATCACGGAGCGGTGGTGGACGGACACAAAAAAGCCCACGACGACAAGAAGAGGATGGCAGATGCATGATTGGCCTGGGATGTATGCAGCTTGCCCGATTGTGGGATCCATCAAGTTAATGGCCTCTGCTAATGATCAATGGAATGCCACACAAGGGCGTACGGAGCGCCGGTCTGACAACTTTACATGAATGTCACCTCTCATGCCTTTCAACATAGCGTGGCATCGTGTGGACAGTGCCTTGGTACGGTAGGTGCCTTGATATGGACAGTGCCTTGGTACGGTAGGTACCTTGCTATGGACAGTGCCTTGGTACGGTTGGTGCCTTGATATGGACAGTGCCTTGGTACGGTAGGTGCCTTGATATGGACAGTGCCTTGGTACGGTAGGTGCCTTGATATGGACAGTGCCTTGGTACGGTTGGTGCCTTGCTATGGACAGTGCCTTGGTACGGTAGGTGCCTTGATATGGACAGTGCCATGGTACTGTAGGTGCCTTGATAAGGACAGTGCCTTTGTACTGTAGGTGCCATGGTATGGTCAGTGCCTTGGTACTGTAGGTGCCATGGTATGGTCAGTGCCTTGGTACTGTAGGTGCCATGGTATGGTCAGTGCCTTGGTACAGTAGGTGCCATGGTATGGTCAGTGCCTTGGTACTGTAGGTGCCATGGTATGGACAGTGAATGATATGGACAGTGCCATGGACAGTGCGGACGGTGCCATGGTATGGACGTTGCTATAGTATGGACGGAGTCGTGGTTTTCACATTCCCATGATATGGACAGTGCCATGATATGGACAGTGCCATGATATGGACAGTGCCATGATATGGACAGTGCCATGATATGGACAGTGCCATGATATGGACAGTGCCTTGGTACGGACGGTGCCATGGTATAGACAGTGCAGTACAATGGTATGGACAGTGTCATGGTATGATGGGGTAAAGAACCAGTTGGGATGGTGTAGAAAATCAGCAGGTATACATAACTTAGTATGGATGGGATATAACTAGTAGGGATAGGATACATAGAGATTTTAGATTTGATAACCTTAACGATTTTTATCATAATAATAAGTAATCTCCCATGATCCCTCTCCCCTCCCTCCATGATAAAACTTGAAACCACCGTTGTCAGGAATGAATCATACATCACGCTTTTTTTAAATTTTTTATTTCAACCGTTGCTTGATTACTTTCACGTTAGAACAGTTATCTCTCTTGGGGCTTTGGTTCAGAGTTATCAGACCTGACAACAATGCTATTTTTAGCTCTTTTTTTATTTTGGGGTGTGTGTTTTTGGCACCGAAGTCGGGGGCTAGAGTGCAAGCATCCGCCCCAGCCCGCACGCACGCAAACACTGGTACACGGACACACTCAAAGATTGGTGAGCACTATGTGATGACATGCTATCAATGACCAATAGAGATGGCTGTACAAAGATGAAATAAATACTCATGTTAAAACAAAAACTTAATTAATTTCATGACAATTTTTTGTCCTGTTTAAATTTGAATAGACCGATGACATCCTTTTGATTCACTTTGGACGTTAAGAGATAGCAAGGACTTTGGACGGCCGGGAGTAAAGAGATAGCAAGGACTTTGGACGGCCGGGAGTAAAGAGATAGCAAGGACTTTGGACGGCCGGGAGAAAAGAGATAGCAATGACTTTGGAGGGTCGGGAGTAAAGAGATAGCAAGGACTTTGGACGGCCGGGCGTAAAGAGATAGCAAGGACTTTGGACGACCGGGAGTAAAGAGATAGCAAGGACTTTGACGGCCGGGAGTAAAGAGATAGCAAGGACTTTGGACGGCCGGGCGTAAAGAGATATTAAGGACTTTGGACGGCCGGGAGTAAAGAGATAGCAAGGACTTTGGACGGCCGGGAGTAAAGAGATAGCAAGGACTTTGGACGGCCGGGAGTAAAGAGATAGCAAGGACTTTGGACGGCCGGGAGTAAAGAGATAGCAAGGACTTTGGACGGCCGGGAATAAAGGGATAGCAAGGACTTTGAATAACAGACAATAAATGACATGACAATGAACACCAGTCAGCAAATAACATTGATCACCAGCTCATAAATGACATGACAATGACATTGAACACCAGGCAGTAAATGAAATGACAATGAACACCAGGCAGTAAATGACAATGACATTGAACACCAGACATTAAATGACATGACAATGACATTGAACACGAGACAGTAAATGACATGACAAATAGCATCAACGACAGTGACAAGCTAGTTTAATGATAGGCCACCATTACTGTCCACCCTATAAAGACAGTGACAAGCTAGTTTAATGATAGGCCACCATTACTGTCCACCCATTAAAGACAGTGAAAAGCTAGTTTAATGATAGGCCACCATTACTGTCCACCCATTAAAGACAGTGACAAGCTAGTTTAATGATAGGCCACCATTACTGTCCACCCATTAAAGACAGTGACAAGCTAGTTTAACGGTAGGTCCCTATTACTGTCCATCCATTAAAGACAGTGACAAGCTAGTTTAACGGTAGGCCACTGTTACGTCCCCACACTCTGCGCCATCGATTTTCTGCTCCAGTGTTGGCAAGATAATAAGGAGACCATCGACAGGTTTAGAGTCCGGAAGACTTACTGACAGGGGCAGAAGAAGCTGACTTTTAGCATGGTCATAGATCACTTAAAAAAGGCACTTAATGCTGCCATTTAACCAAGGGCTAAAATATTGCCATTTAAACAAGGGCATCCAAAGCTGACATATAAACAAGGGCATCAAATGCTGACATATAAACAAGGGCATCAAATGCTGACATTTAAACAAGGGCATCTAATGCCAACATTTAAACAAGGGCATCTAATGCTGACATTTAAACAAGGGCATCCAATGCTGACATATAAACAAGGGCATCAAATGCTGTCATTTAAACAAGGGCATCTAATGCCAACAGCCAACATTTAAACAAGGGCAGCTAATGCTGACATATAAACAAAGGCATCAAATGCCGATATATAAACAAGGGCATCAAATGCTGACATTTAAACAAGGGCATCTAATGCCAACATTTAAACAAGGGCATCTAATGCTGACATTTAAACAAGGGCATCTAATGCCGACATTTAAACAAGGGCATCTAATGCCGATTCATTTAAACAAGGGCATCTAATGCTGACATATAAACAAGGGCATCAAATGGTGACATATAAACAAGGGCATCAAATGCTGACATTTAAACTTAAACAAGGGCATCTAATGCCAACATTTAAACAAGGGCATCTAATGCCAACATTTAAACAAGGGCATCTGATGCTGACATTTAAACAAGGGCATCTGATGCTGACATTTAAACAAGGGCATCTAATGCCGACATTTAAACAAGGGCATCAAATGCTGACATATAAACAAGGGCATCAAATGCTGACATTTAAACTTAAACAAGGGCATCCAATGCTGACATTTAAACTTAAACAAGGGCATCTAATGCCAACATTTAAACAATGTCATCTAATGCCGACATTTAAACAAGGGAATCAAATGCTGACATTTAAACAAGGGCATCTAATGCCGACATTTAAACAAGAGCATCTAATGCTGACATTTAAACAAGGGCATCTAATGCCGACATTTAAACAAGGGCATCAAAAGCTGACATATAAACAAGGGCATCTAATGCTGACATATAAACAGGGCATCAAATGGTGACATATAAACAAGGGCATCAAATGCTGACATTTAAACAAGGGCATCTAATGCCGACATTTAAACAAGGGCATCTAATGCTGATTTTTAAAGAAGGGCAACTAATGCTGACATTTAAACAAGGGCATCTAATGCTGACATTTAAACAAGGGCATCTAATGCCTACATTTAAACAAGGGCATCTAATGCTGACATTTAAACAAGGGCATCTAATGCTGACATTTAAACAATGGCATCTAATGCCGACATTTAAACAAGGGCATCAAAAGCTGACATATAAACAAGGGCATCTAATGCTGACATTTAAACAAGGGCATCTAATGATGACATTTAAACAAGGGCATCTAATGCCGACATTTAAACAAGGGCATCAAAAGCTGCCATTTAACCAAGGGCTAAAATATTGCCATTTAAACAAGGGCATCTAATGCTGACATATAAACAAGGGCATCTAATGCTGACATATAAACAAGGGCATCTAGTGCTTACATTTAAACAAGGGCATCTAATGCTGACATTTAAACAAGGGCATCTAATGCTGACATTTAAACGAGGGCATCTAATGCTGACATATAAACAAGGGCATCTAATGCTTACATTTAAACAAGGGCATCTAATGCTGACAGTTAAATAAGGGCATCTCATGCTGACCTATAAACAAGGGCATCTAACGCTTTCATTTAAACAAGGGCATTGAATGCTGACATTTAAACAAGGGCATCTCATGCTGACATTTAAACAAGGGCATCTAATGCCGAACATTTAAACAAGGGCATCTAATGCTGACATTTAAACAAGGGCATCTAATGCTGACATTTAAACAAGGGCAACTAATGCTGACATTTAAACAAGGGCATCTCATGCTCACATTTACACAAGGGCATCTCATGCTGACATTTAAACAAGGGCATCTAATGCTGACATTTAAACAAGGGCATATAATCCTGGCATTTAAATCAGGGCATCAAATACTGACATTTAAACAAGAGCATCTAATGTTGGCATTTAAACAAGGGCATCTAATGCTGACATTTAAACAAGGGCATCTAATGCTGACATTTGAACAAGGGCATATTATGCTGACATTTAAACAAGGGCATGAATGCTAACATTTAAACAAGCCCCCCTCACACCCAAGCCCTTCTACTTAAAGCCTGGGGACGGGAACATAAGTTCCCCAAGTAATAAATCTTAAAATGGGTCGTAAAATCTGTATTGACTTTTGGGAAATCTATGGTGGTCAATTATAGAATGCTAGCAGTCAAATAAAAGAGAAACCTGAGGTCATGGGAATGTAGCATTGAGCTTCCTTGTGGGTTGTTAGTCTCGGGTTGATAAACCCTAGAACCACTACAGGCTGTTCTCTTTGACATGTTTCACATTTCACCCCAGTCATAGTAACCAATCAAAATGTGAACCCGTTTTTTTTAAATTTATTCGACCAATTGCCACAATGTGGGGGAGCGGTATGACGTGTGACAGACACAGCGGTATGACGTGTGACAGACACAGCGGTATGACGTGTGACAGACACAGCGGTATGACGTGTGACAGACACAGCGGTATGACGTGTGACAGACACAGCGGTATGCGGTGTGAAAGACACAGCGGTATGACGTGTGACAGACACAGCGGTATGACGTGTGAGAGACACAGCGGTATGACGTGTGAGAGACACAGCGGTATGACGTGTGAGAGACACAGTGGTATGACGTGTGACAGACACAGCGGTATGACGTGTGACAGACACAGCGGTATGACGTGTGACAGACACAGCGATATGATGTGTCTCTGACACAACGGTATGACGTGTGAGACACAGCGGTATGACGTGTGAGAGACACAGCGGTACGACAGATTATAGACACAGCAGTATGACAGATTATAGACACAGCGGTATGACGTATACTGACACAATGATATAACGCAAGAGGTTTTAAACCTTGTTTCAGCACCGCAATATGACCCCCCCCCCCTCAAACCAAAAATAAAACGTATGGTGATAAGTTTTGAGTATTTCGCCTCATGGATATCTGGGTCTTACCGCCCCTTGGCAATGCTTTCCTGGTCTAACAGATTCGAACAATTGTGTCCAGTATTTTTGTTTCAAGATTACGTTTTCATTTACGTTGGTAGAGCGCGCAGACCTCAAAACAGCCATCCAAGTCCAGCAACATTAACCTCACCATATACGTAGACCACAGCTTCTCAAGGGAGAGGTCCGCCGGCCGGCTCTAATCCGAGAGCCCCACAGCCACCGGTCCTAAAACATTTGTCAAATTTAAGTTACGAAAATAAACAAAAATCATACCTTGGGGCCGATGTGTTTTATATATGGGTACTATCCGATCATCGATCACTCTGTAATGTTTGAGAAGCACTGCTCTTAAAAACAGTGCCAACAAACCAGTCTACCAGGGCCAGCTGGATATATTATACCAGATCAGACTACCGCATGACTTCTAACTAAGTCAAACATCATGTGACTGCCACATGACTTCTAAGTCAAACATCATGCGACTACCGCATGACTTCTAAGTCAAGCATCATGTGACTGCCGCATGGCTTCTAAGTCAAAAGCCTCGTGACTTAGTTATCTTGGGCATCAAGGGACATAATCTAAAACATATTTACTTACCAGGTAAAGCGTGTACTCATCATCTAGCAGTGAGTTCTTCCCCTTGGACGCCCAGACACTGTGCAGGAAGGGCACGATGATCCGGAAGTACAATCGGTACAGCAGGAGAGTACCGAGACTCAACCCCAGGCCAATCAGGCACACCACGCCAGCAGCCTTCACTGTAGACGAACATGGAAGTGTCACGTGGCATTAAATCATAGACCGTCAACGTAGCAAAGTTACAATTTTTTAACATACATTTTTAGACATAGAATAACGAAACAGTCCAAAGTCCAAGACCAAGTTTTTGAATAGCGCTCTAGTAAGATATTGAATATCAGTCATCAGTTTAAATCTAAAGGTTTCCATATTTCGAGCCTTAGAAGATCATGGTCATGTATAACTCTGTACAATAACTGTGCGTGTAGTACACTAAATCAGAGCTCCGCAACCGGTGTGCCGCAAAAGACAAATGCTAGGTGCGCCGTGGCAAAATTCCTCTAAAAAGTTTAAAGGAACTTGACCACAATATAAATTTGTTGAATCCGGATGTTTCAAGTCAAATAGAAGAGTACGTCTGCCTGTTTCAGTTCGCCGGGTCACATGCCAAGTGACCATCTCAAAGAGTCTCAAGCGAGCAGTAGAGCACGTGTCGGTCACTTGTGGCTGTGACTGCAAGCTTTACCACGCCTGTCACTGTACTGCGACCAGGTGTTGCTGGTTGTCTAAAACCCCTTGACGGTTCTAGGGGTAACATTCCATTGCCGCCAAATGACAACAGCCCCCACACAAAGTCAATATTGGATCATCTGATTACTTGATGCGGCCGAACAAGCGTGGAACGTGCGACAGAACTTTACAAAAAATAAAAATTATTTGCATTGTTTTATTTCTTTATTTCTTTAGGCTTGTTTCATTTATTGGAAATAACAATGGTCAGTTTACACGTGCACGCCATCAGTAAGTTGGTGTTTTCAATACTTTTATTAGTATCAAAAGACTTTTAAAAAAAAAGTGTGTGTGTGTTAACACAATATTCATACAGACTTTGGGAAATAAAGGATGGAATTACCACAATAAACTTGACACAAGCAGTAGTGTAAAAAAAGCCCCAACAAGAACAACACAAGATAGTGAAAGCAGTTTTAAAAACTTCTTTTGATTAAATTTCATTCATTTGAAACTCGAGCTTATTAAATAGTGACAAACTCTATTATAATAGATCACTTGCTATATAAGATCTACTCTCTCTTGTTAATTTCACATCAAAATAAATAAAATGTTGGCCCGTGTGACAGAACAATTAATACGATTTTTAAACTACAGTGGTACCTCGACATCCGAGTGCCCTGACATACGATAATTTTGAGATACGAGCCGTCGAGCGAGCGAGGTTTTGCTTTTAGATGCGAGGAACAGGATCAGCGGGTCGGCCGGCTGCAGTGTCGAACGTTAATCGAAATTAACCAAACATTGTACAGTGGCATTGATGTTGAATTAAGTTCAGTGAAATTTAGTTAAGCTCCATTAAGTTTATGGATAAAGTGAAGCATTAAGAGTGTAAAGAGTAAGTGAATTAAAGTGACCGAAAGAGTTTAGCAATAACAGTGTAGCCAGAAAGTGAACAAAGTGAAGCTCCTTCGCCTTTCTCCTCCACCCTACACCTCCGCCAGCATCTTCCGTAGGCTCAAGTCGGCTGATTTCAAAGGTAATTACACTTCATAAAACCTGTTTATTTCTTTACATTCTCTTTTTTTATTATGTTTTTATACACTATTTATCATCTTTAAATACAGTTTTCTTATTGAAAAACACGTGACAAAAACAACTGAGGTGGCATTGTGGGGGCTGGAACGGATTAATGGCACTTCTTTTAATTTCAATGGGGAACATTGCTTTGAGATACGAACAAAGTGACTTACGAGCAAGGTTACGGAACGAATTAAATTCGTATCTCGAAGTACTACTGTATTTTAGCTGTGTTTTGCCCCGGAAAGCTGAGAAGGGTCTCGGTGTGTCGTAAAAGGGTCTGGGTGTGCCGTGAAAGGGTCTTGGTGTGCCGTAAAAGGGGTTTGGTATGTCCTAAAAGGGTCATGGTGTGCCGTGAAAGGGTCTAGGTGTGTCGTAAAATGGTCTTGGTATATCGTGAAAGAGTCTTGGTGTGTCGTAAAAGGGGGTTTGGTGTGTCATAAAAGGCTCTTGGTGTGCCGTGAAAGGGTCTAGGTGTGCCGTAAAAGGGTCTCGGTGTTTCGTGAAAGGGTCTTGGTGTGTCATGAAAGGGTCTTGGTGTGTCGTAAAAGGGGTTTGGTGTGTCGTGAAAGGGTCTTGGTGTGCCGTAAAAGGGTCTTGGTGTGCCGTAAAAGGGTCTTGGTATGCCGTAAAAGGGTCTTGGTGTGTCGTGAAAGGGTCTTGGTGTGCCGTGAAAGGGTCTTGGTGTGCCGTAAAAGGGTCTTGGTATGCCGTAAAAGGGTCTTGGTGTGCCGTGAAAGGGTCTTGGTGTGTCGTAAAAGGGTCTCGGTGTTTCGTGAAAGGGTCTTGGTGTGTCATGAAAGGGTCTTGGTGTGTCGTAAAAGGGGTTTGGTGTGTCGTGAAAGGGTCTTGGTGTGCCGTAAAAGGGTCTTGGTATGCCGTAAAAGGGTCTTGGTGTGTCGTGAAAGGGGTTTGGTGTGTCATGAAAGGGTCTTGGTGTGCCGTGAAAGGGTCTTGGTGTGTCGTAAAAGGGTCTCGGTGTTTCGTGAAAGGGTCTTCGTGTGTCATGAAAGGGTCTTGGTGTGTCGTAAAAGGGGTTTGGTGTGTCGTGAAAGGGTCTTGGTGTGCCGTAAAAGGGTCTTGGTATGTCGTAAAAGGGTCTTTGTGTGCCGTAAAAGGGTCTTGGTGTGCCGTGAAAGGATCTTGGTGTGTCGTAAAAGGGGTTTGGTGTGCCGTGAAATGGTCTTGGTGTGCCGTAAAAGGGTCTCGGTGTTTCGTGAAAGGGTCTTGGTGTGTCATGAAAGGGTCTTGGTTTGTCGTAAAAGGGGTTTGGTGTGTCGTGAAAGGGTCTTGGTATGCCGTAAAAGGGTCTTGGTGTGCCGTGAAAGGGTCTTGGTGTGTCGTAAAAGGGGTTTGGTGTGTCGTAAAAGGATCTTTGTGTATCGTAAAAGGGTCTTGGTGTGCCGTGAAGGGGTCTTGGTGTGTCGTAAAAAGTCTTGGCGTGCCGCAAAAGGGGGTTTGGTGTGTCATAAAAGGTTCTCGGTGTTTCGTAAAATGGTCGTGTTGTGCCGTGAAAGGGTCTCGGTGTGTCGTAATAGGGTCTTGGTGTGTCGTAAAAGGGTCTCGGTGTGCCGTAAAAGGGTCTCGGTGTGTCGTAAAAGGATTTCGGTGTGCCGTAAAAGGGTCTCGGTGTGCCGTAAAAGGGTCTTGGTGTGTCGTAAAAGGATTTCGGTGTGCCGTAAAAGGGTCTTGGTGTGTCGTAAAAGGGTCTCGGTGTGCCGTAAAAGGGTCTCGGTGTGCCGTAAAAGGGTCTCGGTGTGTCGTAAAAGGGTCTTGGTGTGTCGTAAAAGGTTCTCGGTGTGCCGTGAGTGAAAAAATGTTGCGGAGCACTGTACTAAATTTTATGCTTAGATATCAGGCGTAGTGATCCATAGTTTGTAAGTACTAAATAGTGCATTTAATTTCCTGTTATCTAGTGAATTGATTTAGCAAATAGGATTGCTATACCTAAGTTATTCTTCCCTGTTCAAAAAATGGGTTTGAACCAGGGCTTGTATTCTAAAGATTGTGTTAACAAGTGTGTCAATAGACATAATTATTGTATCCCACAGATTCTGTTAACAGAATTATTAGGCAAACTTTAATAGTAACCTCAATGAGGTCCTCATGCCTCATATAATTGCTAATTTCCGTTCACCACATACCAAACTCAACACATTACTACATGGTTTGTCACCTCTATGGACAACCCCCCCCCCCCCCCCACAAACAGTTAAAGACTTTTGTTTCTGGTGAAAGAAAATATGTATGGATGTTTTGAAATGGCAAAATTGCGAGATGAACAGACATGGGAGAAAGATGGATTTGGGGGGAAAAAGGGGGGGGGGGTAGAGCGCTTTAAAATGACCGATAAAGTTATAAAAGTAATAGTAGCCTACCTACTGATTGATGGATATAGTAAATACTGAATGGTGGATATAGTAAATAATGAATGGTGGATATAGTCAATACTGAATGATGGATAGAATGATGGATATAGTCATTACTGAATGATGGATATATTAAATACTGAATGGTGGATATAGCAAATACTGAATGATATAAATAGTAAATATTAAGATTTATTATACTGAATTATGGATAAAGTTCCCACCCAATAATGCTGATGATCGGACCTATTGAATGATGAATTTAGCGCGTATTCAATGATAAATATCGTATCCATTGCCTCACACCACACACAAACAAAACCGATAATTACCTTCTCCTTTTGGTGTGATATCCACAACCTTGACCTTAGTCACTTGCAGACACGATTCACAAACAGTCAGTAACAGTACCCGGTTACTACCCGGTGCCAGGGGCACAATCTGACCAGCCATGTTCCTTAATCCGTGGTCAGTACTCAACTCTCAAATCTTAAACTGTCCATCACATGGCACACGATATCTTGTATATCCCATTTCATTTATCTCAGAAATCTTGAAGCTGGAACATGTCAGAAGTTCACACCCCTCGCTCACTGTCTTGTGACGTAACACGCAGCGTAGCGTCAGGCCCTTAGTTTAGTCCACAGCTATCCACACAGTCGGCAGATGGGTGGTACAGCTCATTACTGACACACAACTAATGTGACTGGGACCTTGCGGAGACTTGTTCCGTGCTAAAACTGAAGTGGAAAACAAAACAAAGCACTGACAGCGGGCACATGACTCATTCACAGCACGGCCTCGTAGCCTAGTCATAGTTTCAGTTTCACGACACACATGTGGCGAACGACAACCCCTGTTTTCAAGTCTTTAACCCTCCTCTCATTCCGATATCGAGAACGATCAACTTTATTTATTGAGTATCAAGTGCTGTCCAATCTAAAACAGCGTCCCTAATCGTCCATGGACTGAATACTGCTGGTGAAGTACACACACGCCAACGACGGATGAGTCCGTGCCCCGTGTGTAGCACGCAGGAAATGAGGGACACCGCACGCCATTTAACCAACGATTAAATTATTTGCCCACCGCCTAAAGTGACACACAGTGCATTGTGCACGGTGCACACACATGGGCGTCGTCAGGGAGAGGATCTGCATGTGGAGTGACACCAATCGACTCTTTTAATCAAGACAATTTAACAGTAGCTCGTCCAGATAGGGAATAAAACAATGAAATATGTGCCCACCCCCAAAAGTACTCCCGAGTACGCCTCTGTTTAACAGTTTAACAAGGTAATGCACGTGCATCTTGAAGATGTAGCTGTATTAAAAAAAAATTATTTTAAAAAAAAAATGGGGGGGGGGGGG
>CAXITT010000051.1:663544-695722 GCA_964033795.1 Lymnaea stagnalis | reverse complement strand
CCCCACCTCTTCTGGCCGCATGTCACCCCAACTCTCCGGGCCGAATGTGACCCCAACTCTGCTGGCCGAATGTGACCCCAACTCTGCTGGCCGAATTGATCCCAACGTTACTGGCCGAATGTGACCACCAACTGGCCGAATGTGACCCCAACTCTGCTGGCTGAATGTGACCCCAACTCTGCTGGTCGAATGTGACCACCAACTCTGCTGGTCGAATGTGACCACCAACTCTGCTGGTCGAATGTGACCACCAACTCTGCTGGTCGAATGTGACCACCAACTCTGCTGGCCGAATGTGACCACCAACCCTGCTGGCCGAATGTGACCACCAACTCTGCTGGCCGCAAGGAGCCTTTTCCCAGTGTGATCCCGCAATGTTCCGCCATCAAACTAGAGTTTATCCTCGGCACGACCACAGTTCAACAGACCTCAATGACGGCAATGATATTACAATATGATGAATTCTCCTGAATTGAACAAATATTGCCTATAGCCACCTCTCAGAGGCGTAGCGAAGGTGGGGCAGATGTCCCCGGCGCCAAAATGTGCTTTGATATTATTTGATTGATGAAAAAATGGGTTTGAGAGTTGAAAAAAGAAAAGGGGGCGCTTTAAAATGAATCTTGTCCCTGGGCGCGAATCTTGTCACAGGGCGCCAAACACTGTCGCTACGCCTCTGCCACCAGTGCCCAGCCGCCTGGACAAAACATATTTTTTGTTGTTGATAGAGAAGTATAGCACCCAGCATGCGTCCAGGGGTTTTGCTGCGAAGATGCACATCTAGATGTCCGCGGGTGGGGAGGGAAGAAGAAAACCGTGACCCTAATTGCCCCTGTCCCGCCCCCTTCCTTTACTGCAACGTGCCTGGCAGAAAATTTGAAACTATAAGTTGTTCAAACAAGAGCTGACAAGGTGACCTCTCATTTGAACCCTAAAACTGTGAGGTTTGTCTGTGAACGCATTCATGCCGGTGTCCCAAGGACAACTCAATGTTAAGTGTATTTGAATTTGACGTGGAAAAATATCCCAGTGTTGGACGCCAGCCAAAGTGTTGTCATGCCAGTGACATCTAGTGATGTCATGGTGACACTAGCGTCAACGAGTTTTGTCGTGATTGCAGGTTGATCTTATTGATCAATAACATGATATACGAGTAATATGAGCTATATACGAGTAATATGAGCTATATACAAGTAATATGAGCTATATACAAGTAATGTGAGCTATACACAAGTAATGTGAGCTATATACAAGTAATATGAGCTATATACACGTAATATGAGCTATATACGAGTAATATGAGCTATATACGAGTAATATGAGCTATATACGAGTAATATGAGCTATATACGAGTAATATGAGCTATATACAAGTAATATGAGCTATATAAGAGTAATATGAGCTATATAAGAGTAATTTGAGCTATATACAAGTAATATGAGCTATATACAAGTAATATGAGCTATATAAGAGTAATATGAGCTATATAAGAGTAATATGAGCTATATAAGAGTAATATGAGCTATATAAGAGTAATATGAGCTATATAAGAGTAATATGAGCTATATAAGAGTAATATGAGCTATATACAAGTAATATGAGCTATATACAAGTAATATGAGCTATATACAAGTAATATGAGCTATATACAAGTAATATGAGCTATATAAGAGTAATATGAGCTATATACAATTAATATGAGCTATATACAAGTAATATGAGCTATATACAAGTAATATGAGCTATATACAAGTAATATGAGCTATATACAATTAATATGAGCTATATACAAGTAATATGAGCTATATACAAGTAATATGAGCTATATACAAGTAATATGAGCTATATACAAGTAATATGAGCTATATACAAGTAATATGAGCTATATACAATTAATATGAGCTATATACAAGTAATATGAGCTATATACAAGTAATATGAGCTATATACAAGTAATATGAGCTATATAAGAGTAATATGAGCTATATACAATTAATATGAGCTATATACAAGTAATATGAGCTATATACAAGTAATATGAGCTATATACAAGTAATATGAGCTATATACAAGTAATATGAGCTATATAAGAGTAATGTGAGCTATATAAGAGTAATATGAGCTATTTACAAGTAATATGAGCTATAAACGAGTAATATGAGCTATATAAGAGTAATATGAGCTATTTACAAGTAATATGAGCTATATCCAAGTAATATGAGCTATATAAGAGTAATATGAGCTATTTACAAGTAATATGAGCTATTTACAAGTAATATGAGCTATAAACGAGTAATATGAGCTATTTACAAGTAATATGAGCTATATATAAGTAATATGAGCTATTTACAAGAAATATGAGCTATTTACAAGTAATATGAGCTATAAACGAGTAATATGAGCTATTTACAAGTAATATGAGCTATTTACAAGTAATATGAGCTATATACAAGTAATATGAGCTATTTACAAGTAATATGAGCTATTTACAAGTAATATGAGCTATAAACGAGTAATATGAGCTATTTACAAGTAATTTCAAACATTGACTACGGCATGCATGGCTGGATCTAAACCAAACTTAGAAAGCAAACACTTGAATATCCAGTTTCTGAACTCATAATATCCACTAATTCGGGGCTCGTGGGCCCCAATTTCATTTGTCCTTACAATTTTTATATTTGTTCCGCATACGTTTCTCCATAGATGGGTGGATCTTGATCAAACTTGGCACACGTAGCCATCATCAGAATGAAATACTGGCGGGTTTTGCACTGATCGTAATATTCCCTTTGGGGCCGGGGGCCCTAAATTCTTGTTTTTTTCTTATATCAGCTAAATAGACATACTTTCAAACATATCTATTGCATCAGTGGATCGATCTAGATCAGCGTTTCTCAACCTGTGGGTCGCGACCCCTTTGGGGGTCGCACGACCCTTTCACAGGGGTCGCCTAAGACCATCTGAAAACACTCATACGCCACAGTTATAAAGTATCAACGAAAATAATTTTGTGGTTGGGGGGTCGCCACAGCGTGAGGCAATATATTGAAGGGTCGCGGCATTAGAAGGTTGAGAACCACTGATCTAGATGAAACCTTACTACACATACACTTAATTATCCATATTCAAATACTGACCTCATAATATCCACTCTTTTTCTAAAATAAGATCACATAAATGTCCTTATTATGTGTATTATGTTTCCATATGTTTCCTCGAATGTTACGGAATAAGCATTAAAGATAATTTGAGAAGTTTCTAGAAAATTCCACATTAATTGTCCATTATGATGGCCTAAGCTATAGACATCAATGGACTCAAAGGCTTAGCTTACATTTTAGGCTTCTACGTGTAGTGCCGCCCATTGGCCAGAGCTGGTCAACATAGCCTTCGTAATCCCACCGGGGAACAGGATATCACCTCGAACGTGATCCCACCGGGGGACAGGATCCCACCGAGGAACAGGATATCACCGGGAACGTGATCCCACGGGTGGACAGGATATCACCGGGAACGTGATCCCACCGAGGAACAGGATATCAACGGGAACAGGATCCCATCGAGGAACAGGATCCCACCGAGGAACAGGATCCCACCGGAGAACGGGACCCAACTGAGAACGTGATCTCACCTGATAACGGGATCACAACCGGGAATGGATACCAACAGGAACGGGATCTCACAGAGGAACTGGATCCCACCGAGGAACTGGATCCAACTAGGAACTGGATCCAACCAGGAACGGGATTTCATCAGGAAATGGGATCTCATCAGAAAATGGGATCTAATCAAGAAATGGGATCTAATCAAGAAATGGGATCTAATCAAGAAATGGGATCTAATCAAGAAATGGGATCTAATCAAGAAATGGGATCTAATCAAGAAATGGGATCTTATCAAGAAATGGGATCTCATCAAGATATAGTATCCCATCGGGAACGAAATATTAAAAGAATTATATGTTTTTAAAGGAGAAACATTTTTAATTTTTTTCTCGAGCGATGTGTTTTATTTTGACAGGTCCTTAATTTCCAAGTTAGCTAAAAGGCTGTAGACATTATTTCCCGAATCCCAGGAAACGCCGGGTATATTGGCTAGTTTAGTCATACAATTCTCTCTCCCCCCCCCCACCCCCTAACATTTTTAATTAACAAAAAAAATCAGGTATTATATATTAAACAATGAATTTTCTGGTAATATGAGATTCTGAATTCCCTTGCAATATCAAACACAATTTTCTGGTAATATGAAACAATGGATTTTCTCTGATAATATTACACAATGAATTTTCTCTGATAATATTACACAATGAATTTTCTGGTAACATAAAACTCTGAATATACATGTACTGGTATTATAAAACACTGCATTTTCTTTTCAATAGCTATTCAATAGCTGACCTTACTACTACAGAAAGAACACAAAGTCTTTGCCAGGAACATTTGGGGTCATTTTATACCTGCAGACCTGCCACCCCCCCCTCTCCAACCCCACTTTTTTCTTCACTCAGGAGGCGTGTAAGTGTATGATTATAAGTTTGTACGTTGTACGTGAGTATGAGCATGGCGTGGGGAGGTCGTCTGTCAGACAGGGAACATCTGTCAGCTTCAGGCAACGACATCAGCCTGTCATTCACGTCAGGCGGACGGCGTACATACGGCACGTAGCTTCACAAAGCTATGGACAGTGACGGTGTTGTAGGCACAGAAGGCTGGCAAGCTTCACAAAGCTATGGACAGTGTCGGTGTTGTAGGCACAGAAGGCTGGCAAGCTTCACAAAGCTATGGACAGTGACGGTGTTGTGGGCACAGAAGGCTAGCTGATGCACGTTTCAATTCTTCCGGAAATCTTTTGGATATTTCTGTTCATGGTTCAGAATTTCACTGTTCAATCGTTAATTTATGTCAGGGGTTCTAAACCAGTGATCCACGATCCCTTTGGGAGGGGTGGGGGGTCTAAGCTAATGCTAATGTGTTAGAGTGGGTTTGTTATCTGCGCTTCCTTTGTAACTTTATTATATACTTTAAAATAAACTTGATTCTAAGATTGGATTCATTGCCCTCATCTGACTAACAAAAAGTCAATGGAACCAAGCAAAAAAACAAAAAACGATTAAGAATCCTTGATCTAAGTGATCTACTGTTACACAATGGACTCATCTGTCAAAAATCTATTTACCTACTAGTTAACTAGAATTGTTTGACACATGTATCATAAACGGTGTTGACAGGAGCACCAGGTTAACACACGGAACTATTCCAGAACAGCACAATCACTGGATGTTCAGCTTCCGTTCCTCCCAGCTCTGGTATAAGACAAAGAAAGGACCAAAGTATTAGTGGCTCTACACACCGCAATGAATTGACCTCAATCTCAAACTGGACATCGCCACCGTCAGGTCAGCGCATCATCAAGTTATCTCCCCCAGAAAAACAAACAAACAAAAGCACACGGGTCCCGTCTATTTAAAACCACCCGGTCAAGGCCATGACCCGAAGAGGTCAACGATTTTTCACACGAAAGACAAGATTGATTTATCGCATTCGAACGCACTACCTCGAACCTATGAAATTGGCCCGCGGGGGAAACAGTGACAGAGAGCTGCTTCCCATTGCCTTATAGAAACAGTTTGAAAGAAGCGCAAAGCTCGTTCACGCCATAATTATACCGCACACCCCTCTCCACCAGCTATTGATTTAGAACACGGCAATAATGATCTCCCCTTCGATGTCTTACGTGAGAGTCGGCACAACCGCCAAGATACGACTGACGTCACCATCAACAGGTAACATGTGGAGAACAATGGCGTAACGGACATGGGGGAAATCTTTGGACACGGAAGAATTACTTCGGGACAGCTGTCGCCTGCAAGAGTTTCAAAGTAAAACCAGTCTCAGACAACTCTTCACCAGCCAAGAGCACGCAACTCCTCCGTTCTAAACATTTCAATGCAACAGAGACGCGTGTGCATGCGGAAGTCAAATCCACCACTCTCACCATCAACACCACCACCATCAACACCCCATCATCACCACCACTCTCACCACCAACATCATCACCATCACTATCACCACCACCATCAACACCCCATAATCATCAGCACCACCACCAACACCCCATAATCACCCCACAAACATCAGCACCACCACCAAAATCACCATCACAGCCACCAAAAGCAACACAACACAACCAGAGTACAAGTCTAACATTGCCAACAGTATAAACGATACCACTGCCACCAGTATGCAAGAATAGTCGACTTCTGCCACCAAAATTAAACGTAAAGGGAAAAACAATCAAGCACTGCTACCTCAGCTAAATTTGTGGAGTTTAAAAAAAACAAGCAAAAAAAAAAACAAAACAAATCGGCCAGAAGCAGAGCAGACGTCAAACAATCTTAATTACCTGAGCGGTTCAAGTTCCTGGAACAGCCCGTGCCGTCACGTAGCGACTTGGTCAAGGTAAACCTCATGCGTCCCCACCAGGTCGCGGCCCGCTGGGTCACGGACTCACGGCCTCCAGATGACAACACGTTAAGACGCACGGCGGCCCGAGACATGGTGAGCCATGGGCAATCACAGATGTTGACATGCGGCGGCATAGTTCAAAAGTCAAGACGTGGCCACAAAGGTCAAAGTTCGCCTCGACCCCGGCAGGTCACAGAGAGGTGGCGACACCGGTCTTCTTCTTAGGAATTCACTTTTAGAATGTTCAACAGTTTTGCCATCCCGACTTTGTCCACGTCTGCACCATAAGACCAGAAGCCATCAGTTACAAACAAATTTACTACCCTACCAGAACTCTCCTTAACAACTAATGCAATGACTAGCAACATTACCCGAAGGCATGACGGTGCTGGCTTAACAACTAATGCAATGACTAGCAACATTACCCGTAGACATGACGGTGCTGGCTTAACAACTAATGCAATGACTAGCAACATTACCCGTAGACATGACGGTGCTGGCTTAACAACTAATGCAATGACTAGCAACATTACCCGTAGACATGACGGTGCTGGCTTAACAACTAATGCAATGACTAGCAACATTACCCGTAGACATGACGGTGCTGGCTTAACAACTAATGCAATGACTAGCAACATTACCCGTAGACATGACGGTGCTGGCTTAACAACTAATGCAATGACTAGCAACATTACCCGTAGACATGACGGTGCTGGCTTAACAACTAATACAATGACTAGCAACATTACCCGTAGACATGGCGGTGCTGGCTTAACAACTAATGCAATGACTAGCAACATTACCCGTAGACATGACGGTGCTGGCTTAACAACTAATGTAATGACTAGCAACATTACCCGTAGACATGACGGTGCTGGTGGTGGTGGTTTATCTTGTTCAAATTTATTGTCAAACATATCAAATGGCAATGTCTAGACCCTTACAAAATGAGAGACGACCCGACGACCCCAAATGATGCTTTCATCAATTAGATCTTTAGAAACTATTAAAAAAAGTAAACTAATTTTTTAAAGCACTATTTCCGTTATGCAGGGAACACTTTTGTTAGGTATTTTAGAGTTAGATGCCATATATGGAGATGCTGGAAATCAAACGATTGTACAAAAGTTGTCTCTCTTACCTCTTGGTCCATTACCCACTCTGACACCATTGCGGCCCTTTATACCACGGCCCACTATGACATCCTGAAGACCCTTTTATCCCACGGCCGACTGTGGTATCCTTGAGACCTCTTTATTAATTAGCACACTAAGAAATCCTTGAGAACCATTTGTCACACAGCCCACTATGAAATCACAGTTTCCCTATGGTCCACAGTCCACTAAAACATCCTTGTGACCAATGATCCCTTTAAGCAGCGCGGCTGAACGGCCGCGCAGCAATCTCACAGACGCCGCGCAGCAGTTTTGAGTACCGCGCAGCAAATTTCCACTTAAGTGTGTGTTTGTGTCTGTAGGCTGTAAAGTTTTGCGCACAAAAAAATTGATGCTGTAAAAATTTGCAAACAACTTTATGATTTTGCACACGAACCAACAAACCTTAGAGGTAACATTGCTTGTGACCCCTTCGGTCCAAAGTTCACTGAAACATCCTTGTGACCCCTTCGGTCCACAGTCCACTAGAACATCCCTGTGACCCCTTCGCTACACAGTCCACTAAAACATCCTTACGACCCCTTGTGATCCAGACCCAGAACGGTGACTAATCCACTGAAGTCCTGGTTGAAGTTAATGTCTTCATTGCCAACTGGTCGAGTTTAGCAACAGGTTGCCACGCCAATGTTAACATGAAAACACCGAAACAATTAAGTCCACACAGGCTTCCAATCTCAACATCTGCTATTGATTGACGTGATGGGTTCGGTCACAGGTATTGGCGGGTCATGTCAAACTTTCGATGCACTTCTCGTGGACTCAAATACAAACATGTACTTAATTGACCCATGACGTGACAGCCAATTGATGACTCACAGTCACTGACTCGCCCCAATGCTGACCCATGTGACAGCCAGTGACTCACAGTCACTGACTCGCCCCAATGCTGACCCCATGTGACAGCCAGTGACTCACAGTCACTGACTCGCCCCAATGCTGACCCGTGTGACAGTCAACGCTGACTCAAAGTCACTGACTCACCCCAAGGCTCACCCGTGTGACAGTCAATGAGGACTCACAGTCACTGACTCGCCCCAAGGCCGACCCATGTGACAGTCAATGACTCACAGTCACTGACTCGCCTCAAGGCTCACCCATGTGACAGCCAACGCTGACTCACAGCCACTGACTCACCCCAAGGCTGATCCATGTGACAGCCAATGACACACAGTTACTGACTCCCCCCAAGGCTGACCCGTGTGACAGCCAAGGATGACTCACAGTCTCACAGTTATTCCAACATCTGCTAACTAAGAGCTCAACTCTACTGTAAGCAAAACGTCTCTCAACAAGCCAGCTGTGCCGACCAAGATTTATGAACGGGGCTTTACCTGTCAATAACATTAGCTACCTTAAATGAGGGAACCTTTCAAACAGAGACTATGAGGACAATCTCAGTGAGGACAATCTCAGTGAGGACAATCTCAGTGAGGACAATCTCAGTGAGGACAATCTCAGATTTTCATGGATAAACGGGGGTACGGAGGCGGGGGAAAAAAATCAAAATATTTCTCACTATCTCTATCCATCCATCTGTCTCTCCATACATCTCTCTCTCTCTATCCATCTATCTGTCTCTCCATACATCTCTCTCTCTCTATCCATCTATCTGTCTCTCAATACATCTCTCTATCTCTCTCTCTATCCATCTATCTGTCTCTCTATACAACTCTCTCTCTCTATCCATCTATATGTCTCTCCATACATCTCTCTCTCTATCCATCTATCTGTCTCTCCATACATCTCTCTCTCTATCCATCTATCTGTCTCTCCATACATCGCTCTCTATCCATTTATCTGTCTCTCCATACATCTCTCTCTCTATCCATCTATCTGTCTCTCCATACATCTCTCTCTCTCTCTATCCATCTATCTGTCTCTCCATACATCTCTCTCTCTCTATCCATCTATCTGTCTCTCAATACATCTCTCTATCTCTCTCTCTCTCTATCCATCTATCTGTCTCTCTATACAACTCTCTCTCTATCCATCTATCTGTCTCTCCATACATCTCTCTCTCTATCCATCTATCTGTCTCTCCATACATCGCTCTCTATCCATCTATCTGTCTCTCCATACATCTCTCTCTCTCTCTATCCATCTATCTGTCTCTCCATACATCTCTCTCTCTATCCCTATCCATCTATCTGTCTCTCCATACATCTCTCTCTATCCATCTATCTGTCTCTCCATACATCTCTCTCTATCCATCTATCTGTCTCTCCATACATCGCTCTCTATCCATCTATCTGTCTCTCCATACATCTCTCTCTCTCTATCCATCTATCTGTCTCTCCATACATCTCTCTCTCTACCCATCTATCTGTCTCTCCATACATCCCTGTCTCTCTCTATCCATCTATCTGTCTCTCCATACATCTCTCTCTCTATCCATCTATCTGTCTCTCCATACATCTCTCTCTATCCATCTATCTGTCTCTCCATACATCTCTCTCTCCATCCATCTATCTGTCTCTCTATACATCTCTCTCTATCAATCTATCTGTCTTTCCATACATCTCTCTCTCTCTCTACTCTCTACCCATCTATCTGTCACCCTCCATACATCTCTCTATATCCATCTATCTGTCTCTCCATACATCTCTCTCTCTCTCTGTCTGGAATATTTCACGACTCCAACTTCAGTCAAAAAACAATTGGAATCCAAAAATCAATATACTTCTCAATGTTCTTTCTTTTCTTCTGACTCCTGCACGTCAACTCCTAAATGTTCTATGTACTTTTCTCTATAAAACTAATTGAGTTGATGATGTCAATCAAACCAACCAACCAGTGGTGGAGTTAGGGATCGTCTCAACCTTTATTTCGCCCCTTTCCGCGAAAAATCTATGCAGTTAACCGAAAATTTCGCCCCTCGATATCAAGAAAAAAGTGGCGCCCGGGACGACCACCCCCTTCGCACCCCTTTCCTACGCCACTGCCAACAAGCCTTTCCTAGCTCTAGCCCCCACACAATATCTTAGCCTGCATTGCCTACTTGACCCCCCAACTCCAGCATCATGTGACGCACATGAGGAGACCTGATCTGTTGGAACCTTCCTCCATCTTGCTCTCCCCCTTACTTATCTGCACGGCGCAAGATTCAAGTCTGTTAGAACCTGCCTCCATCTTGCTCTCCCCCTTACTTATCTGCACGGCGCAAGATTCAAGTCTGTTAGAACCTGCCTCCATCTTGCTCTCCCCCTTACTTATCTGCACAGCGCAAGATTCATGTCTGTTAGAACCTTCCTCCATCTTGCTCTCCCCCTTACTTATCTGCACGGCGCAAGATTCAAGTCTGTTAGAACCTGCCTCCATTTTGCTCCCCACCTTACTTATCTGCACGACGCCAGATTCAAGAGTCAATCGCCAAGTCATTCCGACCTCGAAGCTATCGTACAAGCCATCAAATCGGTGGAGCAGAGTTTGTGACACCCGGGGTGGCTCTTGGCGTTGCCGCCCTCACTCTCGAAAACCACACATCAACAACAACAAAAAGACACATCAAACATAAGCCACTTACGAAACTATTAGAGAATGGAAAATTCTAGTAGTAAGACATCTGACATTCTAAAGAATGTTCTCGTGCCTATCTCTTGGCAAACGCAACGATTTTTAACTTGCTAATAATTGTGTTTTCATCACGAAATGTCGACGTATAAATATCTGTATCATATCCCTTTAAATAGTCGTTTATTCATGTCATTAAAACAAAAAAATCAGCTCTGCGAATGGCTCAGAGTTTGTGTTGGTCAAAGATATTAAATAACATGTGTACGGGCCAACCGGAAGCCAGGAAAATGACAATCTTTCCATTCCATTCACACCAGCAGTCACTTGCGCAGAAAACCCTTTTCTAGCGTGAACACCGGCACATGTTTCAGTGGTATTTTGCTGTTTGAAATTGTAAGGGACGTAAATAGAACAAACCGTTAAAGATGAGCAATCATAAGTAGCTTTCCTCGCATCAACTCGTTTACACTTTGACCTATTAATGTAAACGAAATATTTGAACTACAAACAAAAAGGTTATTTGAACTAGATTATCTCAAACTGGATATTGTGTGACTTAAGTACCATTAGCACCGTGGTCTTCATTGCGGAATCAGTAAACTTTGACAGAATGAAAACTGTCGCTTGATTAAGCTGGTCGGTGTGTACGCAACCCCTCACCATTTTGACAGAATGACAAATGTCGCTTGATTAAGCTGGTCAGTGTGTACGCAACCCCTCAGCACTTTGACAGAATGACCAATGTCACTTGATTAAGCTGGTCAGTGTGTACGCAACCCCTCACCATTTTGACAGAATGACAAATGTCGCTTGATTAAGCTGGTCAGTGTGTACGCAACCCCTCACTACTTTGACAGAATGACGAATGTCGCTTGATTAAGCTGGTCAGTGTGTACCCAACCCCTCACCACTTTGACAGAATGACAAATGTCTCTTGATTAAGCTGGTCAGTGTGTACCCAACCCCTCACAACTTTGACAGAATGATAAATGTCGCTTGATTAAGCTGGTCAGTGTGTACCCAACCCCTCACCATTTTGACAGAATGACAAATGTCGCTTGATTAAGCTGGTCAGTGTGTACCCAACCCCTCACACTTTGACAGAATGACAAATGTCGCTTGATTAAGCTGGTCAGTGTGTACCCAACCCCTCACACTTTGACAGAATGACAAATGTCGCTTGATTAAGCTGGTCAGTGTGTACGCAACCCCTCACCACTTTGACAGAATGACAAATGTCGCTTGATTAAGCTGGTCAGTGTGTACCCAACCCCTCACCACTTTGACAGAATGACAAATGTCGCTTGATTAAGCTGGTCAGTGTGTACGCAACCCCTCCGCACTTTGACAGAATGACAAATGTCGCTTGATTAAGCTGGTCAGTGTGTACCCAACCCCTCACCACTTTGACAGAATGACAAATGTCGCTTGATTAAGCTGGTCAGTTCAGTGTGTACCCAACCCCTCACCATTTTGACAGAATGACAAATGTCGCTTGATTAAGCTGGTCAGTGTGTACGCAACCCCTCAGCACTTTGACAGAATGACCAATGTCACTTGATTAAGCTGGTCAGTGTGTACGCAACCCCTCAGCACTTTGACAGAATGACCAATGTCACTTGATTAAGCTGGTCAGTGTGTACGCAACCCCTCACCATTTTGACAGAATGACAAATGTCGCTTGATTAAGCTGGTCAGTGTGTACGCAACCCCTCACACTTTGACAGAATGACAAATGTCGCTTGATTAAGCTGGTCAGTGTGTACCCAAACCCTCCGCACTTTGACAGAATGACAAATGTCGCTTGATTAAGCTGGTCAGTGTGTACCCAACCCCTCACCATTTTGACAGAATGACAGACGTCGCTTGATTAAGCTGGTCAGTGTGTGTCCAACCCCTCACCATTTTGACAGAATGACAGATGTCGCTTGATTAAGCTGGTCAGTGTGTACCCAACCCCTCACCATTTTGACAGAATGACGAATGTCGCTTGATTAAGCTGGTCAGTGTGTACCCAACCCCTCACCATTTTGACAGAATGACAGATGTCGCTTGATTAAGCTCTTCAGTGTGTACCCAACCCCTCACCACTTTGACAGAATGACAAATGTCGCTTGATTAAGCTGGTCAGTGTGTACCCAACTCCTCACCATTTTGACAGAATGACAAATGTCGCTTGATTAAGCTGGTCAGTGTGTACGCAACCCCTCACCATTTTGACAGAATGACGAATGTCGCTTGATTAAGCAGGTCAGTGTGTACCCAACCCCTCAGCACTTTGACAGAATGACAAATGTCGCTTGATTAAGCTGGTCAGTGTGCACCCAACCCCTCAGCACTTTGACAGAATGACAAATGTCGCTTGATTAAGCTGGTCAGTGTGTACCCAACCCCTCACCACTTTGACAGAATGACAAATGTCGCTTGATTAAGCTGGTCAGTGTGTACGCAACCCCTCACCACTTTGACAGAATGACAAATGTCGATTGATTAAGCTGTGCCAAACCTCAGCACTTTGACAGAATGACAAATGTCGCTTGATTAAGCTGTGCCAATCCTCAGCCCTTTGACAGAATGACAAATTTCGCTTGATTAAGCTGTACCAAACCTCAGCATTTTGACAGAATGACAAATATCGATTGATCAAGCTGTACCAAACCTCAGCATTTTGACAGAATGACAAATATCGATTGATCAAGCTGTACCAAACCTCAGCATTTTGACAGAATGACAAATATCGATTGATCAAGCTGTACCAAACCTCAGCATTTTGACAGAATGACAAATATCGATTGATCAAGCTGTGACAAACCTCAGCATTTTGACAGAATGACAAATATCGATTGATCAAGCTGTACCAAACCTCAGCATTTTGACAGAATGACAAATATCGATTGATCAAGCTGTACCAAACCTCAGCATTTTGACAGAATGACAAATATCGATTGATCAAGCTGTACCAAACCTCAGCATTTTGACAGAATGACAAATATCGATTGATCAAGCTGTACCAAACCTCAGCATTTTGACAGAATGACAAATATCGATTGATCAAGCTGTACCAAACCTCAGCATTTTGACAGAATGACAAATATCGATTGATCAAGCTGTGACAAACCTCAGCATTTTGACAGAATGACAAATATCGATTGATCAAGCTGTGACAAACCTCAGCATTTTGACAGAATGACAAATATCGATTGATCAAGCTGTGACAAACCTCAGCATTTTGACAGAATGACAAATATCGATTGATCAAGCTGTGACAAACCTCAGCATTTTGACAGAATGACAAATATCGATTGATCAAGCTGTGACAAACCTCAGCATTTTGACAGAATGACAAATATCGATTGATCAAGCTGTGACAAACCTCAGCATTTTGACAGAATGACAAATATCGATTGATCAAGCTGTGACAAACCTCAGCATTTTGACAGAATGACAAATATCGATTGATCAAGCTGTGACAAACCTCAGCATTTTGACAGAATGACAAATATCGATTGATCAAGCTGTGACAAACCTCAGCATTTTGACAGAATGACAAATATCGATTGATCAAGCTGTGACAAACCTCAGCATTTTGACAGAATGACAAATATCGATTGATCAAGCTGTGACAAACCTCAGCACTTTGACAGAATGACAAATATCGATTGATCAAGCTGTGACAAACCTCAGCATTTTGACAGAATGACAAATATCGATTGATCAAGCTGTGACAAACCTCAGCATTTTGACAGAATGACAAATATCGATTGATCAAGCTGTGACAAACCTCAGCATTTTGACAGAATGACAAATATCGATTGATCAAGCTGTGACAAACCTCAGCATTTTGACAGAATGACAAATATCGATTGATCAAGCTGTGACAAACCCAAGCACTTTGACAGAATGACAAATATCGATTGATCAAGCTGTGACAAACCCAAGCACTTCTGGACACCACCGGAGGAACGATGGCTGACAGCAGTTGAAACAAAACTCCTGACAAACTAAGAGAAAGCTTGACACAACCGGTATCCGAGGGGAACATGTAGTTATTAGCCATTCAGATTGACATTTCAAGAATGTTGATGTGTTCAGTCTTTGGGAGCCTAATGAAGTGAGAGGGCGTTAACGCGCCACTAACAGCTTGTGTTGTGTAGTGCCACAGACATGACAACAATGCCATCAATGGCTTGGCGTCAGTGGCACGTATCTTCTCCGTAGAGTATACACTTCATAGACTTTGCGGTCTCAACCTATAGTAGCAAAAGTTTTAGAGTCCCTAAATGCAAAGAAATGTTATTTTAAGATATATCCCATAAAGGCAGCGGTTTTCATCCATTTTGTGCCACAACACACCCAAGTGTCGTCAAGGTTCATTGGCGTGCCACAACACACCCACGTGTCGTCAAGGTTCATTGGCGTGCCACAACACACCCAAGTGTCGTCAAGGTTCATTGGCGTGTCACAACACACCCAAGTGTCGTCAAGGTTCATTGGTGTGCCACAACACACCCAAGTGTCGTCAAGGTTCATTGGTGTGCCACAACACACCCAAGTGTCGTCAAGGTTCATTGGCGTGCCACAACACACCCAAGTGTCGTCAAGGTTCATTGGTGTGCCACAACACACCCACGTGTCGTCAAGGTTCATTGGCGTGCCACAACACACCCAAGTGTCGTCAAGGTTCATTGGCGTGCCACAACACACCCACGTGTCGTCAAGGTTCATTGGCGTGCCACAACACACCCAAGTGTCGTCAAGGTTCATTGGCGTGTCACAACACACCCAAGTGTGGTCAAGGTTCATTGGCGTGTCACAACACACCCAAGTGTGGTCAAGGTTCATTGGCGTGTCACAACACACCCAAGTGTGGTCAAGGTTCATTGGCGTACCACAACACACCCAAGTGTCATCAAGGTTCATTGGCGTGTCACAACACACCCAAGTGTCGTCAAGGTTCATTGGCGTGCCACAACACACCCAAGTGTGGTCAAGGTTCATTGGCGTGTCACGAGGTTTTCATATAAATCAATTAATTAAAAACAAAAGGAATTTCTTTGGGGCATTTTTATCCAAAAATGAGATGCCCAAAACATAATCTAAGTAAAGTTAATGACCATTCCATTAGAAGTTGCTGCTCACCGAAACAGCCAACATCATAGATATAGATAGACATATAAAGTGAACATTGGTTTGTTTGCCATACGTTTATGCATGGATTGATAGATAAATAAATATGTTCAACTTGAATGGTTTGTACGTTTAGTTATGAATATATCGGGCGGGCAAAGGCCGAACTCTCTAAGGTCGATGTCCAGCATCACTTGCTAGAGTGGTGTTACACGGGATTATGCCTCTTCGTGGCGTGCCCGACTAGTAGAGGGGGTTTTCCTTCTGAAGCTAAAAAATCCCAAGCAAAACGCATGACTTTCTACGCAACGGAAGTTGCGCGCTAACATGATGGCGTGTCGCCGATAATGGATATCAGGCTTGAGTTTTCTTTAAAAACCCTTGCCGAGGATTAAAAACATGCGGCCTTGAGAAAGCCGCCCCTAGGCGACCGTTTCGTCCCGACACAGTCCAGACCGAACCACTCCCCGAACGGTGGGTTGAGGTAACGAAACGCCTCCCCCGGACAGGAAGTAAAGCCGTTTTGACCTATGTCCACACAACTCCCAGGAACGGTGGGAGAAAGTTAAGCTTGTGACTACTCCCGGAGTGGAGGTAAAGCCGTGCCACACCATGGAACGTACGGCTCCCTCGGCAGTGGGGGTGGCAACGCAACGCCATCCCCGGAGAGGAAGTAAAGCCATTCCACCCAACGTCCAGACCGTAAGACTCAATGGGCAAGGGAGGCTGTGACGCAAAACTGTCCTCTCATGAGTGGAAGAAACTTGCCCTAAACCCCGTTACTCAAGGCCGTGTTGCATGGCCGGAGCCCCCAGGGACTACTAGGCTATGTTTCACGGCCAAAGGTCCTAAGAGATAGAATCTCGACCTCCGAGTATTGATCTTTATTAGTTATGAATATATAAAAATAAAATGTGTGATACATTCCGGGTATTTTTTATTAAAGCTATCAGAATGACGTCATCAAAACTTGTCAATGATGTGACAGGGAACAGATGCACGCCGCCATAACTGGCCATGATTTGCTATGACAGCTTACAGCATTGGACAAACATGGGACAGGTCGTAGTTAATCGATAACAACTCTCTCCCCACCCCCACACGTGCATGCGTGGTACAAGATCGATATTAATAGTTAACCTTTCAGATTTCACTGCAGTTAACATGCTTGTCGGCGACGCTGTCTCGACTTGCATATGTTTAGACTAAACCATAACATTTGTTTTATATACAGTGGTTCTAAACATTACTAATGCCGCGACCCTTCAATACAGTTTCTCATGTAGTGGGAACCCCCAACCATAAAATTATTTTCGTTCCTACTTCAGAAATGCGTTTTCCTATGGTCTTAGGCGACCACAGGTTGAGAACTGCTGTGTCATAACATGACAGTTTTGACAGTTCTCCAACTTGTATCTACATATGGTTGTGTTCAAATATTCTGTTCTGACATTCCAAAGTTCTTTGATCTCTTGCTCTTGTAATCAAACAATGAAATGGGCCCAAAAAAAGCGTCCCTATTTGTGTGCGTGTCGGGGTGGGGAAAGGTAGTGGAATTTTATATGGTCGAATTCCCTCCCGTCACCAGCAAGCCCTTGGGCATATCCATAGGAAGCTATTCGCCATATCCCCAGCAAGCCCTTCGTCATATCCCCAGTAAGCCCTTCGTCATATTCCCAGTAAGCCTTTCGTCATACTCCCAGTAAGCCCTTCGTCATATCCCCAGTAAACCCTTCGTCATATCCCCAGTAAGCCCTTTGTCATATCCCCAGTAGGCCCTTCGCCATATCCTCAGCAAGCCCTTCGCCATATCCCCAGCAAGCTCTTCGCCATATCCCCATCAAGCTCTTCGCCATATCCCCAGCAAGCCCTTGTCATATCCCCAGCAAGCCCT
This sequence comes from Lymnaea stagnalis, assembly GCA_964033795.1. NCBI lineage: Eukaryota > Metazoa > Mollusca > Gastropoda > Lymnaeidae > Lymnaea > Lymnaea stagnalis. The sequence continues at coordinate 677,542 of CAXITT010000051.1, read as the reverse complement.
TCACCATATCCCCAGCAAGCCCTTGTCATATCCCCAGCAAGCCCTTGTCATATCCCCAGTAAGCTCTTCGCCTTATCCCCAGCAAGACCTTGTCATATCCCCAGTAAGCTCTTCGCCTTATCCCCAGCAAGACCTTGTCATATCCCCAGCAAGCCCTTGTCATATCCCCAGCAAGACCTTCACCATATCCCCAGCAAGCCCTTGTCATATCCCCAGCAAGCCCTTGTCATATCCCCACTAAGCTCTTCGCCTTATCCCCCGCAAGCCCTTCGCCATATCCCCAGTAAGCCCTTCGTCATATTCCCTGTAAGCCCTTCGTCATATCCCCAGTAAGCCCTTCACCATATCCCCATCAAGCTCTTCGCCATATCCCCAGCAAGCCCTTCGCCATATCCCCAGCAAGCCCTTCGTCATATCCCCAGTAAGCCCTTTGTCATATCCCCAAAAAAGCTCTTCGCCATATCCCCATCAAGCTCTTTGCCATATCCCCATCAAGCTCTTCGCCATATCCCCATCAAGCCCTTCACCATATCCCCAGCAAGCCCTTGTCATATCCCCAGTCAGCTCTTCGCCTTATCCCCAGCAAGCCCTTGTCATATCCCCAGCAAGCCCTTGTCATATCCCCAGCAAGCCCTTGTCATATCCCCAGCAAGCCCTTGTCATATCCCCAGCAAGCCCTTCACCATATCCCCAGCAAGCCCTTGTCATATCCCCAGCAAGACCTTCACCATATCCCCAGCAAGCCCTTGTCATATCCCCAGCAAGCCCTTGTCATATCCCCAGTAAGCTCTTCGCCTTATCCCCAGCAAGCCCTTTGTCATATCCCCATCAAGCTCTTCACCTTATCCCCAGCAAGCTCTTCGCCTTATCCCCAGCAAGTTCTTCGCCATATCCCCAGAAAGCCCTTCATCATATCCCCAGTAAGCTCTTCGCCTTATCCCCAGCAAGCTCTTCACCATACCCCCAGCAAGCCCTTCCCCATATCCCCAGCAAGCTCTTCGCCTTATCCCCAGCCTTCCATTCACAACACATTACAATCCTAGGGATGTAGATGGGATACCAGGATAAGGTTCGGGCATCGAGATGATACAAGGATAAGGTTCAGGCATCGACATGATACAAGGATAAGGTTCTGGTGTTGAAAAAGCACAGAAGATACACCTATACTCACATGTCCAGTGAAGAAACCAGGCCAACAGCAATACCGGTAATCGCAGCATTCGCTGGACGAAACCTCCCCACCAGAGTGTCCACTCCAGCAGTCTGTCCTGGATATGCGCGCGTGCCTTTGCCAACAACATGTCGACGTGTGACTATCGATCCTGTCCAAATATCTTTTCGTATTGATGTATTGGCAAAGACCTAGTCGACAGTGTTAACCCATGGCCTCCACGAGATGACTTAAGCTGGTCAGCAATTGACTATTTCAGGTGACTGAAGCTATAGTCAATAATAAACATTCCCATAACCCAGATTAGATATGGCTAAATAGTATTTATCTAAACAAATAACGATGACCAACAGACTGAAGGTGTTCAGCCATACACAGTAACCATATGGCTACTGATTTTAGCTATACATAGTAACTATATGACTACTTAATGGTTTTAGCCATACACAGTAACTATATACTACTTAAGGGTTTTAGCCATACACAGTAACTTAGTAACTATATTACTACTTAAGGGTTTTAGCCATACACAGTAACTGACCCACTTGATGCTACCTTCACAACCAATGACCTAGCTGTACATGAGCAAATAAAAGGGTCTTAATTAGACGTCCTAGTTTTGGTGTAAAAGATTTCAAGTTAGAAAACAATTTAGTTATACCACAGCGTTCCCTCGTTTTCCTGTATCCCAACTTAAACCTAAGATTACGTGACACTTTTGTCAAGCAATTCCCCGAATACTCCTACTACAAATGACACCTGGCACACAACTGAACCACAAAACGTCCATCCCGACGATGAGACCGATGACCCTAGCTCAGAAACATCCACTGGCAATCAACAAGTCCTTCTTATCCAGCCATCCATGACACGGGATCGAAACGAAATGACACAACGTGTCGCTGTGTTCAGATGGCAAAACAACATGGCCACGGAGACAGAACTGGTTACAGATACACATCAAGAGATAGAACTGGTAACAGTTACACAGTTACACAACAGGCGTCACGGATAAAACAAGAACACGATAGTAAGATCACTTGACACAGTGACCAAGTTTGGTCAGACATTTAGTGACATGATGCGATTAGTGGTGGCCGGACCACAAAAAAAGATATGATTAATCAGTCTGCACGTTTGAGTGGTTACAAGTAGTACAACGATTCTCAAACTTACGACCGCAGAACCCTTACAAGAGTTATAGATAAAGTATGAGGTTAACTCTCTTGTTCGTTTGAGTGAGAAGGCTCACTCGGAAGGCTCAGGAAACTTGATGTCTTATGATGTCGGGGTAAAGAGGTTTAACAAGTGTAAAAAACGACGCTTTCTGATTGGGATTGTGGTGGTATTAATTTGAGAACCCTTCCGTAGCATGATTATGAAAGGGTTGGTCTGTGCACTGAACCAACATGTTGCATGATTATGAAAGGGTTGGTCTGTGCACTGAACCAACATGTTGCACACGGTCAGACCAGCGACCATTGGACACAAGAAAACAGTTATATGCATTAGCGCTCATCGCCTTCGACAGCGATCAATGCAGCACACTGAACAGCTGTCACTCATCAGCAACATCCGCCTGTCACTTACCAACACACAGATCGGACTTGTGTTTGGCTGGAGGCAAATGTGAAGATTAGACATCAAACTCACTTAAGCTACTCTGGAGCATAGACATCAAACTTCCACTAACTACTTTTTCCCCCATATCAAAAGAAAAGTCTCTCTAGCTAACGATCTTGTGGTGTCAATGTTCAAATGCTGGTTGTCGGGGCCGTTAGCAGCAGCCCGTCAAACTCGGAACGTCAAGGCGTCTACCATGTCTGCTCGTTAGGACAAGGCTTTTGTCTGCACATTATATTACATGCGTTGCCTTGTTAGGTTTAGTACATGTATTTCCTAGTTAGGTATAGTGCATGTATTTCCTAGTTAGGTATAGTACATGTATTTCCTAGTTAGGTATAGTACATGTATTGCCTAGTTAGGTATAGTGCATGTATTTCCTAGTTAGGTATAGTACATGTATTTCCTAGTTAGGTATAGTACATGTATTGCCTAGTTAGGTATAGTGCATGTATTGCCTAGTAAGGTATAGAACATGTATTTCCTAATAAGGTATAGTACATGTATTGCCTAGTAAGGTATAGTGCATGTATTGCCTAGTTAGGTATAGTACATGTATTGCCTAGTAAGGTATAGTACATGTATTGCCTAGTAAGGTATAGTGCATGTATTGCCTAGTTAGGTATAGTACATGCATTGCCTAGTAAGGTATAGTGCATGTATTTCCTAGTTAGGTATAGTAGATATATTGCCTAGTTAGGTATAGTACATGTATTGCCTAGTTAGGTATAGTAGATATATTGCCTAGTTAGGTATAGTAGATATATTGCCTAGTTAGGTATAGTAGATGTATTGCCTAGTTAGGTATAGTGCATGTATTGCCTAGTTAGGTATAGTACATGTATTGCCTAGTTAGGTATAGTGCATGTATTTCCTAGTTAGGTATAGTGCATGTATTGCCTAGTAAGGTATAGAACATGTATTTCCTAATAAGGTATAGTACATGTATTGCCTAGTAAGGTATAGTGCATGTATTGCCTAGTTAGGTATAGTACATGTATTGCCTAGTAAGGTATAGTACATGTATTGCCTAGTAAGGTATAGTGCATGTATTGCCTAGTTAGGTATAGTACATGCATTGCCTAGTAAGGTATAGTGCATGTATTTCCTAGTTAGGTATAGTAGATATATTGCCTAGTAAGGTATAGTGCATGTATTTCCTAGTTAGGTATAGTAGATATATTTCCTAGTTAGGTAAAGTACATGTATTGCCTAGTTAGGTATAGTACATGTATTGCCTAGTTAGGTATAGTAGATATATTGCCTAGTTAGGTAAAGTACATGTATTTCCTAGTAAGGTATAGTGCATGTATTTCCTAGTTAGGTATAGTAGATATATTGCCTAGTTAGGTAAAGTACATGTATTGCCTAGTAAGGTATAGTGCATGTATTTCCTAGTTAGGTATAGTAGATATATTTCCTAGTTAGGTAAAGTACATGTATTGCCTAGTAAGGTATAGTGCATGTATTTCCTAGTTAGGTATAGTAGATATATTGCCTAGTTAGGTAAAGTACATGTATTGCCTAGTAAGGTATAGTGCATGTATTTCCTAGTTAGGTATAGTAGATATATTGCCTAGTTAGGTAAAGTACATGTATTGCCTAGTAAGGTATAGTGCATGTATTTCCTAGTTAGGTATAGTAGATATATTTCCTAGTTAGGTATAGTAGATATATTGCCTAGTAAGGTATAGTGCATGTATTTCCTAGTTAGGTATAGTAGATATATTGCCTAGTTAGGTATAGTACATGTATTGCCTAGTTAGGTATAGTAGATATATTGCCTAGTTAGGTATAGTACATGTATTGCCTAGTTAGGTATAGTAGATATATTGCCTAGTTAGGTATAGTACATGTATTGCCTAGTTAGGTATAGTAGATATATTGCCTAGTTAGGTATAGTACATGTATTGCCTAGTTAGGTATAGTAGATATATTGCCTAGTAAGGTATAGTAGATGTATTGCCTAGTTAGGTATATTACCACCGGAAATAGCTTGTTCTATAGTTGATATGTTTTGTACAACTGGACATTTTAACATGTTGACTCAAATATAAAGAGACGAGAGTACTAGATGGTAAGCAACAATGGGTTGTGTGTGCGTGTGAGTGTATATGTGTGTGTGAGTGTATATGTGTATGTGCGTGTATATGTGTGCGCGTGTGAGTGTATATATATGTGTGTGTATATGTGTGTGTATATATGTGTGTATGAGTGTATATGTGTGTGTTTGTGTATATGTATATGTGTGTGCGTGTGAGTGTATATGTGTGTGCGTGGGTGTGTACTTTTAATGATCGATACAGTCAGGGAATTCATAATATCATAAGAGAATATAGTTCAGATCAGAAAATAATCAACAAATAGAATATTGGAGTTGACCTTAATTGTACATTGTAAATAATGGATACCAACAAGTGGGTGGCATGTTGGCTTAAAATGCTCGGTACCAACAAGTGGGTGGCATGTTGGCTTAAAATGCTCGGTACCAACAAGTGGGTGGCATGTTGGCTTAAAATGCTCGGTACCAACAAGTGGGTGGCATGTTGGCTTAAAATGGTCGGTACCAACAAGTGGGTGGCATGTTGGCTTAAAATGCTCGGTACCAACAAGTGGGTGGCATGTTGGCTTAAAATGCTCGGTACCAACAAGTGGGTGGCATGTTGGCTTAAAATGGTCGGTACCAACAAGTGGGTGGCATGTTGGCTTAAAATGGTCGGTACCAACATTTAAAAATGATAAATTCAACTCTAATACAGGTTCTATTGCGAGAAAAGTAATATATGATAAATTCAACTCTAATACAGGTTCTATTGCCAGACAAGTGATAGATGATAAATTCAACTCTAATACAGGTTCCATTGCGAGACAAGTAATAGATGATAAATTCAACTCTAATACAGGTTCTATTGCCAGACAAGTGATAGATGATAAATTCAACTCTAATACAGGTTCCATTGCGAGACAAGTAATAGATGATAAATTCAACTCTAATACAGGTTCTATTGCCAGACAAGTGATAGATGATAAATTCAACTCTAATACAGGTTCTATTGCGAGACAAGTAATAGATGATAAATTCAACTCTAATACAGGTTCCATTGCGAGACAAGTAATAGATGATAAATTCAACTCTAATACAGGTTCTATTGCGAGAAAAGTCATAGATGATAAATTCAACTCTAATACAGGTTCCATTGCGAGACAAGTAATAGATGATAAATTCAACTCTAATACAGGTTCTATTGCCAGACAAGTGATAGATGATAAATTCAACTCTAATACAGGTTCTATTGCGAGACAAGTAATAGATGATAAATTCAACTCTAATACAGGTTCCATTGCGAGACAAGTAATAGATGATAAATTCAACTCAATTACAGGTTCTATTGCGAGAAAAGTCATAGATGATAAATTCAACTCTAATACAGGTTCTATTGCGAGACAAGTAATAGATGATAAATTCAACTCTAACACAGGTTCTATTGCGAAACAAGTAATAGATGATAAATTCAACTCTAATACAGGTTCTATTGCCAGACAAGTGATAGATGATAAATTCAACTCATACAGGCTCTATAGTCAAACAAGTGATAGATGATGAATTCAATTGAGTGCAGGTTACACGGCCCGACAAAAAATGTTTCACTTAATTTGAATAAGACGCAAAGTTTTATAATGATGTTTTGTAAATGTTACGGGCCAACGAAACAGCTCCCATTTGTCCACTGTGTTCTACGAGTTAGATTTTGAGAACCGTTCTCGAAACAAACCGGTCAGACAGTAGATTACCGTGTGAATCAAACTGTTAAACACTGGTCAGATCTAAGTCTCCTGCCCCACCAGCCTGAAAGTTGGGGACTGTTCTCCTGTATTCAACTTGTAGGAGTGTAAGTGGGTGGGATGGTTATAACAAACTAGACATTCAGAACCCAAAAGCGTTTTCCCGGTGTAAGCAAGGACGACGCAATTGAAATGGTCGGCAGCTTTGGCCGGTCACGGAACTGGAAACAAGGAACCAAGATATGACAGGGCCCCCACTACATGACAGGCCCCCCACTACATGACAGGGCTCCCACTACATGACAGGGCTCCCACTTTATGACAGGCCCCACACTATATAACACGGCATCCACTATATGACCCACACTATATGACAGGGCCCCTGACTACATGACAGGGCTCCCACTATATGACAGGGCCCCCACTACATGACAGGGCTCCCACTTTATGACAGGCCCCACACTATATGACACGGCATCCACTACATGACCCACACTATATGACACGGCATCCACTACATGACAGGCCCCACACTATATGACAGGGTCCCACTATATGACATGGTCCACTCTATATGACACGGCCCACACTATATGACACGGCCTCCACTATATGAAAGGACCCCTTACTATATGACAGGGCCCACACAATGACATGACCCCTTACTATATGACAGGACCCCTTACTATATGACAGGGCCCACACAATATGACAAGACCCCTACTATATGACAGGACCCCCACTATATGACAGGGCCCTCACTATATGACAGGGCCCTCACTATGTGACAGGGCCGTCACTATGTGACAGGGCCCCCACTATATAACATGGCCCCCATTATATGACATGGCCCCCATTATATGACAGGGCCCCCACTATATGTCAGGGGGCCATGAAACAGATAGCAAAATTGGTTCATTTAAATAACTGGTATTTTGCATGTTATCACCTCGACAGTTTCCTTCCTAGTCGTTTTGCTGCGTGAGTGGCTCAAGACGTGCCAGGTAGCAGGTGTGCTACGGGCGTGTAGAGGTGACTCACACACACACACACAGACAGACCATGATCCCCGTTCACTGGAGGAATAACATCTCGTGATCAGAGGAAAGACCAGGTGGGGGTTGCTTTGGTGTAGTTGTATACTAATTAAATCTTAAAGAGGTATCGGATGCTGGTGTGCAATTGTATACTAATTAAATCTGAACTAGGTATTGGGTGCTAGGGTGTGATATTCTGCAGGTCACAAACACCTTGACCAACGTACTTACCATATGCCCTACAAACGGGCTATGATAGTCCATCAAATAATGTTTGGTTACATTGACATGGTCGACTGAATTTTACTTTAAGAAAAAGTCGGGATTGAATTTGATGGTTGAATTTTATGTAACAGATGGGAGACCACGGAACACCGAGAACTGAAATAATTAAATTATCTCATGAGTGACAACTGAAATGACCATCTCACAGTAAGTCTTTCTCCACATTCCTAAACATAAAACACATCTGATCAAACATGTCTTACAAGTCGCTACCAACTTCCGGCCTCTAAACTTTCTATTGTTAGTGTGAGAACTGCTGACGACCGATCATCTGCTTCTAGGGAGACAGTGGGTCATAAGACGAAAACTGTGAGAAGGTGCCATCTAGCCATGACGTTTTCGTGGCAGCACTCATTTGTGCTCCAGGGTTTGGTTGGAGGATAAAGACAAGGGATGAGTATTGAGTTGAGGTTTACATCCCAGTCTAGCAAATATCATCCCGAGGGCAGCCAGACATTGACGTGATCTCCGTTCGGTCGTCCAGCTGGGCTGGAAACTTTCTGAAACTGATTGCTACGGGAAATACACCGGGCTCAAAGCTCCATTAAGAGAAGAAAGACCCACCAAGAGAAGAAAGACTCACCAAGAGAAGAAAGACCCACCAAGAGAAGAAAGATCCACCAAGAGAAGAAAGACCCACCAAGAGAAGAAAGACCCACCAAGAGAAGAAAGACCCACCAAGGGAAGAAAGACCCACCAAGAGAAGAAAGACCCACCAAGAGAAGAAAGACCCACCAAGAGAAGAAAGACCCACCAAGCGTTGAAAGTCTCACCAAGAGTTGAAAGACCAAACAAGAGTAGAAAGCCCCACCAAGGGTAGAAAATCCCACCAAGAGTAGAAAGTCCCATGAAGAGTAAAAAGTCCCACCAAGAGTTGAAAGTCCCACCAAGAGTAGAAAGTCCCAACAAGAGTAGAAAGTCCCACCAAGAGTAGAAAGTCCCACCATGAGCAGAAAGACGGATCCACTATGAACGCTACACATGGTGAAATATCATTTACTGAACCATTTCGACGCACTAAAAGATGCTAAAAAGATACACACAGAATATAATACAAGTTATTACAAAGGAACATTTGCTTGTAAATATTGCGTCAAGAATTTCAAACTAACTAACTTACTTAAGAAAATCAGCAAAATCATAAGGTCTACCCCAGCGTCCTACAGCAAACTATCGAGGCAGGGCTCATAAGGTCTTTCCCAGCGTCCTACAGCAAACTATCGAGGCAGGGCTCATAAGGTCTTCCCCAGCGTCCTACAGCCAACTATCGAGCGAGAGCTCATAAGGTCTTCCCCAGCGTCCTACAGCCAACTATTGAGCCAGGGCTCATAAGGTGTTCCCCAGCATCCTACAGCCAACTATCGAGGCAGGGCTCATAAGGTCTTCCCCAGCATCCTACAGCAAACTATCGAGCGAGAGCTCATAAGGTCTTCCCCAGCGTCCTACAGCCAACTATCGAGGCAGGGCTCATAAGGTCTTCCCCAGCGCCCTGCAGCAAACTATCGAGCGAGAGCTCATAAGGTCTTCCCCAGCGCCCTACCCCACCAACCCGACCGGCCTTCAACCAGTCCCCCGTGGTCTTTATTCCAGTCGGGCCGCGAAGCGGCACGCCGGGGGCATTCCGCCCCTGAGACAGCCTCACCCACCCTTCCACTCGATTGACTATGCGAGTGAGGCTGCACTAGAGTAGGAACACCTGGCCAGCCGGGGTGCTGCTCGCACAGCAACCGGGCCGGACTTTCTAGGGGCTGGGGTGGATATATTTTTCGTCTCTAAGTCCACCCTTCCCACCCCGGGGGATACTTTTCTGTACTTTGGTTGATCAAACATTAGAAACTGTACAAACCAACACTTGAGTAGTTTCTTTCAGTTTATAATATAGTTTTAATTAAATTGATTTTATTCCGGGATTTCTCGGGAACCTGGAATAAGATTGACTGTTGCCCCGTTTTCCCGGTATCAACGAAAACAATGGATGGACATGAGAGACCCTACGTGATAGTTACGGCGTCACTGCCGGCAATGGTGACAGTTTTGTTTGTTGGGGGGGGGGGGCTAAATTTAGTCAAGACGGGTTGAATGTTGGGGTTAGGTTACACAATTCTATTGGACAATTCCTTAACTGTATCAACGAAAACAATGGATGGACATGAGAGACCCTACGTGATAGTTACGGCGTCACTGCCGGCAATGGTGACAGTTTTGTTTGTTGGGGGGGGGGGGCTGAATTTAGTACAGACGGTGTGAATGTTTGGGTTAGGCTACACAATTCTATTGGACAATTCCTTAACATCTTGCATGTTTAGTTCCACCTAGTTCCACTGTCGCACGTGCCTCTGCGTGCTTTGTTTCGGTCAGTGGAAATCTCTCCAAAAGAGACACGTTCGATGTTTACGTCCGGTTCATGGAGGGGGAGCTGACTACACACCCGTTTCATGTTTACACCAATACACGGATTATTGACAACACACGCTTGAGATTAGCACACGGCACAACGACATCATGTTTGGTTTAGCCCCAGGGGGTCAGGTTGGTGTTTGCCGGGATGCAGACCTTAAGGCGAGCGGCGTCACGCAGGTATCATCTGGTAGGGCTTGTTAAAGGTCAAGAAACCGAAATAATCTTAGAACACAAGTGGAACAGCAGAAAATAACACTGCACGTAAATCAGTAACACGATTGCCAGACCTGAATTTGGTTGTTGTAATTTGTGAAGAGACTTTCAGAGCACAGGACAGAATAAAGCTGTAACACTATCAGGCCAAATGGCATTTTCTATTTGTAAGACTATCAGACAAAGGGACATAATATAGCTGTAGACAATCCTATCCGAACAACTGGTTGTGAGACGGCACACCAACTGGTTTCGAGACGGCACATCATCTGGTTGCGAGACGGCACACCAACTTGTTGTGAGACGGCACACCAACTTGTTGTGAGACGGCACACCAACTTGTTGTGAGACGGCACACCAACTGGTTGCGAGACGGCACAGCATCTGGTTGCGAGACGGCACACCAACTGGTTGTGAGACGGCACACCAACTGGTTGCGAGACGGCACACCAACTGGTTGCGAGACGGCACACCAACTGGTTGTGAGACGGCACACCAACTGGTTGCGAGACGGCACACCATCTGGTTGTGAGACGGCACACCAACTGGTTGTGAGACGTGGCACACCAGCTGGTTGCGAGACGGCACACCAACTGGTTGCGAGACGGCACACCAACTGGTTGGGAGACGGCACACCATCTGGTTGCGAGACGGCACACCATCTGGTTGTGAGACGGCACACCAACTGGTTGTGAGACGGCACACCAACTGGTTGTGAGACGGCACACCAACTGGTTGTGAGACGGCACACCAACTGGTTGTGAGACGGCACACCATCTGGTTGTGAGACGGCACACCAACTGGTTGTGAGACGGCACATATCCATACATAAATACTTGATCCAGTCACCCAGGGGTCAGTTCAATCCCAGGCATGTACCATTCGGGAAACAATGTCAAATAGTTTCAGCTGATTGGGATGAGCACAACGATGAGATTGCGTATCCTGGCTAGTGGCCAACAACTGATACAAGGACAGAACGTGCTGCTTCAGTTTCTGTCAGGGATATGTTGGACTCGTCATCTTTATTACATTATTCATCTCTACATAATATGTGACCACGATTTCTCTACCTGCAATCAGTAGTTGGCGATAAGCAGTAGCCGCAATCTTTTTAAATAACTTTATCTTAAATTCGTTTTCGTTCGTGGCTAGTTGATAAAACTCCGGAAGGCTAAATGACCCACTTCCCGTCAACCTATCAAGCTGAAATTGGCACATAGACCCGTAGGCCGATGACCACACATTCTATCACATTGTCAGCCTCACACCAGTGCTCGATATTACAATTCCATCAATGATTTATACGAACAATTTTTGTTTTTGGGGGGTTTTGTCATTAATATTTATGCAACTATACTAACGAACATATTCTGGTGAAGGTCTGAGATTACTCTCTTATGACCCCGGCTAGTAAATTGGCTATCAACTCCATCTGTTGAGCTGAGCCATACAACATTTCCCTCACAAAGGATCCTCCAACCGCCCTGGCTTCCCCCGGGAGATCTAGTGCGGGACATTCAGTCAACAGATGTTCTAAGGTCTCTGGGTCCAGGCTGCAATGCCGGCAGGTAGAATCTCTGTTGTTGTCCAACCTCCAGAAATATGTGCGCAAGGGGCAGTGCTCGGTGCGCATCTGCGTCACTAGACTCTGCAATCTACGACCTAACCCCCACCATGGGTCTTGTTTGCTAGGAGTAGGCAAGTTCGAATAGACGCCTCTTATTCTTTAATATTTATGCAACTATACTAAGGCATAAGTCAAACACACAAAATATTGTGTTAGGATGTCTGAATTTTATGTCCAAATCAATTGCTTAGTCAATGAATAGCTTACTCACGTTGATCATTGTGAACATCAAGTGGAATTTTTAAAATCATCATGACATCCGTGTTATGCCAAAGCCTTCATCTCCCACACCACAACCATGCTAACCCTACTGGGTCATGATTACAAGACAGTGCACGGCTAAAGCAAAGTATGCACAAACACCAGACGAGGCGACAGACTAAGTGGGTAACAAGGACGGCACAGTACATATAGATGTCTGACTAAGTGGGTAACAAGGACGGCACAGCACATATAGATGTCTGACTAAGTGGGTAACAAGGACGGCACAGTACATATAGATGTCTGACTAAGTGGGTAACAAGGATGGCACAGTACATATAGATGTCTGACTAAGTGGGTAACAAGGGTGGCACAGTACATATAGATGTCTGACTAAGTGGGTAACAAGGGTGGCACAGTACATATAGATGTCTGACTAAGTGGGTAACAAGGGTGGCACAGCACATATAGATGTCTGACTAAGTGGGTAACAAGGGTGGCACAGTACATATAGATGTCTGACTAAGTGGGTAACAAGGGTGGCACAGCACATATAGATGTCTGACTAAGTGGGTAACAAGGGTGGCACAGCACATATAGATGTCTGACTAAGTGGGTAACAAGGGTGGCACAGCACATATAGATGTCTGACTAAGTGGGAAACGAGGGCGGACTCGAACGAATGATTTCATTGTGTAGTTGAAATAACTCTATAGACCAGGCCTGGGCCGCATGCGGCCTGCCAGCACCCACTTGGCGGCCCGCGGAGTAACGAAATATTCTTTATTATTATTTCTTTCTTAATAGCTTTCGGACCTGCCCTGTTATCTTTTGGCCACAAAAGTTTTTCATTATGTATTACGGCCCGCACAAGATTTCTATATGGCATTACGGCCCGCCTTACACTTTGAGTTGTGCAGGCCTGCTATAGACCGATGGAAAGAATGTACTTATCTTATAGTTCTTTAATTGTTATCGTCTATAAATTAATAATAATAAAAAAGAATGGTAATGTCAGTTGAGAGGTTGGTTACTTGCTAATGGTTACCGGAAATTTGTTTGAAAGAAATTTCGTCAACGGAAAATTGATCGACGTAAATTTGATCAAACGGAAGTTTGGTCGAATTTTTTTTTTCCACTTCACACGATCAAATTTTCGTCAAATTTCTTTTTGAACGCACTATACTATAGAGTAAAATAAAATAATGCGCTCAAAAAGAAATTTGACGCAAAATTTTAACGTGTGAACTGAAAAAAGATTCGACCAAACTTCCGTTCCATCAAATTTCCGTCAATTCCGTCGACACATTTTTTCCAGATACGCTTGCTACTAGTTGCTTCACTTTCTACAGCTTATCACCAGATACTAGAAAACGAGCCACAGGGCCGTCTACTGGACCCCCCTTCAACACTTTCTACAGCTTATCACCAGATACTAGAAAACGAGCCACAGGGCCGTCTACTGGACCCCCCTTCAACACTTTCTACAGCTTATCACCAGATACTAGATAACGAGCCACAGGGCCGTCTACTGGACCCTTAAAGCCCGACGGTGACAGGGGGGTGTGTGGATATTTAAGATGTGGACACATTTCATCAAGAACCTTTTAATTCGGGGGGGGGGGGGGGGGCCCCCCCCAAAAAGGGGGGGGGGG
>CAXITT010000051.1:637548-655043 GCA_964033795.1 Lymnaea stagnalis | reverse complement strand
GACATATCACAGTGTCAGCTGGAAATGAAATATGATTTTTTTTTTTTGAAGGCCATAGAAATTAGAATAGAAAAATTGGAAATGAACCACCTTTTAATAAGTCAGCCGGTTATGCTAAACTAATCAGTTGCGATGCGTTATTGGGGGGGGGGGGGCGCAATGGTTGACATTATTATTATTTATTTATCTTTTCTGGGGTGGGGAGGGGTCCTTGAAAGTTTGACAGTTATTGACAGGGGTGGGGGGTGGGGGAAATTTCATAAAATTTGTTGAAATAAATTAATGAATAATTAGTAGATCTTTTCGTGAACGTGAATCAAAAATAAATCAAAACATCTAAATTGCACGCCAAAGGATGGTAATCTGATGTATATTTTCTTTTGAGGATGTAGGTTGACATGAAAAAAAACAACAACAAACAAGCTAACTGCAGGCCAATGTAGCAGCTGGAATAAAAGAGGCTACATTAGAGATTGGAATCGAACCCTCTTTTAGTTGTTGGGACTTGGGTTCGGTCTCCAGCAGGGTTGAGTTCGTAAAAGAAGCTTTCTACCACACAATAAAATAAATAAAGTAATAATTAAAAAATCAAATAATTTAATAATAATTATTATGTCACAAAAAACAAAATGTGTCACGGGTTATAACGCCGACTGTTTGGCCATCCAAGTGATTCCCATAATGTAAGCCATTCCTCATTGAATAGTTTTATATATTTCAGCCAAGCCTTTATTTGTGTGTATTATTTGATCGCTATTTCGAATTGTAGTTGTAGGAATTTAACAAAGGGCGCCTGGTGAACACATACATTTGGCAAGGGCGCGGCAGTCGAAAAATTATAGGAACATCTGACGTAGGAGGTGGGATACGTCACACGCACGATGAATTTACGGTAGGCTAAATATTACTGTAATACTGTTACTACTGGGTACTATTTGAACGATATCTAACGAGATCATTTGTTAAAGCAAAAGACCACATTATGACAATAATTCATACAAAACATTACTCATTACGTGATAGTGATATGTTTACTGTATTACATATAGGGCTATAAAAATGTTATTTTTAAAATTCATGTGTATTAATGCAGCATTTTTCAATAACTTTGTAGGTACTTTCTGCCAAGACACCACCCCTCCCGCCCCCAATAGGGGCAAACACACGCAAAATCCCCAAATTGACCACCCCTCCCCTTTTCTCTTTCAGTGGGCAGTGGGTGTATACTATATAAGTTAGACCAATCACAATAACTATATCAATATATGGATAGCCTCCAAGGTTCTCCAAAACTGTTTTGACCATAGTCTATAACTTAAGCCTATATAAATTATAGCCCTATCTATGCCTATGTCATGTATTATTATGAATATGAGTATGAGGTTTGGCCTCGTAAGCCATTTGGCGAAGTGTGTCAATAGATACTTTATCTTTTAATATAAATTTTCCTAATAAGCATAACTAATACAAATTAGAAGTGAAGTAATAAATATCATTGAAGTTAGCGCCCCCACAAACCTTCACAGCTCTTAAACCTAGTTCGTTTGGTTGGTGAAAATTATGAATTGGAAGAAGAAAAAAAAGTATCCCCGCCTCCTTATATGTTTACGATTTATTATTTCCGGAAGGTCAGAGGTTAGTTAATTAAGTATTTGATTGGCTGACTAAAATGACACTAGCCCGCAGGAGATAAGTATATTACGATGTGGTAGCGAAGGCTGTGGGAAGAAGGTAAATAATAATATTAAAGTTATGCTTGATATCTTTGTTTCTTTCAAAATTTGAGCGAAACATTGTGCATGGAACCAAGAGCTCTTCAGTTTTTCTTTGCGTTCTTCTATGATTGCATAGTATTTATGATTTAAAAGTATCTTATCAGTTGAGTTACTGCAGCCAGTTACTCCTCAGTCACAGTTTGAGTTTGAGTTTAATATTAAGTTTAAGTTTAGTAAACTTAGAGTTAGAGTAACTTCTTATTCTTAGTAATCTTAGAGTTAGACTTAGTACTTTGTCAGTATTTACTGCTACTAATTTAGTTCACTTACTTTTTAGTTAGACTTAGACCTCTTAATAATAGTAGTTGTAATTAACAGTAATAGTAGTAACAGTAAAGTAAGCGAAACTAAGTAAAAGTAAGTAAGTAACCCGCTAAGATTAAGATACTTAATTTAATTTTAATTACAGACTTTGGCTTAAATGTTTCCTTAAATCCTAGTCTAGTCACAATAAAATAACTCACAGACAATACAGACAATAGTAATAGTGTCAATAGTAATAGTTATAGCTACACCTAGACTAGTTGAATTTAAATTACTGAATCATTGAGATCGAGTCAGTGACAGTGTCATCGGACAAACTCAATCAATCATCAATCTGTAAAACTTCTAAGGTGACTAAGTTAAAGTACTAAGGCAAGGATTACTTCAATTTCACTCTTCAGTTACAAATCAAGTATGCCATATAAAATATAATTATAAAAATATAAAATATATCAACTACCACTTCAGCGGCGTCAGATGTTCAAAAATCGTGTTTCTCGGTTTAAGCAAACAGTGTTTGAGTTTATCATAGTTTTCCCCCCAGGGTAAAAATGAATTTTAAAGGCAATAAGAAGTGATAAGAGTACGGCAAGTACCAAACTGTCTTTCCAGTTTGTACTTCAAGCGCATCCACATATTTTCTACATTCTGAGAGTGGACACCAGTGACAGCGACATTTGAATTAACGAAGTTTTGTTCATGGGCCACAACAGACAGATTGTTCATAGATTTCATGTCTTATCTGATTTATGGTCGCACATTGGTCGGGCACTTCAGCAAGAAAATAGTGCCCACCCTCTTTTTCTATGTCAGTGAAAACCCACTGACTCTCTCTCCACTGTCCACCACAGTGGTATTTCCGATAAAATAGCACTTCAGACCCAAAAACACTATTTTAGAATTGCCGACGCTGGTGTGGTAGGTAAATACCCCCATAGCAGCCAATTTGTATTTTGAAATTTAGTTGGCCAAACCCCATCCCCTCTTTTTGCGTTTAATTCAATACTGGATACACATCAAAAATACTTTGACTAATGGCAAATCAACAGCAAATACTGCAATGAAGCAGCAACATGAGATAATGAGGGTGATAGCCCCTCTCAGACAGTTTTAGGGTTCACATAACATTATTTTAATATAAACTACAATATCTCTTTAGTCTTAACTGGCGTAATATTCAGAAATAGTTATATTCACAGGCCCATTGCTGCTTGCTGATTCCTGGCTCACAGATAACTTCATAAACTTGAAAATTAATTATAATTACTCTAAGTGTT
This sequence comes from Lymnaea stagnalis, assembly GCA_964033795.1. Classification (NCBI taxonomy): domain Eukaryota; kingdom Metazoa; phylum Mollusca; class Gastropoda; family Lymnaeidae; genus Lymnaea; species Lymnaea stagnalis. The sequence goes on along the minus strand of CAXITT010000051.1, from coordinate 651,727 downwards.
AAATTTTAGGTGAGTCCATTGTTAGTGGTTTTCTACTTTTTTATCTTGCGAAATACTGTAATTATTATTAAAATTCTTTAAGATACCATATAAAAAAATCATTGCAAAAATAGTTTGTGTGGTCAGAGAAAATTAAAGTTATTAAATTAGATTGATAAAAGCTTATTATGAATGACCATAAAATTTGTAGAGTCCGAAAAACCATTTGCATTGATTTTTATAAGTGTAATGAAATCGTTTGTCCCACTTTGAAGCCTCTTCCACACACCAATTCAAAACTACTTATTTTGTTGATTGTTTAAAAAAAAACAACTAGTATACATGATTAATTGACACGTTGAATAGAGAAAAACGATTATACATGATTATTTGAAAAGCTAATGTACTTGATTATGAGACATTTTTAATACATAGGGAGACTAGGCACTTTGCCTTTGTGATCAGTTAATTAGAAGTATTTGAAATTCAAAAGCATTGGGGGGAGGGGGGGCACATCTGGCCAGTGTAAAAATCATTAATCATCTACAACTAAAAGATTTATTTACTATAAATTGTCATTAAAAAATTGTAAATGTGCAGTATTCTCCCCAACAATGATTTAGTCAGTCATATTGTGACTAGTTGTAACTAGAGTGTGGCAGTGTAAAATATTTTTTATTTATTTAAGAAGAAGAGTCCAAAAACAGTTTGCTTTATTAACCCTTAGAAATGGCAACAGCGATTTGGAGCCCAGCAGGCAGATGTTGTTTGCCTATTTTAAAAAAGGTTTGTTTTTTCTTATTCATATTGTTGGTCCAAATCCCTTATTAAACAATTTTAGTAATTAAATTGAAATAGACTTGTTCCAGCTTCAACTTCAATGAATGCTTTTTTCTTTTGTGACAGACTAAGTAGCTATTAAACCTTGATTTTTTAAATGAGGTTTTAATCTATGTGAAGTATTTTGGTTTTTCTATTTGAATGAATATAATTTCTAGTGGTGTTATTGTTTTTTGGTCTCTTAAAATGTAACAAAATAAGCTGTTTCATACAAAATTAATTTGCCCATAATTAATTTTTTCATACCAAAGCAATTGTAGTTTTCTCACAAGCTTTACACCAACACCATTGATTTATAATTATGAAACAATGATTATAGCCACCACTTTTTGGTACTGATCTCCAGCATATGCCGCTATTGTTTGCCTCACGCCATGAGAGCAGCCTGCCACCACTGAAAACGGAGAAACTTAACCACAACATTCAGCTACGTACCATTCAAGAAACTTCAAAATCTCCGCGGCCACTTGTGTTGCTATTTGGTTGGATGTTGGCCAAGCAGCGCCATCTGGACAAATATGGCAATCTTTATCACAGCAAAGGTTTTGATGTGCTCAGTGTACAAGTGAGTTTTATAATATATTTCCACTTCCCTATAAAATGCCTGTATTTGTTAATTCAAATTATATTTATAAGATAAATAATAAAAACAAAAATGCTTCTATAACTCCTAATTTTGTTCTGCCATAAGTAAAACATTTGGTGTTAACTATTAGAGCTTTGAAAAATGTAAGGATTTCCCCTCAGATTAGCAAAATAAAGACTACTCAAAATTAATTTCTACAAAAAGCCAGTAGAATGAATTTTAAAAATCTACAAATCAAACTTTGATTCAAATTAATTGAAATTTAACCTCTACAATCCAGATGAAACCCACTCAAGTTTTGATTCCAACACAAGCTCAAAAAACAATGGAAGAACTCTTAAACATACTTCAACAGAAAAGCTTAAATGAGAAACCACTAATGGTCCATGGTTTCTCTGTGGGAGGATATATGTATGGAGAGCTGCTTATCAAACTGAAAGAAAATGCTGAAAAATATCAGAATGTGAGAAGAAGAATGGTTGGCCAGATTTTTGACAGCCCTGTTGATTATGAAGGCGTGGCCCCAGGCTTTGCTTCAGTTCTGGTAAAAAACAAAGTTGGCCAGAAGATACTGAAAAATGCCCTAGAAGCTTATTTGGCCACTTTTAAAAAAACAATCACATGTCATTACATCAAATCTTCAAATGCCTTTCATAAGAATGAATTACGACTGCCATCTCTGCTGCTTTATTCCAGGTCGGATCCTATTGGTGTAGATACAAGAATAGAAATGGTAAGTTATCATCAGTAGCCCTAATCCTATTGGTGTAGATACAAGAATAGAAAAAAAGAAAAGTTATTTGATCACATAAAAAATAATCAAATGACTTGGTACTAAAACCCATAGCATTTATTTAAAGTATGATTTTTGTTAGATATAGTTCACATGTATGTTAAACTAACAAGTTTTCATCAATTGATGCTGTGAGATGATCAAATCACTGGCTTGTGATGACTTGACAAGGTTAAAAGCTACTTGTGAAGAATAAATTTAAAAAAAAAACCCAACTAACCCAAGCTAAAGTGAAATGTAAGAGAGCTAGCACTGATTAAGTGCATGTATCGAATCAGTGTGATGTTCCAAGGTCAATCATCAGGAATGTCCTTGTTAAAAGACAGGTAGTTTAGTAGTTGTAAGTTCTTGTACTGTTACTAGCGTTAGAATTAAAAATGCAGATTAAAGGATTTTATCAGATGACCTACTCTGTTGTGAGACTATCTTTGACCTACTGACCTTGTAAGATAGCTTGTCATTTTTTTTTTAAATTTGGACTAGTGATAGTTTTAGAGATGAAATGTCACAAAGATAGTTATTTTTTGTCAGTAATTGAGAAGAATAACAGCTAATGGTTAAAGTGATCTTATACTGGCCAAACAATGGTATTATATTGATGAACACTTTTGAAAAATTAGGATCAAGAGAAGGAAAATGGCAATTAATATTAAAAAAATAAAACTGTGTGGCCCCATGACACTGTGGTACTCTTGATGAGGATGATTGAGAACCTTCATAACGCTTGTGTCCATGCTATTTTAGCATTCTCACAGAGCTCTGATGTCCTAAAATCTATTTAAAGAAAAAATTCTTTAAATGTTTATTATATGACTTTTTATCATTTGCAATGTCCCTCAAAGATTGAGGCAAACTGTTCCATAATTTAGGCGCACAAGCTTCAAAAGAGCGTACTCAGTATGACTTCTTCCTGTGCCCATCCACACTGGGAACACAGTAAGGACTGTGTTGAAGAGCGCAGGTTCTTTATGGATGTTTAGAAATCAGTTTGTGAAGATATATTATACAGGTGCAGAGCCTTCTATACAGCTATACGACAGAGACAAACACTGTGTGGACCCTGTGGCACAGTGCCAGTTTTGCCTGTCTCAAAACCAAAAGGTATTGGGTTTGAATTTGTCTAGGGTTGTCTCCAGGTATGGGAAAATTTGCAGGTGGAATGGTCTTGTCAGCCCAGCCAGGCAGCTATTTTTGGGGAGGAGGTAAGCCCGGAGTAAAAGACTCAAACACCAATACCAAAAGATAGCAGCCACCTTGGCGTGGAATATAAAATCAGCTGTATACACAATCCCAGACCTGTTTACTCTAACGATTTTGGCGTTCAATGTACGATTTTGGCCTACAATGTACGGTTTTTAGGTGTATACATTATATATACTGCACATTTTTTTTCTATACAGAGAATGTATTGAACGATTATGTGATGATATTGTAAGATTTTAGGAGTTTGGGGGTAAACAGGTCAGCAATCCTCCCAAAATAAACATAATGAGGATAGGTGTAAAAAAAATAAACACTTTAAACAAAAATTAAAAATTATCTTATCGATGAAGAAATTCAATTTTTTAAACACAGCTTGTTTTTTTAGAAAATATTTAAAAAATTTGAGCATCATATTTCTTTGACTTTAATGTTTGCATAAAATGTATCAAATATCATTACATGAATATAATTTAAAGTGTTACAGTTCCAAAAAGATATTGAGTGACTTGTTTGTGTTCTATCTTCATAATGAGATAATTTGATCTCCTAGGTCATGAAAAGTTGGAGGTCTCAGGGCATATCAGTGATGACTCGATGCTGGGAAACTTCACCTCATGTCAGCCATTTCCATCGTCATCCTGATGAGTACATTGAAGCCATCTTGAAATTCTTGAACAGTGTTGGGCTTACTAAAACTGAAACTCCAGCCCTCAAGAGAAAAGCAGGGACCAAAATACAGAAAGAAGTCCAACAGGCAATTTGAAAACTCTACACCACAGCTTGGGTACTTTTAAAGTTTTGTGAAATTCCCTAGAAAAAATAAACTAAATAGAAAACATTTTAGAGATTATAAAATGACACAATGAAGATTCATTTAAATACAATTTTTAGCTGAGCTTAGCAATTATTTAGGTTATTAAAGATATAAAAGTTAGTCGCAGATTTCAAGCTATTGAAAATGAATTATAAGATAATTTATTGGGATGAAAAATACCAGCCATTTTATAGCCGATATAGCTTATTGTAAATATTTGGTAGGTTAATTTTTTTTAGAAATTCCTGTTGCCTTCTTTTGCAGTTTTAACAAAATTATTTTTTAAAAAAATAAAAAAGGTAACTAGATTTAATCTGAAATTTCCATAACTTGTTTCCTTATTTTTTTATTTTGGCTAAATATTTGAGCATTCCAATGTTTACATAGACAGTTGTCATAAATTGTAAAGCATGGGATGACTAATAGAGCAAGTCTGAATTTTCCCATAGGCTATCTACTAGGGATCTGATGACTAAAAAAGCAAGTCTGAAGTTTTCCCATAGGCTATCTACTAGGGATCTGATGACTAAAAAAGCAAGTCTGAAGTTTTCCCATAGGCTATCTACTAGGGATCTGATGACTAATAGAGCAAGTTTGAAGTTTTCCCATAGGCTATTTACTAGGGATCTGATGACTAATAGAGCAAGTTTGAAGTTTTCCCATGGGCTATTTACTAGTGGTCTGAATGATTACTGACTGTAATCTAAAATAATTATCAGTCGTAAGATATTGAAATATTGATTTCTGATGTCACATTATTGACGTTCTGTTAACAAAATCCTTGACTCCAAGTTGAGCCCGCAAATAATCATCCATAGAAAATATTCACACAAAAAAATTCATTACTACTTATACTTATTATACTTATTTTTGGTCATACAGTGTAAGACCAGTAATTTTTTTACTACTTTTTGTACAAATATTTGTGAAATTAATGGTGACTAATTTTTAATGACTTAAAAGTCATTGGCATTATATTTATTGTCATTATTTCATTTTAGTTCGCTTATATATGGAATCTGTTTATAACTGCTTGGAAATCTATAACGTTCCCTCTGTTGTACATTCTTACACCATTAGTGCTTAGTGATTATAAGAAATATCAATCAGATAATTATTTCATAAGTAATAAAGGCTGTTTTAAAAAAAAAAAAAAACTTGTGTTGTAAAGAAATATCAAACTCAAAGCTCTAACTAAACCTTATAATTCTGAACTAGTCTATAATAAATGAAACTGCTACGATGATCTTGTTTTTATTAAACTTCATTTTTTCGTTCACTTAGCAACCTGGATTCCATTAATTAATTAACTGTGATTTTCAGTTATTTTACATTGTTCACTTTTGAGTCTTGTTTATATTGTTCACTTTTTCCATTATATATTTGACATGTTCACTTGCAATAGGTTTACAAGATAATGGTTTAGAAAATGTTAATTTTGAAAATACATATGAAAACATTCTTCCTGATATCAATTTAGTATTCTAACCATCTCTCACAAACTAAGTCTAGTAGCTATTCTGTGATTACAATTTTTTGTGTGTGCAGAACTCTTTCAATCTAGTCCCCAGGTGACAGGAAGGTGTTTCAATAACAAACAACCAAATGCTTTTCTTATACAAGCTAATAAAAAAAGTGCAATTAATTATTATTTTTTAGGAAGATTGGGAAATCTCTCATAGTTGAATAGGAGGAATTTATGAGCCCAATTGGCTAGTATTAATATTTTTTTCACTTCAAACTTTGTTGTGGTTTTTTTACATTTGAAATAACTGATTTTTCTGATTACCTCTTTTGATGTAACTTTTTCATTGGCTTAGAATTTAATGTTTTAAAATGTGAGCACTAAACAATTCTAATTGGACATGATTGATTTGTGACCATTTTTTTTTACAGTTAATTTTTGTAGCATCTATCATCTATATTCTAGGTGGATTCACTATTCACTATGGATTTAATTAGTTCTTTTGTAAAAAAAGAAACTTCAATAGAAGTGTGTTTGAAAAAATTTCTTTCATATAAATTTCTGGTAGCCCTATAGACTAACGTAAAAATTGCTACAACGTAGCATCATCAAACCTTAAATAAAAAAATTTGAGATGTTCATTGCAAAGGTAAAAAAAAAAAAATTTTCCCTACCCATTTTTATTGTTTAAAAGACTAAAAAATTAAAACTTATCACACAATTGAGTCTGATGCTGAAGAAATATTTCCTATCCCGTCTGTAAAAAAAGTGTTGTAGCTTTTAAGATTTTTTTATTCTTGTTGAAATTTATATAGCTCTGTTGTTTTATTTATTGTTGATGTTTGGTTTAATAAATTAATTTGATTGTTCCATACATTTTTTTTTTTGTAGGAATAACGAAACATTCTCTAGATATGTTTCTGCAACAAAAGTAGTAAATGAACAGTTGTTCAATTCGTGATTAATGGTGTAGGAGCCAAGTAATGGCTAAATGTTTTTGAAAGTCCTTTAATGTAGCAACATCATTTTAATAGGCAAATGTATTATTTTCACCCAAAAAAATAAAATAAATACTTTTAGCAATCCTAGATTAAGAATTTGAGTGCATGTTTTCTTTTATTTTCACCTATCAAATTTACTTCAATTCGAGAATCTTTTGACAATCCCTTCAATTATTTTATGTAAAATGTTAATATTTTTGTTTATTTGTATTTCTTTTTGTTACCGGTATCTAATGCTTTTTGAAAGAGAAAGCAGTTAAATTTTAAGATGCTTAGGACTAAGCCATTTTCATGTTTGCTTGGGTAAGTTTTTGTAATGCCAAACTTGTAAATAGTCTTGACAATATATTTTTTTTTATAAATGTTCCATTCACTTTGTTTACAATGTAAATACATAAACATTGCCAGAGGTAATACATTAATTTGTGATTATTTTCTACTTATGAAAACAGACAGAAATTTCAACAGGTGATATCAAAAGACAACATTGTCAGCCACCAAATCTCCATTTGTCTCTTGTTTTAAAGAGACTGAAATGTGCCATGTCCCCTACATGAAATAATAAATTAATTAAATGTTAATTAGAGATAAATTAATGAATGTGTGGTGTAAACTCAGGGGAAGCAACTTTAGCGTTATTTAAGACAATAAATAGAAGTTTCAAGTTCTTTACCCTTGAATGTTTGTTCCAGATAAATACTATGTCAATGATGCCCAAACTTCAATCCTGTATGGTTCAAAATATTCACTGTGCAATTTTTAAAGTGTCCACATATTTTGGTCATGCCTTCTGATTTAAAAAAATTTTTTTTGTTTTTACAGGAGCAAATTTTGTTTTAGCAGAATTTTTTAAACCGGTTGCATTATGTCGAAACACCATTAGTTAAATTTGTCCATGTATGTGTTCACCAACAATCAGTCAATCTGTTTAGTGAAGTAAAATTTGTCCATTTATGTGTTGTTGACCAGCAATCAGTAAATCAGTTTAGTAATCAATGTCTCCACAGTCCTTACAACAAACACCTATTGATTCATCTAAAGTCCACCACAGAGATTGCCAGCTTTCTGGTCTCAAGGGTTGTCAGAGATTGCCAGCTTTCTGGTCTCAAGGGTTGTCAGAGCTTTGTTCACATTTCTTGCAAGGGTAATTGTTTGAACAGAGTCTCAGAAATCCTTTACTCTTTCCTTATAGTTGGACTCATTAGGTTTATAGGTTTTATTTTTATTAAGGCAGTAAAGAAACACTTTTAACACAGGATTCAATGACTAGATGATTTATTATGACAAGAGAGTGCAGTCAAACAACATGTTGTGTTGGACTCTTGGAGTTCAACATGTTGTGTTGGACACTAGGAGTTTAATTTAACATGTTGTGTTGGACACTTGGAGTTTAATTTAACATGTTGTGTTGGACACTTGGAGTTTAATTTAACATGTTGTTTTGGACACTTGAAGTTTAATTTAACATGTTGTGTTGGGCACTTGGAGTTTAATTTAACATGTTGTGTTGGACACTTGGAGTTTAATTTAACATGTTGTGTTGGACACTTGGAGTTTAACATGTTGTGTTGGACACTTGGAGTTTAATTCATTGACTGCTGTAAGTTAACAAGGCGGCAAGATATCTTTTGTTTAAAAATCCATCCACAGAATGATTGCTCTCCCCTAGATGCCCTTGTGTTTGTGTCATGAACCAAGTGTCACATCAGTAAACATTATAGATGACGTCTATCTCTGACACATCAGTAAACATTTGGATGGCTTCTACCTGTAACAGCAGTGGGCAAAACACATAACTTATAAATCATAAACTTATAAACCTTTTTTTTTTTCTTTTTTTTTAAATTTAAAAAAAAAAATTTTTTTTTATTAATCAAAATCATTCAATACATATACAGAGTAAACTAAAATAATTACAGGAACATTTAGCGAAATTTTAACTGAACAAAATTTTTAAATTATAATAGTGTGAACTAAATTAAACATTTGTTTCCATTATGAATTTTTAAACATGATGTCTAAAAGAATTGGAATGATAAAAAAAATATTTGTAATCCACTTGTCTTTTTTTTTTTTTTTTTTAACAGAAAATAATATAATTTAAGGTAATTTATTGAGAGGGTGTCTGAAATCAGAGATATTGACTTACTTTTAATATTGCGTCCCTAGTACTGAAAAATAAAAGATAAAAATAATAAATGCCTTCTTTCAGTCACCATGATTAGATGATAATGGATGCTCTGGTTTCCATTAAAGTCATCTCCCTTTGTCCTAGCGAAACACAACTGGTCTTGGAATAAAATTAGCAGTCCTAGAATATAGGTGTAAAATTTTTCATTGGGAAAGAAAAAAAAAAAGGACAAGTGAGCCACATTTGAACATATTTTCATATATTCTTTATGTTACTTGTTGACATTGGTAGGGGGTTGCTACAAGCAGATTGCTGTACTTGTTGACATTGGTAGGGGGTTGCTACAAGTAGATTGCTGTACTTGTTGACATTGGTAGGGGGTTGCTACAAGTAGATTGCTGTACTTGTTGACATTGGTAGGGGGGTTGCTACAAGTAGATTGCTGTCATCATTTTATCAAATGTGTTTTTTTTAGAAAAGTGATGGGGGGTTGAATGAAACAGGTTGAATTGGTTTCTTCTTGTAGATGAGCTTTTTACAGGGTAATAAACAAGTTGCACCTGGAGGTTGTTGTTCTCTCGTTTGTTGAAAATAGTTTTATTGTTTGCTGATTGATCTTGTGTTGACCCCATCAGTTCACCACACCAGGTGACCCCATCAGTTCACCACACCAGGTGACATCATGAGTTCATAGCAACAGGCGACCCCATCAGTTCACAGCAACAGGTGACCCCATCAGTTCACAGCAGCAGGTGACCCCATCAGTTCACAGCACCAGGTGACCCCATCAGTTCACAGCACCAGGTGACCCCATCAGTTCACCGCACCAGGTGACCCCATCAGTTCACAGCACCAGGTGACCCCATCAGTTCACAGCACCAGGTGACCCCATCAGTTCACAGCACCAGGTGACCCCATCAGTTCACCGCACCAGGTGACCCCATCAGTTCACCGCACCAGGTGACACAAACCCTAGTGATGTCGCAGTTTGTAAAAGTTGGTAGATGTTATCATGAACGTGAGAGTTTGAAAAGATGTTTGGTTACCTGTTGTATTGTTGACAACGATTGTCTGATTTGTTACTCTCGGTTATATCAATTTACAATATTGTTAACATAAGGATCAACATGTGTTTAGCATACGTTCCTTCTGTACACAGGAAATATTCCATCAAATATGTCAACATAATTCTCCTTACTTAATGCCAGTGATTTTAACAACCACAAATCCAATCTCAGTTGTTAAGTCAAAGTGAAAATCCAATCTCAGTGGCTAAGTCAAAGTTCAAATCCAATCTCAGTGGCTAAGTCAAAATGGAAATCCAATCTCAGTGGCTAAGTCAAAGTGCAAATCCAATCTCAGTGGGTAAGTCAAAGTGAAAATCCAATCTCAGTGGCTAAGTCAAAGTTCAAATCCAATTTCAGTGGTTAAGTCAAAGTTCAAATCCAATCTCAGTGGCTAAGTCAAAGTGGAAATCCAATCTCAGTGGCTAAGTCAAAGTGCAAATCCAATCTCAGTGGGTAAGTCAAAGTTCAAATCCAATCTCAGTGGCTAAGTCAAAGTTCAAATCCAATTTCAGTGGCTAAGTCAAAGTTCAAATCCAATCTCAGTGGCTAAGTCAAAGTTCAAATCCAATCTCAGTGGCTAAGTCAAAGTGCAAATCCAATCTCAGTGGCTAAGTCAAAGTGGAAAATCAATTTCAGTGGCTAAGTCAAAATGCAAATCCAATCTCAGTGGCTAAGTCAAAGTGCAAATCCAATCTCAGTGGTTAAGTCAAAGTTCAAATCCAATCTCAGTGGTTAAGTCAAAATGCAAATCCAATCTCAGTGGCTAAGTCAAAGTGCAAATTCAATCTCAGTGGCTAAGTCAAAGTTCAAAGCCAATATCAGTGGCTAAGTCAAAGTTCAAATCCAATCTCAGTGGTTAAGTCAAAGTTCAAATCCACTCTCAGTGGCTAAGTCAAAGTTCAAATCCAATCTCAGTGGCTAAGTCAAAGTTCAAATCCAATCTCAGTGGCTAAGTCAAAGTTCAAATCCAATCTCAGTGGCTAAGTCAAAGTTCAAATCCAATCTCAGTGGCTAAGTCAAAGTTCAAATCCAATCTCAGTGGCTAAGTCAAAGTTCAAATCCAATCTCAGTGGCTAAGTCAAAGTTCAAATCCAATCTCAGTGGCTAAGTCAAAGTTCAAATCCAATCTCAGTGGCTAAGTCAAAGTTCAAATCCAATCTCAGTGGCTAAGTCAAAGTTCAAATCCAATCTCAGTGGCTAAGTCAAAGTTCAAATCCAATCTCAGTGGCTAAGTCAAAGTTCAAATCCAATCTCAGTGGCTAAGTCAAAGTTCAAATCCAATCTCAGTGGCTAAGTCAAAGTTCAAATCCAATCTCAGTGGCTAAGTCAAAGTTCAAATCCAATCTCAGTGGCTAAGTCAAAGTTCAAATCCAATCTCAGTGGCTAAGTCAAAGTTCAAATCCAATCTCAGTGGCTAAGTCAAAGTTCAAATCCAATCTCAGTGGCTAAGTCAAAGTTCAAATCCAATCTCAGTGGCTAAGTCAAAGTTCAAATCCAATCTCAGTGGCTAAGTCAAAGTTCAAATCCAATCTCAGTGGCTAAGTCAAAGTTCAAATCCAATCTCAGTGGCTAAGTCAAAGTGCAAATCCAATCTCAGTGGTTAAGTCAAAGTTCAAATCCAATCTCAGTTGTTAAGTCAAAATGCAAATCCAATCTCAGTGGCTAAGTCAAAGTGCAAATTCAATCTCAGTGGCTTAGTCAAAGTTCAAAGCCAATGTCAGTGGCTAAGTCAAAGTTCAAAGCCAATATCAGTGGCTAAGTCAAAGTTCAAATCCAATCTCAGTGGTTAAGTCAAAGTTCAAATCCACTCTCAGTGGCTAAGTCAAAGTTCAAATCCAATGTCAGTGGCTAAGTCTAATCCAATCTCAGTGGCTAAGTCAAAGTTCAAATCCAATCTCAGTGGCTAAGTCACAGTGCAAATCCAATCTCAGCTGTTAAGTCAAAGTTCAAATCCGATTTCAGTGGCTAATTCAAAGTTCAAATCCAATCTCAGTGGCTAAGTCAAAGTTCAAATCCAATCTCAGTGGATAAGTCAAAGTTCAAATCCAATCTCAGTTGTTAAGTCAAAGTTCAAATCCAATCTCAGTGGCTAAGTCAACGTTCAAATCCAATCTCAGTTGTTAAGTCAAAGTTCAAATCCAATCTCAGTGGCTAAGTCAAAGTGCAAATCCAATCTCAGTGGATAAGTCAAAGTTCAAATCCAATCTCAGTTGTTAAGTCAAAGTTCAAATCCAATCTCAGTGGCTAAGTCAAAGTTCAAATCCAATCTCAGTGGCTAAGTCAGAGTTCAAATCCAATCTCAGTTGTTAAGTCAAAGTGCAAATCCAATCTCAGTGGTTAAGTCAAAGTTCAAATCCAATCTCAGTTGTTAAGTCAAAATGCAAATCCAATCTCAGTGGCTAAGTCAAAGTGCAAATTCAATCTCAGTGGCTTAGTCAAAGTTCAAAGCCAATGTCAGTGGCTAAGTCAAAGTTCAAATCCAATCTCAGTTGTTAAGTCAAAATGCAAATCCAATCTCAGTGGCTAAGTCAAAGTGCAAATTCAATCTCAGTGGCTTAGTCAAAGTTCAAAGCCAATGTCAGTGGCTAAGTCAAAGTGCAAATCCAATCTCAGTGGTTAAGTCAATGTTCAAATCCACTCTCAGTGGCTAAGTCAAAGTTCAAATCCAATCTCAGTGGCTAAGTCAAAGTGCAAATCCAATCTCAGTTGTTAAGTCAAAGTTCAAATCCGATTTCAGTGGCTAAGTCAAAGTTCAAATCCAATCTCAGTGGCTAAGTCAAAGTGCAAATCCAATCTCAGTCGATAAGTCAAAGTTCAAATCCAATCATAGTTATTAAGTCAAAGAGCAAATCCAATCTCAGTGGCTAAGTCACAGTTCAAATCCAATCTCAGTGGCTAAGTCAAAGTGGAAATCCAATCTCAGTGGATAAGTCAAAGTTCAAATCCAATCTCAGTTGTTAAGTCAAAGTTCAAATCCAATCTCAGTGGCTAAGTCACAGTTCAAATCCAATCTCAGTTGTTAAGTCAAAGTTCAAATCCAATCTCAGTGGCTAAGTCAAAGTGCAAATCCAATCTCAGTGGATAAGTCAAAGTTCAAATCCAATCTCAGTTGTTAAGTCAAAGTTCAAATCCAATCTCAGTGGCTAAGTCAAAGTTCAAATCCAATCTCAGTGGCTAAGTCAGAGTTCAAATCCAATCTCAGTTGTTAAGTCAAAGTTCAAATCCAATCTCAGTGGCTTAGTCAAAGTTCAAATCCAATCTCAGTTGTTAAGTCAAAGTTCAAATCTAATCTCAGTGGCTAAGTCAAAGTGGAAATCCATTCTCATTGGCTAAGTCCAAGTTCAAATCCAATCTCAGTGGCTAAGTCAAAGCTCAAATCCAATCTCAGTGGCCAAGTCAAAGTTCAAATCCAATCTCAGTGGCTAAGTCAAAGTGCTAATCCAATCTCAGTGGCTAAGTCAAAGTGCAAATCCAATCTCAGTGGTTAAGTCAAAGTTCAAATCCAATCTCAGTGGCTTAGTCAAAGTTCAAATCCAATCTCAGTTGTTAAGTCAAAGTTCAAATCCAATCTCAGTGGCTAAGTCAAAGTGGAAAATCACTCAGTGGCTAAGTCAAAGTTCAAATCCGATTTCAGTGGCTAAGTCAAAGTTCAAATCCAATCTCAGTGGCTAAGTCAAAGTGAAAATCCAATCTCAGTGGCTAAGTCAAAGTTCAAATCCAATCTCAGTTATTAAGTCAAAGAGCAAATCCAATCTCAGTGGCTAAGTCAAAGTTCAAATCCAATCTCAGTGGCTAAGTCAAAGTGGAAATCCAATCTCAGTGGATAAGTCAAAGTTCAAATCCAATCTCAGTTGTTAAGTCAAAGTTCAAATCCAATCTCAGTGGCTAAGTCAAAGTTCAAATCCAATCTCAGTTGTTAAGTCAAAGTTCAAATCCAATCTCAGTGGCTAAGTCAAAGCGCAAATCCAATCTCAGTGGATAAGTCAAAGTTCAAATCCAATCTCAGTTGTTAAGTCAAAGTTCAAATCCAATCTCAGTGGCTAAGTCAAAGCGCAAATCCAATCTCAGTGGATAAGTCAAAGTTCAAATCCAATCTCAGTGGTTAAGTCAAAGTTCAAATCCAATCTCAGTGGCTAAGTCAAAGTTCAAATCCAATCTCAGTGGCTAAGTCAAAGTTCAAATCCAATCTCAGTGGCTAAGTCAAAGTGCAAATCCAATCTCAGTGGCTAAGTCAAAGTGGAAAATCAATTTCAGTGGCTAAGTCAAAATGCAAATCCAATCTCAGTGGCTAAGTCAAAGT
>CAXITT010000051.1:585652-607758 GCA_964033795.1 Lymnaea stagnalis | reverse complement strand
AGAAAAGTAAACACTACTTATTAGAAAAGTAAACACTTCTTATTAGAAAAGTAAACACTACTTATTAGAAAAGTAAACACTACTTATTAGAAAAGTAAACACTACTTATTAGAAAAGTAAACACTACTTATTAGAAAAGTAAGCACTACTTATTATAAAAGTAAACACTACTTCTTAGAAAACAAAACACGATTAGAGAAGTGTGGCCATTTATTTCCCTATACATGTATTTTTTTTAAATTTAAGTATACAATAAAAACTCTTAAGGCAGTTCTATGTATGTGACTCGACGCTAGAACCGTATGGGTTAAATTGCTTTCTCAATTAGGTATTTAACACAAACACCACATGGGAGGGGGGGGTAACACTGGCACAACATGGGAGTTAAGTCTAGCACAAGATAGGATTTAACTCTAGCTCAACATGGGATTTCACACTAACACCACATGCAACAATGGCACAACATGGGAGTTAACTCTTGCACAACATGGGAGTTAACACTAACAGCACGTGGGGGTTAACACTGGCACAACATGGGAGTTAACACTGGAACAACATGGGAGTTAACTCTAGCACAACATGGGGGTTAACAGTGGCACAACATGGGAGTTAAGACTTGCACAACATGGGAGTTAACACTGGCACAACATGGGAGTTAACTCTAGCACAATATGGGAGTTAACACTGGCACAACATAGGAGTTAACACTGGCACAACATGGGAGTTAACACTGGCACAACATAGGAGTTAACACTGGCACAACATGGGAGTTAACTCTAGCACAACATGGGAGTTAACACTGGCACAACATGGGAGTTAACACTGGCACAACATGGGAGTTAACACTGGCACAACATGGGAGTTAACACTGGCACAACATCGGAGTTAACACTGGCACAACATGGGAGTTAACACTGGCACAACATGGGAGTTAACACTGGCACAACATGGGAGTTAACACTGGCACAACATAGGAGTTAACACTGGCACAACATGGGAGTTAACTCTAGCACAACATGGGAGTTAACACTGGCACAACATGGGAGTTAACTCTAGCACAATATGGGAGTTAACACTGGCACAACATAGGAGTTAACACTGGCACAACATGGGAGTTAACACTGGCACAACATAGGAGTTAACACTGGCACAACATGGGAGTTAACACTAGCACAACATGGGAGTTAACACTGGCACAACATGGGAGTTAACACTGGCACAACATGGGAGTTAACACTGGCACAACATGGGAGTTAACACTGGCACAACATGGGAGTTAACTCTAGCACAACATGGGAGTTAACACTGGCACAACATGGGAGTTAACACTGGCACAACATGGGAGTTAACACTGGCACAACATGGGAATTAACACTGGCACAACATGGGAGTTAACACTGGCACAACATAGGAGTTAACACTGGAACAACTTGAGAGTTAACCCTAACACAACATGGGATTTAACACTAGCACAACAGGGGACCAGTAGCAATGAACAACACGGGCTTAACACTGGACGTAGCCGTGATGCTCTTACAACTCATCAGGAAACCAGCCGCTGAAATAGAAATGTCACGCGGCAGCAGCAGCCAGCTATCGCATTCTAAAGTTTGACAGATTTAAGGTGATAAATCTTTGTTGAACAGCTGCTCCAATCAGGCAGCCATAGCAATGCGTGCTCTCCATCTTGAAATGATTGCGTCACACGCTACCCCCCCCCCTTTTTTTTTCATTGATAATCTCCACACCGGAAGTGGGCATTTGATAAACTATTTTTATTTACATGATTTTAAGATAAATGGACATTTGTGACTCGGCTAATGGCTGTCAGGTTTTACTTAGTTATTAAATGAAATGTTGACATCAATTAATTGATTTTCATAAATGATACTTTAAAAGTTTTAGGGATTTATTAGACGTTGCGAAATCTGTTGTGCAATTAGTAACATGAAATACGGTTAAAAAGTGACACACGAATTATGGTACACGTTTGTTGGAAGTATTACATTTTGTGAGATCTGGAGTTACGGTACTTGTAAGCTAATGCCCCGTTTTTTTTTTACTGATGGGCTGACCTCATTATGGCCTGCCCCGATGGCATGACCCCCCCTCTTTTCTCATATAATCATCTCTTATTGATGACCTGTCACAAACTGATAGCCTCCCTCTAACTGATGATCAAAGTTCTTGATGGCCCACCCTCACCAAAAGCACACCCTTCACTAATGGCACACCCTTCACTATAAGCACACCCTTCACTAATGGCACACCCTTCACTATAAGCACACCCTTCACTAATGGCCCACCCTCACCAAAAGCATATTCTTCACTAATGGCCCACCCTTCACTATAAGCCCACCCTTCACTATAAGCGCACCCTTCACTAATGGTCCACCATTCACTAAAGGCCCACCATTCACTAATGGCCCACCATTCACTAATGGCCCACCATTCACTAAAGGCCCACCATTCACTAATGGCCCACCATTCAGTAATGGCCCACCATTCATTAATGGCCCACCATTCACTAATGGCCCACCATTCACTAATGACCCACCATTCACTAATGACCCACCATTTACTAATGGCCCACCATTCACTAATGACCCACCCCTCACTTATGTCCCGCCCCTCTTAGCTCAGGTCTGATGTTTGGTG
Source organism: Lymnaea stagnalis (assembly GCA_964033795.1). Lineage (NCBI taxonomy): Eukaryota > Metazoa > Mollusca > Gastropoda > Lymnaeidae > Lymnaea > Lymnaea stagnalis. Next base: position 605,100 of record CAXITT010000051.1, on the reverse strand, counting down.
ATAAGCTTGCTATGGTGGCACTATTTTACTCTCTAAACTTCTGGCTAAACCTCAATTTACCTATTCCGAAATATTTGGAGTTTAAATTTGACACACTTGTTCGTAATATTATGAGGGAAAACTATTTTGACAATGTGAACAATTGCACTCCAGGTATCCTGAAGGGAGCATCTACCCCACAGGTAGACCGGCCCCCTCTTACAATCTCCACGTCAGTCAAGCTGTCGACCAATGAACGCCCCGGGAGGTCACGCCTCATCAGGATGTCAAAGTTACGACTGGAAGGGTAAGTTTTTGGTGACGTCACAAACAGGTTGTTTCATGGGCTGTGGGTGAAGCGCACTAATGCCAGGACGTCAGTTCAACTAAGGACATGTGCCTGGTCGTTCATTCAGTCCCAGTTGTTACAGTATCAGCAAAACCATGTTGTTACAGTATCAGCAAAACCATGTTGTTACAGTATCAGCGAAACCCTGTTCTATTACAGTATCAGAAAAACCCTGTTGTTACAGTATCAGGAAAACCATGTTGTTACATTAAAAAAAAATAAATAAAAAATTAACGCCCTTGAAATAATATATATAGGAAAAAATAAATCAGACATAAAAAAAAAAGAATCTAAATATTGATATTACCTTTATATCATCGTTTGGTTTTGAGATTTCGTTTTCATCTATCGATTATATGCCTACCCAAAAACAAATTTCACGCTACTTACCCCCCTTTTTTTTTGTGTATCCTTAAAATTAATTGCTATCGGTACATTGTTAGTATTCTAATTAAAAATATCTCCAACATTTGCCTTGCTTTTGTATTGACTAAATTATCGGAAATCGTTAACAACAGATTTCTGACATGTAAAGAAGAATTTGTGACAGTCTTATGTTTTTTTAAGAACAATTTTCAATCTCAACAAAATTTTTTTAGGTGACTTTTCTGTAAACATGTTTTTATGGTAAAAGAAATGCTAAAATCTCTTTTCACGACAGCAAACAAACGCTAAAATCTCTTTTCACGTTGCAACATGATCGGAACTAAATCAATCTTTGTTATTACACAACAAATGTACTCAATATCTTTCCTGTAACTGCATGTGTTTGCGGTGTAAAGTTGAATTCATTATTTTATTAGCTCTAAAACTATCTATAGAGCAATGATCGGTGTGTAACCTTTTAGAACTTTGAGATATAGCTCCACTCATCAAACGCACCCACCCATTCAGGGGCGTATCTCATATGCTGACTTGGTAAACATTTAAAAAAAAAATCACAGCCACATTTTAAAATTATTTTTGTATAAACATTAATCAAAGAACCACCGGTACGGTAACCACCCCCCCCGGTGATGCCATCACGCACTTTTTGCCCACCCCCTGGTAACGCCATCACTCTCTTTTAGAACTTTGAGATATAGCTCCACTCATCAAACGCACCCACCCATTCAGGAGCGTATCTCATATGCTGACTTGGTAAACATTTAAAAAAAAAATCACAGCCACATTTTAAAATTATTTTTGTATAAACATTAATCAAAGAACCACCGGTACGGTAACCACCCCCCCCCGGTGATGCCATCACGCACTTTTTGCCCACCCCCTGGTAACGCCATCACTCACCTTTTGCCCCCCCCCTGGTAACTCCATCACTCACCTTTTTCCCACCCCTGAACTATCTAAATATTCTAATGTCCCAAGCCCCAAACCAATTTTACCATGTAGTGCTATTCAATATCTATTTTAAAATATGCTTCATGGCTTTTATTTTTTAAAGTAAAATATTTACCAAGGACCAATCTGTGAAATAATCGAGTTTGAAGTTATTGGTGTTGGAATGTAGCCATCACTCCTTTCCCCAACCAAATTCTCATAGCCCTTGAATTTAAAAATAGAAATGTTAAGTAAATAGTTCACAGATTTATTTTCAGTCATCTATGTGCTAAGTTTCATGAAAGATTACAAATATGTTATTGCTTCTTCAGTCATCTATGTGCTAAGTTTCAAGAAAGATTACAAATATGTTATTGCTTCTTCAGTCATCTATGTGCTAAGTTTCATGAAAGATTACAAATATGTTATTGCTTCTTCAGTCATCCATGTGCTAAGTTTCATGAAAGATTACAAATATGTATTGTTTCTTCAGTCATCTATGTGCTAAGTTTCATGAAAGATTACAAATATGTTATTGCTTCTTCAGTCATCTATGTGCTAAGTTTCATGAAAGGTTACAAATATGTTATTGCTTCTTCAGTCATCCATGTGCTAAGTTTCATGAAAGATTACAAATATGTATTGTTTCTTCAGTCATCCATGTGCTAAGTTTCATGAAAGATTACAAATATGTATTGTTTCTTCAGTCATCTATGTGCTAAGTTTCATGAAAGATTACAAATATGTATTGTTTCTTCAGTCATCTATGTGCTAAGTTTCATGAAAGATTACAAATATGTTATTGCTTCTTCAGTCATCCATGTGCTAAGTTTCATGAAAGACTACAAATATGTATTGTTTCTTCAGTCATCTATGTGCTAAGTTTCATGAAAGATTACAAATATGTTATTGCTTATTCAGTCATCCATGTGCTAAGTTTCATGAAAGATTACAAATATGTATTGTTTCTTCAGTCATCTATGTGCTAAGTTTCATGAAAGATTACAAATATGTTATTGCTTATTCAGTCATCCATGTGCTAAGTTTCATGAAAGATTACAAATATGTATTGTTTCTTCAGTCATCTATGTGCTAAGTTTCATGAAAGATTACAAATATGTATTGTTTCTTCAGTCATCTATGTGCTAAGTTTCATGAAAGATTACAAAAATGTTATTGCTTCTTCAGAATTTTCCTATTTGAAATATTTTTTTAAACGTTAAGCTGAATTTATTTTCCCTTTATAAATAAAATAATTACAAATTTGTGGGACTGCAAAAAGTACAACTTATTTAACGTGAAAGATACAAAGCATTAAGTTTTTTGGTGTGTTAAAAAAAAAATTTATTAAGCAAGCAGTTATATTTAAAAAGAACGGAATTTGGGGTGTGGGGGGGGGGAATCATTATCAGTTTTGTCACGTGGTTAAACTTACTAAAAGTTAATGCTGGCGATTTGAGGGTTTCAATTAAGTTCTTATAAGATTATTCTTAATTTTGCTTCTTGATTTCAAGCGAAAAGGTGACCAGTCGCATGAAACGATTGTCATAAATTGGTGTCTTCATTAAAAATGTACCCATCGTCTGCCTCGCCCCTGGACCATAGTGTCGACCAATGGTAAAAAAACCAACATAATTCTTATATTTAAAAACGAATCCTATTAGATTTTCAAGTCTTTTTTTTTTTTTAAAAACCCCTTTTAAATCTTATCAAAATTTCCCGTATCTTTAAACTGTTTTTTGGGCTAAATTATTTTTTTTCTTCCTTAAATTTAAAAAATAATAGTCGCATGAAACGATTGTCATAAATTGGTGTCTTCATTAAAAATGTACCCAACGTCTGCCTCGCCCCTGGACCATAGTGTCGACCAATGGTAAAAAAACCAACATAATTCTTATATTTAAAAACGAATCCTATTAGATTTTCAAGTCTTTTTTTTTTTTAAAGACCCCTTGTCAATCTTATCAAAATGTCCCGTATCTCTAAACTGTGTTTTGGGCTAAATGATTTTTTTTCTTCCTTAAATTGAAGAAGTAATCGGATCACTTATTTCTTTATGACCTTGAACTTTATACTGGGAAATTAAAAATGTAAAAAAAAAAATAAAATAAATTTTCACGCCTGTAAATTATTTAAACAAATATTTTTATACACATACAAAAATCTACGCTTGTATTTTCACGAAATATTTTCAATAAATTTTAAAACATAAACACAATGGTAACTTAATAAATATGTGCCCACCCTTTATACTCGCCCTGCAATAATATGATATAATATTTGAAGAAAAAAAAATGGAAACATGACGATGGCTTCAGTTTTAACCAAACTCTCATCGGCTTATCTTCCCATTTCAAACTGCACTAAGTCTTGAGGCATGCAGGTAAATAATGTAGAAGTGTCCAATATGTCGGGTCAACGCCCCTGTGCTGCAGTTTATGACATGATTTCAACACTCACTGACTTATTTTGAAATATTATGTCAAAACGAATGTTTTTACGACCGTAATATCATCGTATTTAAATATATTGTTATTCATATACAAATGTACACAGCCTCTCTCTCTCCCCCCCCCTTTTTTTTTTATACTCAAATGTATTTACGGTAGAAGGTTAAGCCCGTTATTTCATTAGTCTTAAAACTCTATACACTGTGTGTCCACATTTACGGTGTGAGGTCCATTGGAAGTTTGAGACACCGCTGTAGCCATCAAATGCACCCACCTATTGTGGGGCCTCCTATCTTCTGCTGCCTGGGGCAACTTTTTAAATATCATAGCCCTCCCCCCCTCCCCCGCATCAAAATGTTTTACTACATTTAACAAAGTAACCCCTGAGTAACCCCCGATAACCCCTGAGTAACCCCCGATAACCCCTGAGTAAGCCCTGAGTAACCCCCGAGTAACCCCTGAGTAACCCAAGAGTAACCCCCGAGTCACCCCTAAGTAACGACAAGGCTCACTTTTACCCCAACCCTGAACTATAATAATATTGTGATATCCCAACTTAACACCCCATCTGATTTGTTTTCTATTTTTATAAATAGTTCCTCGCTCATTTCCGTATATTTAAAGAATTTGTTTAAATTGCAATTTTTTTTGGAATGAAAAAAAGCACAACTTATTAAATGTTACAGATACAAAACTTAAAGTTTATCTGTGTATGTTAAAATAATAGTTAGCGATTTAAAAAGCAAACAATCTGTCAAGGTCATGACGTCAGCTGTAGTGGGTGTGTTTTGAATTGTGTGGGGTTTGTGAGCGAATGTTAACTATTTGCGAGTCACGGGCGAATGAGAATTTGAGTCACGAGTGAAGGAAATGTTGGGGGTAAAAGGGGGAGCAACTCTTGGCCCGGGGAGTCGCAGTCTTACGTTCACGGAGTATTATGTTTACTGAGATCCAGTGACATTGGATCTTGGAGTTGCAACAGTGAGATAGGACTCGCGACAGTGAGATAGGACTCGCGACAGTGAGATAGGACTCGCGACAGTGAGATAGGACTCGCGACAGTGAGATAGGACTCGCGACAGTGAGAAAGGACTCGCGACAGTGAGATAGGACTCGCGACAGTGAGATAGGACTTGAGAGAGGACTCGCGATAGTGAGAGAGGACTCGCGACAGTGAGATAGGACTCGCGACAGTGAGATAGGACTCGCGACAGTGAGATAGGACTCGCGACAGTGAGAAAGGACTCGCGACAGTGAGATAGGACTCGCGACAGTGAGATAGGACTCGCGACAGTGAGATAGGACTCGCGACAGTGAGATAGGACTCGCGACAGTGAGATAGGACTCGCGACAGTGAGATAGGACTCGCGACAGCGAACTTGTTTTTTGAGATAGTGGATTCGCTGCGATATGTGTAGCGGCTGGGACGATTGTCCTACACATGATGGCTGCATGAAACCAGAGTAATATGAACCTGATGTGATGTGGCGACACGTAATAAATAATTAACTGATGTGCCAAAAGCTTCGTGGCGATTGATGAACTAGTCCGTTGTTGGGAATCCTACACCCTAGACAACGCCCAAGTATTCAACAACGAGAATATTTGACAAATCCTATTTATTTAAAATGCACACAATCCAATTTATTTAAAATGCACACAATCCTATTTATTTAAAATGCACACAATCCTATTTATTTAAAATGCACACAATCCTATTTATTTAAAAAGCAAACAATCCAATTTATTTAAAAAGCAAACAATTCAATTTATTTAAAAAGCACACAATCCTATTTATTTAAAAAGCAAACAATCCAATTTATTTAAAAAGCAAACAATCCAATTTATTTAAAAAGCAAACAATCCTATTTATTTAAAAAGCAAACAATCCAATTTATTTAAAATGCATACAATCCTATTTATTTAAAAAGCAAACAATCCTATTTATTTAAAAAGCAAACAATCCAATTTATTTAAAAAGCAAACAATCCTATTTATTTAAAAAGCAAACAATCCAATTTTTTTAAAAAGCAAACAATCCTATTTATTTAAAATGCACACAATCCTATTTATTTAAAAAGCAAACAATCCTATTTATTTAAAAAGCAAACAATCCTATTTATTTAAAAAGCAAACAATACTATTTATTTAAAAAGCAAACAATCCAATTTATTTAAAAAGCAAACAATTCAATTTATTTAAAAAGCACACAATCCTATTTATTTAAAAAGCAAACAATCCAATTTATTTAAAAAGCAAACAATCCAATTTATTTAAAAAGCAAACAATCCTATTTATTTAAAAAGCAAACAATCCAATTTATTTAAAATGCATACAATCCTATTTATTTAAAAAGCAAACAATCCTATTTATTTAAAAAGCAAACAATCCAATTTATTTAAAAAGCAAACAATCATATTTATTTAAAAAGCAAACAATCCAATTTATTTAAAAAGCAAACAATCCTATTTATTTAAAATGCACACAATCCTATTTATTTAAAAAGCAAAATATCCTATTTATTTAAAAAGCAAACAATACTATTTATTTAAAAAGCAAACAATCCTATTTATTTAAAAAGCAAAAATCCAATTTATTTAAAAAGCAAACAATCCTATTTATTTAAAAAGCAAACAATACTATTTATTTAAAAAGCAAACAATCCAATTTATTTAAAATGCAAACAATCCTCTTTATTTAAAAAGCAAACAATCCAATTTATTTAAAAAGCAAACAATCCTATTTATTTAAAAAGCAAACAATCCAATTTATTTAAAAAGAACACAAACGTATTTATTTAAAAAGCAAACAATCCAATTTAATAAAAAAGCAAACAATCCTTTTTATTTAAAATGCAAACAATCCTCTTTATTTAAAAAGAAAACAATCCAATTTATCTAAAATAAAAACATTCCTATTTATTTAAAAAGCAAACAATCCAATTTATTAAAAAAGCAATTAATCCAATTTATTTAAAAATGCAAACAATACTATTTATTTAAAAAGCAAACAATCCTATTCATATAAAAAGAAAACAGTCATATTTATTTAAGAAGGAAACAATCTAACTTTATCTTAATATTTTGAAAGAAAGCCTTACCCCATCTTTGTTTATACCCATACATTTTAAAGTAAAAATAAATTTTGCTCTATGTTTTAAATTAAATTTCCCCGTGTGTAAAATGATGGTGTGATTTTGTTTTTGTTTTGTTGTTCGTCTGTCGAAATCGACTAGGACCATCGAGTCATCCGGTTAGGGGGAGGGTGGGTTACGGTGAGCTCGTAGGTGGCTTGCTAGACCGATCCTTGCTTGGAATAATCTATGACACCGTGGGCATGGAATAGTTGCTTCAGACGGTGACCTAATGTTGCTCTTTCGGGGCAGCCCGCGTGTCTCAGCTGAGGTTATCCTACTGGCTTCATGAGATTTAGCCCCCTTCTTGACAGCTGCCGTCCACCTGGCTCTGTCCTGGGCTGTCTGCACCCATTGAATAGGGTTTGTGCTGAAGGCCTTTAGTGCCACTTTCCGTGAGTCTTTGTAACACCTTTTGACCTCCTTGGGAGCGCTTGCCTATCGTGAGTTCTCCGGAGAATATCTTTTTTGGGAGCCGATGGTCTTCCATATGGGCCACTTGTCCCATGCAACGGAGTTGAGACTCCATCAGGATAGCGAAGATACTAGGTAGGTTCGCTCTAGCGAGGACCTCTGTGTCAGGAACTTTGTCTTTCCACCTGATGCCTGAGGCAGGTTGTGTGAAAATGGTTCAGTTTCTTGGCGTGACGCTGGTAGACTGTCCACGTTTCAATTCCGTAGAGCAATGTCGAGAGGACTGCTGCGCTATAAACCTTGATCTTCGTTTCTCGTCTGATACCTCTCCTGTCCCGAACAGTGCTGAGGAGCCTGCTAATTATGGCACTTGCTTTTGCGAATCTGGCATTCATTTCATCATCTATGACGACAAATCTGGAGAGGGTGCTGAACAAGTAAGCACATTTATCCACCGGGTTGAGAAGCTGTCCGCTGATGATGATGTTGGGTTCAACGAAGGGATTTACTGAGTCTTCTTTGTGTTGATTGTGAGGCCAAAGTTGTTGCAGGCCTCAGAGAAGATATCAAAGCTGTGTTGCATGACGGCTTCTAAGACAGCGTTGAGGCCACAATCGTCGGCAAACAGAATCTCGTTGCTGGTGTTATGTTTGACCTTGGTTTTAGCTTGAAGCCTCCTTAGGTTGAAGACTTATCCATCAGTGCAAAACCGGAATGGCAAGCCCGTGGTGGAGTCCTTGAACGCATCAGACAGCATTGCAGAATAAATAATACTGAAGAGTGTGGACACAGCCCTTCTTCACACCGTTTGTGACGGGAAATGCTTGAGATGACTGACCGTTGTCCTGCACTCGGGCCGTCATGCCATCATGCAGCTGACGGATTATGTTGGTGAACTTGTCTGGGCATCAATGTTCCCTCTAAGCTGCGCGGCTGAGAGGCCGCGCAGCAATCTCACAGACGCCGCGCAGCAGTTTTGAGTACCACGCAGCTAATTTCCACTTAGAGGTGTGTTTGTGTCTATAAAATTTTGCGCACAAAAAAATTGATTCTGTAAAAATGTGCACACAACTTTATGATTTTGCACACGAACCAACAAACCTTAGAGGGAACATTCCTGGGCATCCGTACTTCTTCATGATTTTCCACAGGCCATCTCTATTGTCCCTGTCAAAGGCCTTATTCAAGTCGATAAATGTAGAATATAGGTCTGTATTTTGCTCCTGACATTTCTCTTGAAGCTGTCTAGCAGCAAACACCATCGAGATAGTTCCGCGTTTTTTGTCGGAAACCGCATTGACTTTTGGGTAGGAGACCTAGCTCCAGATGTGCATTCAGGCGGTTCAGAAGGGCTCGGGCCAAGATCTTGCCTGCGATGGACAGCTGTGAAATTCCGCGGTGATTGTCGCAGGCCTGGCGATTTCCTTTGTGTTTGTACAGGTGGATAATCGAGGCATTCTCGAGGTCTTGTGGTACGGTTTCCGTCTGCCAGATGATCTCGAATAGACGCACTAGCTTATCCGTCAGCGCTGGTCCAGCCTCTTTGTACCCTCGGATTGAACTCTATTTTTAATTGGTATAGCAAATAGTTATTTTTTAAAAGAAAATGTAGCACCACTTGTTCACATCCTTGGATTAAAAGATTTGTGTCATGACATAAAAATATAGACGCCTTATCCCCTCCCTCCCAGTCAGGTTAAATATTGATCAAACTCACTCCTCCGCTCTGGCCGAAAGTGATTGAGTTTTTAGGTCATCTACAAGAAGTCAGACTGTCTGTCTCTATGCTGGAAATCCGATATTTCTCATTGCTCGACTTCTTGCTGTCATCGTATGTTATATGACTAATAATCTTGATAAACTGCTCACAGCTGCATGATGACCTACTTGTCCTTTATTTCCAAAAAATAAATTTCAATTGAGCCCAGTCAAATGTTAATAGTTTTGTGGAAGAAAAACTAACGGAATTGTAATATTTAAATCACTATTTTTGTTATATTTTTTTCAAAAATAAAATTTGAAACTCTAGGTTTATTCAATTCATTTATTTGTGATATTTCTTTTGATTGATCATGATCATGCTCATCTATGTTGTCATCGTCAAAGGGGGGTAATGAATTGAATAACCCTGGGGAATGGCAATATTTACATTCTTGTTTTTGATTAATTAAAAAAAATTTAAAAAATTAGCTTTTACAAACCATTCATGTCTTAAAATTCACCATCATCATGCGGATAAACATTGTTACAGACCAAATAACATGCGTGTACATGGATCACTGGTGCGTGTCCATGGATCACTGGTGCGTGTATATGGATCACTGGTGCGTGGACATGGATCAGTGGTGCGTGGACATGTATCAGGGGTGCGTGTAGATGGATCAGTGGTGCGTGTACATGGATAAGGAGTGCGTGGACATGGATCAGTGGTGCGTGGAAATGGATCANTGGACATGGATCACTGGTGCGTGGACATGGATCACTGGTGTGTGGACATGGATCAGTGGTGCGTGGACATGGATCACTGGTGCGTGGACATGGATCACTGGTGCGTGGACATGGATCACTGGTGCGTGGACATGGATCACTGGTGCGTGGACATGGATCACTGGTGCGTGTACATGGATCACTGGTGCGTGGACATGGATCACTGGTGCGTGTACATGGATCACTGGTGCGTGTACATCGATCACTGGTGCGTGGACATGGATCACTGGTGCGTGGACATGGATCACGGGTGCGTGTCATAAGTATGTAGTAGGGCTGCTGCAGACCTGTGTACTTTTATGATTTCGGCAACCAATTTAGATGTCTTTTGGGATTCTCTGTTGAAAACCCGTCAAAACTACAATTTGAAAAGATCCGATTAATACACATTTATATATAATGTATTTAATGCGGACCACCAATCCGCCAAATGGTTTGCTTGTGCAAAATCCCTTCAAGGTGATTGCCAATGAACCATCAATTATAAAACATTGGACGATGTAGGCCTAAGGCTCGCATTCCAATTTCAGACTGGGCCCCCACCCCGTGCATGTCTTGAGCCCTCATCCTGTGCGTGTATCGATCTGGTAGATTTACAGCTTGTCACCAGTTGACTCACGTTTTAGGTATTTCAAGCTTATTAAACTAAATTAAACTTCAGTTTTACTTCAGCTTACCCCCCCCCCCCACACACACTCCAATTTCAGACTGGGCCCCCCCCCCGGGCATGTCTTTACCCCTCATCCTTTGCTTGTATCGATCTGGTAGATTTACAGCTTGTCACCAGTTGACTCACGTTTTAGGTATTTCAAGCTTATTAAACTAAATTAAACTTCAGTTTTACTTCAGCTTACCCCCCCCCCCCACACACACACTCATTAAGAGCAACACCATTGTTGCAGTTCACATGTTACTATCATCATGAGACAGCAGTTCACATGTTACTATCATCATGAGACAGCAGTTCACATGTTACTATCATCATGAGACAGCAGTTCACATGTTACTATCATCATGAGACAGCAGATCACATGTTACTATCATCATGAGACAGCAGTTCACATGTTACTATCATCATGAGACAGCAGTTCACATGTTACTATCATCATGAGACAGCAGTTCACATGTTCCTATCATCATGCCACAGCAGCTAAATGTTACTATAATCATGACACAGCAGCTAAATTTAACTATCGTTATGAGACAGCAGTTCACGTGTTCCTATCATCATGAGATAGCAGTTCACATGTTCCTATCATCATGAGATAGCAGTTCACATGTTGCTATCATCATCAGACAGCAGCTCACATTTAACAATCACCATGAGAGAGCAGCTCACACGTTACGATCACCATGAGACAGCAGTTCACATGTTACTATCATCATGAGACAGCAGCTGACATGTTACTATCATCGTGAGACACAGTTATTGTACAACTCTCAGACACAGTAACGGAAGATGGTTAAAATTCTTCCCAAAAAAATCGATAAAAAAAACCTGGATGTTCTGTTCAAGCAGTTCCCCTAAGTGAACACAAGCAAGCCCACCCCTTCACTCGCCCCTCCAGCGTCAGATAATTGACGAGATAGGCATAACGAGGCTTGAAACTCACCCCTCCCCTTCCACCATAAGCACCCACAGGCCTTTCATTGACAGGGACGATAAATCTGGCCCGACCCTGTGATCATCCCGTCCAGATCTAAGCGTGTCACGGCGATCACGTGGTTGGGGGACACCCTTTCACTTCGTTCACAAGGAGATCGCTGGACATGCAATTGCCAGTGCTAGACTTTATGGGTCAAGTGATGTCATTGCCAGTGCTAGACTTTGTGGGTCAAGTGATGTCATTGCCAGTGCTAGACTTTGTGGGTCAAGTGATGTCATTGCCAGTGCTAGACTTTGTGGGTCCAGAGATGTCATTGCCAGTGCTTTAGCTTGTGGGTCCAGAGATGTGATTGCCAGTGCTATAGCTTGTGGGTTTAGATATGTCATTGCCAGTGCTAGACTTTTTGGGTCCAGAGATGTCATTGCCAGTGCTATAGTTTGTGGGTCCAGAGATGTGATTGCCAGTGCTATAGTTTGTGGGTCCAGAGATGTCATTGCCAGTGCTAGACTTTTTGGGTCCAGAGATGTCATTGGCAGTGCTAGACTTTGTGGGTCCAGAGATGTGATTGCCAGTGCTATAGTTTGTGGGTCCAGAGATGTCATTGCCAGTACTTTAGCTTGTGGGTTTAGAGATGTCATTGCCAGTGCTAGACTTTGTGGGTCCCGAGATGTCATTGCCAGTGCTATAGCTTGTGGGTTTAGAGATGTCATTGCCAGTGCTAGACTTTTTGGGTCCAGAGATGTCATTGCCAGTGCTATAGTTTGTGGGTCCAGAGATGTCATTGCCAGTGCTATAGTTTGTGGGTCCAGAGATGTCATTGCCATTGCTTTAGCTTGTGGGTTTAGAGATGTCATTGCCAGTGCTAGACTTTGTGGGTCCCGAGATGTCATTGCCAGTGCCAGAGTTTGTGGGTCCAATTGATGATGACGTACTCCCATGACGCTTGTGTTCAGAATTGAAGCCCTGGACAAACCAAAGGAAAAAGAACAATCACGAAGGCGACGAGTTTCTCCTAGTACAAGGGCTCTCACATTGTGCCACAACGTCCTATTGGTAGATACAGGAGATATCCTGAAGTTGGGATGTGTGAGTGTGTGTGGCATTTGGGATATTGGAAACAACATGGCAGTAACGTTGTGCTCTGGATGATTAATGGGCATATGCAAGTTTTAATGGGCATATGAAGGTTTTAATGGGCATATGAAGGTTTTAATGGTCATATGAAGGTTTTAATGGGCCACATGAAGGTTTTAATGGGCATATGAAGGTTTCAATGGGCATATGTAGGTTTTAATGGGCATATGAAGGTTTTAATGGTCATATGAAGGTTTTAATGGGCCACATGAAGGTTTTAATGGGCATATGAAGGTTTGAATGGGCATATGAAGGTTTTAATGGGCATATGAAGGTTTCAATGGGCATATGAAGGTTTTAATGGGCATATGAAGGTTTCAATGGACATATGAAGGTTTTAATGGGCATATGAAGGTTTCAATGGGCATATGAAGGTTTATGGGCATATGAATGTTTCAATGGACATATGAAGGTTTTAATGGGCATATGAAGGTTTTAATGGGCATATGAAGGTTTTAATGGGCATATGAAGGTTAGTCGGTATTTGAGCCTCTATTTTGCTGCACTTTTTGGGAAGACCTTTCCTGAACGGCTTGACAAAATAAGATACCCATATTTCTTTTTATTAAATAAAATTTTAAGGAGCGGGGTGGGTGCTCCGTTCCTGGAGGCATGTTCGGTCCACTACCAATTGCCCTTTTGACTGAGATATGATGGCAAGTTGAGAACCACTGGATGGAATCCATGTTGGTACCAGTTTTCCTTTTGATGGGGGCACGATGGCAAGTTGAGAACCACTGCTTTTAATCCATTTAGGTACCAGTTGCCCTGTTGGTGAGGATGGGTGGGCTGGGGGTGGGGTGGGCATTTAGATGTACATTTTCAAAAGGAGACGAAAGAAGGTCGATAACTGTCTGGACCTGCCAGGCATTAAGGGCATCTTTTGTGTAGGTCTGTGTGGAGTAGGTATGTGCGTGTGGGGGTAGCGAATACTCAAGCGTGGGGGTCTGTAGGTGAGTGGGAACGGGCTGATCATATAATCTATTGAATAGACTGCTTAAAATTGTTTTTTTGGGAGGGTGGGGTGTGGACAAATCAGATTTCGTTTGTTTCGTCTGTGTGTGTGTGTCTGTGTGTGTGTGTGTAAAGGGGTGATTATGCAATCTATTTTCTGTGTTTCATAAGTGGGATGAGAAGTAAAGTGCATTTTGGGTCACATGGCTCTAAATATCGAATTATTATGTCAGCTAACGCCTTAGAAAAACCAGACAGAACTTGTCGTAAAGGGACGCTGATTGGATGACCTTTTAACTAACTACGTTGATCTTTCAAGCCACCAATGGAAAAGCAGCATTTGGAAAACACCGTATTTGATTGGCTTAGAAATTTCTTATTGCCACCGAAGAGCCTTTGAGGGTGCGTTGGCCACGTCATTTCGCTACGTATGGCGCAATACGTCCATATAGGTAATTCTGGAAAAGAAAAGTTTATCTTAAGGGTTAGCAGGCGTCGCAAGGATCAGATATGGGATTTCACTTGAAACGGAATGTGCAGGAAATTGCGCGTTAAATTACAAGCCAAAATGTTTTGGACCTCGATTTGGCAAATGTATTTTGTTGGCCCGATGAGAGATCAAGAACGCTAAAAAAAAAAAAAAGCTTTCAGGTTGTTTGTGTGAGTTTTTAGGCCTGTAGGTTCAGTGCTGAGGCTTGTAGGGTCCAGTTTTGTGGCTTTTGGGGTTCAGTTTTGAGACTTGTAGGGTTCAGATTTGAGGCTTGTAAGATTCAGATTTGAGGCTTGTAGAGTTCAGATTTGAGGCTTGTAGGGTCCAGATTTGTGGCTTTTGTGGTTCAGTTTTGAGACTTGTAGGGTTCAGATTTAAGGCTTGTAAGATTCAGTTTTGAGGCTTGTAGAGTTTAGATTTGAGGCTTGTAGGGTTCAGATTTGAGGCTTGTAAGATTCAGATTTGAGGCTTGTAGGGTTCAGATTTGAAACTTATAGATTTCAGATTTGAGGCTTGTAAGATTCAGATTTGAGGCTTGTAAGATTCAGATTTGACGCTTGAAGGGTTCAGATTTGAGGCTTGTAGAGTTCAATTTTGAGACTTAAAGGGTTCATATTTGAGACTTGTAGGGTTCAAATTTGAGAATTGTAGGGTTAAGTTTTGAGTCTTTTAGTTACTCAGTAGCAAAGTTGTAAATTCAAGTTTTGAAATTTGTAAAGGCGGGCGGTATTGTTTAGGTTAAATAGTGCATGGGTGGTGCATGAGTAGTGCATGAGAAGTGCATATGTAGTGCATTAGTAGTGCACTAGTAGTGCACGAGAGGTGCATGAGAGATTCATGAGCCCAGCCATTTTAGAACATCTTTTAAAAGTTCAAGTGTAACTCTAAAGCTTGAAGTGAAAGGTAATACAAATGTTTTTATTTGGAAAAGTAGGTGGGCGTTGGGTGGGGGGTGGGGGTTGAGGGGCTAAATTTTACCGTAAACGTTACGTTTACTGAAAGGAGCAGGTTAAAGTTATGTGAGCGGTTGGAAGTCAGATAAGCAAGAGTGCTGCCAGGGAAGCTATGTTGACCAAAGCTATCTTGAGTTTTGGTCTTTCATGGCCAGCGAAGGACACCAATGCCAGCACAGCACATGCTTCATTGCAAGCAAAGGATACACTCGCTGTAAATTGATTTTTACATTGAGTAACATACAACTCAGTGTAAATTGATGTAACGTTAAGTAAAATACACATATCTGTAAATTGACGGTACATTAAGTGACAAACAACTTGATATAAGTTGCTGGGACGTTGTGAATAACATGCAACGAAATCGGTTGTTTCATTCTTATGACATGAGCGCATTTCTCACATTGTGAGCAACAAATTGATTGTTGTTGGATGTCGACAGCAGACCCTTGGGCCAACCCGTGGTCAGTGTCACATTCATGGGATAATATATTAATAGGGATATGTACGGGAGGCCTGCTCACTAGGGTATGAGGACATGTATGGGAAGACCTGCTCACTAGGCTATGGTGATATGTATGGGAAGACCTGCTCACTAGGGTATGGTGATATGTATGGGAAGACCTGCTCACTAACGTATGGGGAAATGTATGGGAAGACCTGCTCACTAAGGTATGGGGAAATGTATGGGAAGACCTGTTCACTAAGGTATGGGGAAATGTATGGGAAGGCCTGCTCAATAAGGTATGGTGGTATGTATGGGAAGGCCTGCTCACTAGGATATGGGGAAATGTATGGGAAGAGCTGCTCACTAGGGTATGGTGATATGTATGGGAAGAGCTGCTCACTAGGGTATGGGGAAATGTATGGGAAGGCCTGCTCACTAGGGTATGGTGATATGTATGGGAAGACCTGCTCACTAGGGTATGGTGATATGTATGGGAAGTACTGGGAGATGCTGGGAGTATGCTGACTATGTATTTAATGCAAGTATGCTGACAATGTATTGAATGCAAGTATGCTGACAATGTATTGAATGCAAGTATGCTGACAATGTATTTAATGCAAGTATGCTGACAATTTATTTAATACAAGTACGCTGAAATTTTTTTAAATACAAGTAGACTGACAATTTATTTAATACAAGTATGCTTACAATTTATTTAATACAAGTATGCTGACAATTTATTTAATACAAGCAGGCTGACAATGTATTTGAAAATTACAATTTAGTTTTGAAGAAAATTTAAAATAAACTGTCTGGCATACATACTGTGGAGATTCCGGCCTGGGGGTTACAGGGGCGTGTGGGGGGGCCCACCGATCGATGGCTGACCTACTGGCACGCGCATGACAGTGTGCACGGACCAAGAAAAGCACGGTTTTGACAATGACACCAGCATAAATCCAGACATTAGAAGGCAAAGGGAGTGGCCAGTTGATGTCCATTTAGACCAGCGGTTCTCAACACACACACTCTGACACAGACAACGCACACACTGACAAAGAAATCTCACACTCTGACACAGACATATACACACACACACTGACGCAGAAATAAGCACACACACAGAAAGAGATAGACACATGCTGACACAGACATACACATTCAATTATAATTATGATGGGCGGAAGTGGACGCCTTAACAAAACAGACGTTTAATAACAGAGCAGTTATGTGACATTACATTGTCGGGCAACGCCTTTTCTATGTTACAGCGGTTCTCAGGCCAATTCAGCTCAATTTTTGTTTATTTTTGAGTCTTGGGGGACAATATTGTAAGAGCATTTTTTTTTTTACACATGTGTTTGCACTTTTGTTTTCTGAAAGCCCCCCCCCCCTGCCCCACCCCCACCCCCAGTGTCCTAGTTTTGTCTGTCTCTGTCACGGTACCCCTACTGAAGTTAATACCAGTGAGGGTTCCCGTTTCAAAAACAACGGAGAACCATTGGAACTAAGGGGAAGGAATAATGTTTAGCATCACATTATAGTATGGGGTAATGGTCATCTTCTCCAAACTTTCCAACAATCAACTTGTAAAGTACACCAATCAACTTGTGCATTACACCAATAACTTATACAGTGCACCAATCCATTCATTCAGTACACCATGCAGCACTGTTCTAACAGGGGGGGGTGGGGGGTGGAAGAAGCGGCCTGCTACGGATCTCAATTTTTTACGTTTATGGTGAAGCCAAACTTTCGGCAAAATGCAGAGCTTTTTTTTTCGTGTAATGAGGGGGGGGGGCAGACATACCCCGCCCTGGTCGGCACTAACCCTGGTTGGGGGGGAAGAAGCGGCCTGCTACGGATCTCAATTTTTTACGTTTATGGTGAAGCCAAACTTTCGGCAAAATGCAGAGCTTTTTTTTTCGTGTAATGAGGGGGGGGGGGCAGACATACCCCGCCCTGGATGGCACTAACCCTAGTTACGTCACTGCCAAGCAACGTGTCCACGACACTCATCAGCTTGTTGAGTACACTAAGCCACCCTGTTCAAAGTGTAACCGACGCCCTCTCGTGAGTGAGAGAGTACTGGGTCTTGGTGTCTTATGGGACACAACTCTCGTGCTAGGAGGTCACGTGCATGGGACGTGCGGACGAGAGAAATTAGAGTGTCTGATAGGAGAGAAATTAGAGTGTCTGATAGGAGAGAAATTAGAGTGTTTGATAGGAGCAATTGAAAATTGAAGCTTTCGACTAAGCGCTATAATTACTTCTTGTAACCCAGGGAAATCAATATGGCGGTATATCCAATTATAATCTGACGTTACGTCCCAAGTTAAAGTAAATAGTAAATTAAAACCTTTGTTATGAAAGAATACGCAGAGAGAGAATGCGCCGATAAGGAATGCACAGATAAGGAATGCACAGATAAGGAATGTGCAGATAAGGAATGTGCAGAGAAAGAATGCGCCGATAAGGAATACACAGATAAGGAATAGGCAGAGAAAGAATGCGTACATAAGGAATACACAGATAAGGAATGTGCAGAGAAAGAATGTGCATATAAGGAATACACAGATAAGGAATGTGCAGAGAAAGAATGTGCAGATAAGGAATGTGCAGAAAAAGAATGTGCAGAGAAAGAATGCACAGATAAGGAATGTGCAGAGAAAGAATGTGCAGAGAAAGAATGTGCAGAGAAAGAATGTGCAGAGAAAGAATGTGCAGAGAAAGAATGCACAGATAAGGAATGTGCAGAGAAAGAATGCACAGATAAGGAATGTGCAGAGAAAGAATGTGCAGAGAAAGAATGCACAGATAAGGAATGTGCAGAAAAAGAATGTGCAGAGAAAGAATGTGCTGAGAAAGAATGTGCAGAGAAAGAATGCACAGATAAGGAATGTGCAGAGAAAGAATGTGCAGAGAAAGAATGCACAGATAAGGAATGTGCAGAGAAAGAATGTGCAGAGAAAGAATGTGCAGAGAAAGAATGTGCAGAGAAAGAATGTGCAGAGAAAGAATGTGCAGAGAAAGAATGCACAGATAAGGAATGTGCAGAGAAAGAATACGCAGATAAGGAATGTGCAGAGAAAGAATGTGCAGAGAAAGAATGCACAGATAAGGAATGTACAGAGAAAGAATGTGCAGAGAAAGAATGCACAGATAAGGAATGTGCAGAGAAAGAATGTGCAGAGAAAGAATGCGCAGATAAGGAATGTGCAGAGAAAGAATGTGCAGAGAAAGAATGCACAGATAAGGAATGTGCAGAGAAAGAATGTGCAGAGAAAGAATGCACAGATAAGGAATGTGCAGAGAAAGAATACGCAGATAAGGAATGTGCAGAGAAAGAATGTGCAGAGAAAGAATGCACAGATAAGGAATGTACAGAGAAAGAATGTGCAGAGAAAGAATGCACAGATAAGGAATGTGCAGAGAAAGAATGTGCAGAGAAAGAATGCGCAGATAAGGAATGTGCAGAGAAAGAATGTGCAGAGAAAGAATGCACAGATAAGGAATGTGCAGAGAAAGAATGCGCAGATAAGGAATGTGCAGAGAAAGAATGTGCAGAGAAAGAATGTGAAGAGAAAGAATGTGCAGAGAAAGAAGGCGCAGATAAGGAATGTGCAGAGAAAGAATGCGCAGATAAGGAATGTGCAGAGAAAGAATGCGCAGATAAGGAATGTGCAGAGAAAGAATGCGCAGATAAGGAATGTGCAGAGAAAGAATGTGCAGA
>CAXITT010000051.1:548953-585458 GCA_964033795.1 Lymnaea stagnalis | reverse complement strand
AATGCGCAGATAAGGAATGTGCAGAGAAAGAATGCGCAGATAAGGAATGTGCAGAGAAAGAATGCGCAGATAAGGAATGTGCAGAGAAAGAATGCGCAGATAAGGAATGTGCAGAGAAAGAATGTGCAGATAAGGAATGTGCAGAGAAAGAATGTGCAGATAAGGAATGTGCAGAGAAAGAATGTGCAGATAAGGAATGTGCAGAGAAAGAATGTGCAGATAAGGAATGTGCAGAGAAAGAATGCGCAGATAAGGAATGTGCAGAGAAAGAATGTGCAGATAAGGAATGTGCAGAGAAAGAATGTGCAGAGAAAGAATGTGCAGAGAAAGAATGCGCAGATTAGGAATGTGCAGAGAAAGAATGAGCAGATAAGGAATGTGCAGAGAAAGAATGCGCAGATAAGGAATGTGCAGAGAAAGAATGCGCAGATAAGGAATGTGCAGAGAAAGAATGTGCAGATAAGGAATGTGCAGAGAAAGAATGTGCAGAAAAGGAATGTGCAGAGAAACAATGTGCAGAGAAAGAATGCGCAGATAAGGAATGTGCAGAGAAAGAATGCGCAGATAAGGAATGTGCAGAGAAAGAATGTGCAGAGAAAGAATGCGCAGATAAGGAATGTGCAGAGAAAGAATGTGCAGAGAAAGAATGTACAGAGAAAGAATGCGCAGATAAGGAATGTGCAGAGAAAGAATGTGCAGAGAAAGAATGCGCAGATAAGGAATGTGCAGAGAAAGAATGTGCAGAGAAAGAATGCGCAGATAAGGAATGTGCAGAGAAAGAATGCGCAGATAAGGAATGTGCAGAGAAAGAATGCGCAGATAAGGAATGTGCAGAGAAAGAATGCGCAGATAAGGAATGTGCAGAGAAAGAATGTGCAGATAAGGAATGTGCAGAGAAAGAATGTGCAGATATTGAATGTGCAGCGAAAGAATGCGCAGATAAGGAATGTGCAGAGAAAGAATGTGCAGATAAGGAATGTGCAGAGAAAGAATGTGCAGAGAAAGAATGCGCAGATAAGGAATGTGCAGAGAAAGAATGTGCAGATAAGGAATGTGCAGAGAAAGAATGTGCAGAGAAAGAATGCGCAGATAAGGAATGTGCAGAGAAAGAATGCGCAGATAAGGAATGTGCAGAGAAAGAATGTGCAGATAAGGAATGTGCAGAGAAAGAATGCGCAGATAAGGAATGTGCAGAGAAAGAATGCGCAGATAAGGAATGTGCAGAGAAAGAATGCGCAGATAAGGAATGTGCAGAGAAAGAATGCGCAGATAAGGAATGTGCAGAGAAAGAATGCGCAGATAAGGAATGTGCAGAGAAAGAATGCGCAGATAAGGAATGTGCAGAGAAAGAATGCGCAGATAAGGAATGTGCAGAGAAAGAATGCGCAGATAAGGAATGTGCAGAGAAAGAATGCGCAGATAAGGAATGTGCAGAGAAAGAATGCGCAGATAAGGAATGTGCAGAGAAAGAATGCGCAGATAAGGAATGTGCAGAGAAAGAATGCGCAGATAAGGAATGTGCAGAGAAAGAATGCGCAGATAAGGAATGTGCAGAGAAAGAATGCGCAGATAAGGAATGTGCAGAGAAAGAATGCGCAGATAAGGAATGTGCAGAGAAAGAATGCGCAGATAAGGAATGTGCAGAGAAAGAATGCGCAGATAAGGAATGTGCAGAGAAAGAATGCGCAGATAAGGAATGTGCAGAGAAAGAATGCGCAGATAAGGAATGTGCAGAGAAAGAATGCGCAGATAAGGAATGTGCAGAGAAAGAATGCGCAGATAAGGAATGTGCAGAGAAAGAATGCGCAGATAAGGAATGTGCAGAGAAAGAATGCGCAGATAAGGAATGTGCAGAGAAAGAATGCGCAGATAAGGAATGTGCAGAGAAAGAATGCGCAGATAAGGAATGTGCAGAGAAAGAATGTGCAGAGAAAGAATGTGCAGAGAAAGAATGCACAGATAAGGAATGTGCAGAGAAAGAATGTGCAGAGAAATAATGCACAGATAAGGAATGTGCAGAGAAAGAATGCGCAGTTATGGAATGTGCAGAGAAAGAATGTGCAGAGAAAGAATGTGCAGAGAAAGAATGCACAGATAAGGAATGTGCAGAGAAAGAATGAACAGATAAGGAATGTGCAGAGAAAGAATGTGCAGAGAAAGAATGCACAGATAAGGAATGTGCAGAGAAAGAATGTGCAGAGAAAGAATGTGCAGAGAAAGAATGTGCAGAGAAAAAATGCACAGATAAGGAATGTGCAGAGAAAGAATGTTCAGAGAAAGAATGTGCAGAGAAAGAATGTGCAGAGAAAGAATGCACAGATAAGAAATGCGCAGATAAGGAATGTGCAGAGAAAGAATGTGCAGATAAGGAATGTGCAGAGAAAGAATTCGCAGATAAGGAATGTGCAGAGAAAGAATGCGCAGATAAAGAATGTGCAGAGAAAGAATTTGCAGATAAGGAATGTGCAGAGAAAGAATGCGCAGATAAGGAATGTGCAGAGAAAGAATGTGCAGAGAAAGAATGCACAGATAAGGAATGTGCAGATAATGAATGTGCAGCGAAAGAATGCGCAGATAAGGAATGTGCAGAGAAAGAATGTGCAGATAAGGAATACACAGATAAGGAATACACAGATAAGGAATACGCAGATAAGGAATACGCAGATAAGGAATACACAGATAAGGAATACGCAGATAAGGAATACACAGATAAGGAATACGCAGATAAAGAATACGCAGATAAGGAATACACAGATAAGGAATACGCAGATAAAGAATACGCAGATAAAGAAAACACAGATAAGGAATACACAGATAAAGAATGCGCAGATAAGGAATACACAGATAAGGAATACACAGATAAAGAATACACAGATAAGGAATACACAGATAAGGAATACACAGATAAAGAATACACAGATAAGGAATACGCAGATAAAGAAGGCACAGATAAAGAATACGCAGATAAAGAATACACAGATAAGGAATTCACAGATAAGGAATACGCAGATAAAGAATACACAGATAAAGGATACGCAGATAAGGAATACGCAGATTAGGAATACACAGATAAAGAATACACAGATAAGGAATACGCAGATAAAGAATACACAGATAAGGAATACACAGATAAGGAATACACAGATAAGGAATACGCAGATAAGGAATACACAGATAAGGAATACACAGATAAGGAATACGCAGATAAAGAATACGCAGATAAGGAATGCACAGATAAGGAATACGCAGATAAGGAATACACAGATAAAGAATACACAGATAAGGAATACGCAGATAAGGAATACACAGATAAGGAATACGCAGATAAAGAATACACAGATAAGGAATACACAGATAAGAAATACACAGATAAGGAATACGCAGATAAGGAATACGCAGATAAGGAATACGCAGATAAGGAATACACAGATAAGGAATACGCAGATAAGGAATACACAGATAAGGAATACGCAGATAAAGAATACACAGATAAGGAATACACAGATAAGGAATACACATATAAGGAATACGCAGATAAAGAATACACAGATAAGGAATACACAGATAGAGAATACACAGATAAGGAATACACAGATAAGGAATACACAGATAAGGAATACACAGATAAGGAATACGCAGATTAGGAATACACAGATAAGGAATACGCAGGTAAAGAATACGCAGATAAGGAATACGCAGATAAGGAATACGCAGATAAAGAATACACAGATAAGGAATACACAGATAAGGAATACACAGATAAGGAATACGCAGATAAGGAATACGCAGATAAAGAATACACAGATAAGGAATACACAGATAAGGAATACACAGATAAGGAATACACAGATAAGGAATACACAGATAAGGAATACGCAGATAAGGAATACACAGATAAGGAATACACAGATAAGGAATACGCAGATAAGGAATACACAGATAAGGAATACACAGATAAGGAATACACAGATAAGGAATACACAGATAAGGAATACACAGATAAGGAATACACAGATAAGGAATACACAGATAAGGAATACACAGATAAGGAATACGCAGATTAGGAATACACAGATAAGGAATACGCAGGTAAAGAATACGCAGATAAGGAATACGTGAATACACAGATAAGGAATACACAGATAAGGAATACACAGATAAGGAATACACAGATAAGGAATACGCAGATTAGGAATACACAGATAAGGAATACGCAGGTAAAGAATACGCAGATAAGGAATACGCAGATAAGGAATACGCAGATAAAGAATACACAGATAAGGAATACACAGATAAGGAATACACAGATAAGGAATACGCAGATAAGGAATACGCAGATAAAGAATACACAGATAAGGAATACACAGATAAGGAATACACAGATAAGGAATACACAGATAAGGAATACACAGATAAGGAATACGCAGATAAGGAATACACAGATAAGGAATACACAGATAAGGAATACGCAGATAAGGAATACACAGATAAGGAATACACAGATAAGGAATACACAGATAAGGAATACACAGATAAGGAATACACAGATAAGGAATGGGCAGATAAGGAATTCGCAGAGTAAAAAAAAGTCCAGAGAACGAATGCAGGCTCTAAGGCAGTTTTATCAACAATCCAATTCATGGAATACACCCCCCCCCCTTTTTTTTGAAAAATAACTTTTACAACCAACCACCCATCACATTTGCGTCTAAAATTAAAAACGAAAAAAACAACAAAAAAACATGAAAATTTTCAAGGTAGACAATCTTAGATTAAAAAAAAATATATATTTAAACAGAGGCGCTATAAATTGGACATGCTCGTAGAAAACTATAAAAAAATCAGCCGACAGTTTGTAATGGGTGCTGTGTTTGGGAGAAAGGAATACGATACACATATCTATGAGCCCTGCTCCGATTATGACGTCATGTACTTTTTTCCAGTCCAGATTTGTTCCTGAAAACACACACACACACACACACAAAAACCACAATGTTTTTTATTGCTTGAGGCGTTCAGAGCCCTTCGCGGTAAAGCCTCAGAGCCGTTCGCGGTAAAGCCTCAGAGCAGTTCGCGGTAAAGCCTCAGAGCCGTTCACGGTAATGCCTCAGAGCCGTTCGCGGTAAAGCCTCAGAGCCGTTCGCGGTAAAGCCTCAGAGCCGTTCGCGGTAAAGCCTCACACGCATTTTGTTAGAGGCTATGTTTATTTATAGCATTGCTTATCAGATTAATCGCGCAGCTTAGGAATGATGCATGTTCGCTAATCGATAAACGATTTGATTGAATGATTAATAATATTGGCCTTGCCGGACGATATTTGACCTGACCCTGGCGCCCCTGTCATGGCGTGATTGATTCCCGCGAGCGCCCAGGCGCTGCTACCCTTTCTAATTTTAAATACATTTCTATGAAGGCGCCTCTTCATGTTTCACGCCGTCGTGGTTCCTTTGAGCGCCTTGACACAGACGCCGCTTCCAATGATATCTCTGAGTGTCGTGGTTCCTTTGAGCGCCTTGACACAGACGCCACTTCCATTGATATCTCTGAGTGTCGTGGTTCCTTTGAGCGCCTTGACACAGACGCCGCTTCCAATGATATCTCTGAGTGTCGTGGTTCCTTTGAGCGCCTTGACACAGACGCCGCTTCCAATGATATCTCTGAGTGTCGTGGTTCCTTTGAGCGCCTTGACACAGATGCCGCTTCCAATGATATCTCTGACTGTCGTGGTTCCTTTGAGCGCCTTGACACAGACGCCGCTTCCAATGATATCTCTGAGTCCTTGTTCACTGGGACCGTTTTTAAAAAATTTATTATATAACCTTAGTCAAGAAATCCTTATCTTAAATTGTTATTATTATTGCAGTTGTATCGGTTTTTCTAATTGTGTTTTAAAGGTTATTCTGAAACATAACACACACACACTTCTTTCATAATATTGAAACGGAAATTTGCTTGTCGACACATGACTTATTTTGTCCCTGAGTTGCCCGATTCCTCCAAGTCTAATTGAACAACTTGAAAGTCAAAACCCTTGTGGATATGAAATAAAAATAGAAAGGTTTGCTTCGTTGTTCCCATTTTAAAATCTTGGATCTAATTAAATGCTGGTTCCACTGCATCCTTGACATCCACTGAATCCTTGCCATCCACTGCATCCTTGTCATCCACTGCATCCTTGACATCCACTGCATCCTTGTCATCCACTGCATCCTTGTCATCCACTGCATCCTTGTCATCCACTGCATCCTTGTCATCCACTGCATCCTTGTCATCCACTGCATCCTTGTCATCCACTGCATCCTTGTCATCCACTGCATCCTTGTCATCCACTGCATCCTTGTCATCCACTGCATCCTTGTCATCCACTGCATCCTTGTCATCCACTGCATCCTTGTCATCCACTGCATCCTTGTCATCCACTGCATCCTTGTCATCCACTGCATCCTTGTCATCCACTGCATCCTTGTCATCCACTGCATCCTTGTCATCCACTTCATCCTTGACATCCACTCCATCCTTGTCATCCACTGCATCCTTGTCATCCACTGCATCCTTGTCATCCACTGCATCCTTGTCATCCACTGCATCCTTGTCATCCACAGCATCCTTGTCATCCACTGCATCCTTGTCATCCACTGCATCCTTGTCATCCACTGCATCCTTGTCATCCACTGCATCCTTGTCATCCACTGCATCCTTGTCATCAAATGCATCCTTGACATCCACTGCATCCTTGACATCCACTTCATCCTTGTCATCCACAGCATCCTTGTCATCCACTGCATCCTTGTCATCCACTTCATCCATGTCATCCACATCATCCTTGTCATCCACTGCATCCTTGTCATCCACTGCATCCTTGACATCCACTGCATCCTTGTCATCAAATGCATCCTTGACATCCACTGCATCCTTGACATCCACTGCATCCTTGACATCCACTGCATCCTTGACATCCACTGCATCCTGATCTATTTCCTTGACTTAGTCTTGCCATTGGAACAAATAGGACGACAGAGTAAGGCTGGCGAATTGAGCAGCTCTCCCTCACTTTAAACAAACTACAGCTCAAATCAAGGTCACTATTCAAGTCAAAAATTGCCTTGGTCATCCTCTCGTGCGAATGATCAACACATGGTCACCATGTTCAAAAAAGGTCAATCTAACCACTTACCACAAGCGGACCACCATTTTACATATAACCACTGGCTGACCACTAAGTTACCTGAAACCATTTTATCCTGAATGACCGCCATTTTCCCCATAACCAGTTTACACTGGCTGACCAACAAGATATCCACAACACTATACCCTCGCTGACCAAATTTGAAAGTGATCGAAGAAATGAGTTGTCCATTCAGCATCAGCTAATGTAATGAGAGCTGCGTGTAGGGAGACTACATAACATAGTGCCAATGACGGACCGGTCACTTGGGGACTTGCTGTAACACTGTGTCCAATGTCTACCACTCCCAGGTCTACCCTTACCATGTGTACCCTCCCATGTCTACCCCTCCCATATCTAACCCTTCAGTGATGCTCCCTCCGATGTCCAAGCCTCCCATGTCTAACCCTCCTGTTAAGAACGGGGAAGTCCCAGTTCAATACTTTCGTTGTCTAGGGTAATTTAGCTACCTTGCAAATCATTGATTCACAGAACAAACGTCTCTGTATTAAAACTACAACTCCTGTAATCTAACGCCCCATCACTGATATCACCCCACACCGTAACGACCAACTAACACGCCATTTCCCCTTACGCGAATGCGCCATGAAGTCCCAGCATATAGATACAGCTACACATGTACTCTCTACACTCTACGTCAAACAGCTTTTCCATACAAACATTGGCGCCCTTAAATCTAGTTCACAACTCCTCCCACGTATACCCCTCTCATGTCTACCTTACCCACTTTCAACCCACCCATATCCATCCCTCCCCATGTACAACCCTCCCACATCCATCCTTCTTATATCCATTCCTTCTATATTCATTCCTCGTATATCCATCCCTCCTATATCCATCCCTCCTATATCCATCACTTCTATATCCATCTCTCCAATATCATTCCCTCCTATATCCTTCCCTCCCATTTCCATTTCTCCTATATCCATCCCTCCAATATCCATCTCTCCTACATCCGTCTCTCCTATATCAACCCTCCTATATCCATCTCTCATATATCATTCCCTCCTATATCCTTCCCTCCCATATCCATTCCTCCTATATCATTCCCTCCTATATACATTCCTCCTATATCCATCCCTCCAATATCATCTCTCCTACACCCATCTCTCCTATATCCAACCCTCCTATATCCATCTCTCCTATATCATTCCCTCCTATATCCTTCCCTCCTATATCCATTCCTCCTATATCCATCCCTTCTATATCCATACCTCCTTTATCATTCTCTCCTATATCCATCACTCTATCCATCCCTCCAATGTCCACCCCTTCTATATCCATCCCTCCAATGTCCATCCCTTCTATATCCATCCCTCCACTGTCCATCTCTCCTATATCCTTCCCTCCAATGTCCATCCCTCCTATATCCTTCCCTCCCATATCCATCACTCCTTTATCCATCCCTCCCATATCCAACCCTCCTTTATCCATCCCTCCCCATGTCCATCGCTCCCATCTCAGACGTCCAGTCCCCACTTCCATGACCTCCAGGTACCATGTTCACCTGATTGGATCAATAACCCGTCAAGCAGTTAGTGGCCTGAATCAATCCTCAATAAATGTTTCAGGCAGATTAAGTTGAGCTGACAAAGGCAGACAAGAGTTAGCGTAATCCTCGCCTTTGAAAGCGTCTGTCCTGTTCTACTGTCTGTCCTGTTCTACTGTCTGTCCTGTTCTACTGTCTGTCCTGTACTACTCTGTCGTGTTCTACTGTCTGTCTGTTGTATTGTCTGTCATGTTGTACTGTCTGTCCTATTCTACGGTCTGTCCTGTTCTACTTTCTGTCGTGTTCTATTGTCTGTTCTGTTCTACTGTTTGTCCTGCTCTACTGCCTCTCTTGTTCTACTGTCTGTCATGGTGTACTGTCTGTCATGTTCTACCGTCTGTCCTGTTCTACTGTCTGTCGTAAAGTTTAAGGATTCTTTGTTACAATGAAGATTTGTCTGAGATTTGAAACATTGGTACTGGGATTTTTAACTCAATCGTCAGGATTTCTTGGCTTCATAATACACTACTTACATTGTTACGCACTGCCTTCTATAGTTAGAAATTAATCTCTTATTTTAGTTATTGGCTCGATCTAAACAGTGCCTAACAAAAGGACGATACCAAAGCGAAATACAATAGCAAAAATACGACACTCAAAACAGTACTAATTACAATAAAAAAGATTTTTTAAAGTATTAATATAATTACAAAACAAAAGAAATATAATTACAAATCATCAACTTACAGAGTATGGGAATGTCTTGTACCGGTACACAGTTAGTAAAATGTGCCACAAAAATAAGGTACACTGATGAATACGAATAAACACATATCAGTACACAAACAGAGTATGGGAATGTCTTGTACCGGTACACAGTTAGTAAAATGTGCCACAAAAATAAGGTACACTGATGAATACGAATAAACACATATCAGTACACAAACAGAGTATGGGAATGTCTTGTACCGGTACACAGTTAGTAAAATGTGCCACAAAAATAAGGTACACTGATGAATACGAATAAACACATATGAGTACACAAACAGAGTATGGGAATGTCTTGTACCGGTACACAGTTAGTAAAATGTGCCACAAAAATAAGGTACACTGATGAATACGAATAAACACATATGAGTACACAAACAGAGTATGGGAATGTCTTGTACCGGTACACAGTTAGTAAAATGTGCCACAAAAATAAGGTACACTGATGAATACGAATAAACACATATGAGTACACAAACAGAGTATGGGAATGTCTTGTACCGGTACACAGTTAGTAAAATGTGCCACAAAAATAAGGTACACTGATGAATACGAATAAACACATATGAGTACACAAACAGAGTATGGGAATGTCTTGTACCGGTACACAGTTAGTAAAATGTGCCACAAAAATAAGGTACACTGATGAATACGAATAAACACATATGAGTACACAAACAGAGTATGGGAATGTCTTGTACCGGTACACAGTTAGTAAAATGTGCCACAAAAATAAGGTACACTGATGAATACGAATAAACACATATGAGTACACAAACAGAGTATGGGAATGTCTTGTACCGGTACACAGTTAGTAAAATGTGCCACAAAAATAAGGTACACTGATGAATACGAATAAACACATATGAGTACACAAACAGAGTATGGGAATGTCTTGTACCGGTACACAGTTAGTAAAATGTGCCACAAAAATAAGGTACACTGATGAATACGAATAAACACATATGAGTACACAAACAGAGTATGGGAATGTCTTGTACCGGTACACAGTTAGTAAAATGTGCCACAAAAATAAGGTACACTGATGAATACGAATAAACACATATGAGTACACAAACAGAGTATGGGAATGTCTTGTACCGGTACACAGTTAGTAAAATGTGCCACAAAAATAAGGTACACTGATGAATACGAATAAACACATATGAGTACACAAACAGAGTATGGGAATGTCTTGTACCGGTACACAGTTAGTAAAATGTGCCACAAAAATAAGGTACACTGATGAATACGAATAAACACATATCAGTACACAAACAATAATACGCTTGTCTCGTGAAGTTAAAAAAATCTCTCTAACCATCTGCGATGAATCTCTGAATCCCCTTTTATATCTATGCGTCGCTAGAACCAACGCTTCTAGAAATGTCTTTTACATTGTTTATCTTTCTAGTCAATTATCCAAGTTTCCCCAAAATTCTATTAGAATATATTAGATATTTTTAGTTGAAAGTTATGGAAAACAACGGCTAAGATAAAAGGAAATAGGTCACGCCCAATACGAACGCCGACTAATGTGGGGTCAACCAGAGTTCACGGCACAGGGAAAGTGTGACGTAAACGCGTTCTAAATAACAAAATGTACTTGCTTTTTCTTACATGTACTTGCTATCACTTACATTTACTTGCTATCACTTACATATATTTGCTATCACTTACATGTACTTTCTATTACCTACATGTACTTGATATCACCTATATTTACTTGCTATTACTTACATTTACTTGCTATCACTTATATTTACTTTATTTTAATTACATGAACTTGCTGTTACTTACATTTAATTGCTATCACTTAAATGTACTTGCTATAACTTACATGTACTTGCTATCACTTACATTTACTTGATATTACTTACATGTACTTGCTCTTAATTACATTTACTTGCCATTACTTACAATTATTTTCTATCAGTTACATTTACTTTCTATCAGTTACAATTACTTTCTATCAGTTACATTTATTACTTGCCATTGCTTACATTTAATTGCTCTCGATAATATCTTTTCAAAATGTATCAAAAAGAATCAAATGCAATTTTATTCTGGTTTATTTAAATACAAAATTGCTAATGAGCTTCATGGCCTCCATGATATATACATAATTCAGCACCACCCCCAGGGCGTTGTTTAAAAAGGGGTGTCTCGTGGTCCTTACAACTAGTTTATATTTTTTAAAGTCGCTAGTCTGCCCGAGGCACAATACCCCCCCCCCCCTGATATTGATTTGTCTTTCGTTTCATTTCCTTATGAATTCGTCAAGGAGCCGAGTTTTTGAATGCTAAGAAAGTGATGCTAAATATAGAGCTTGTTGTCTGATCTATGCAGTATAGAATTTGCACTCGTGGGTTTATCTATGCAATAAAGACCTTTTTGGTTGCTCTATACACTATAGCACTTGCTGGTTAATATATACAATATAGAACATGTACTTGTGGGTTGATCTATGCAATATAGAACTTGTTAGTTGATCTATGCAATATAGAACTTGTTAGTTGATCTATGAAATATATAACTTGTTAGTTGATCTTTGCAATAAAGAACTTGTACTCGTGGGTTGATCTATGTAATATAGTTCTATCTTGAGCTCCACTTACTGATAGTCTCAACTTATCATTCCTGACATATTTTTTTGAGAAAGTGATCGGTCTCACCATTTCACATGTGGCCGGTCTGAAAAATTTCACCTGCGTCTGGTCTCACCAATTCCCAAAAGACCGGTCTCTCTATTTAATATGTGACCGGTCTTAAAATTTCACCTGTGACTGGTCTCACCAATTTTCAAAAGATCAGTCTCACCATTCCTCAAAAGACTGGTCTAACCATTTCCCATGTGACCGGTCTCAAAAGTTCACCTTTGACTGGTCTCATCAATTGTCAAAAGACCGGTCTCACCAATGTTCAAAAGACCGGTCTCACCAATTCTCAAAAGACTGGTCTAACCAATTCTCAAAAGACCGGTCTCACCAATTCTCAAAAGACCGGTCTCACTGTGACACAGACTGAGAAATGGTAAATTCTACTTTTGAAATAATTTGACAAATTGTGTCGCACACAGGAGAAACAAGGTGCAGTGTGTTTGGTAATAGTGTGTGTGGGACAACATGTGTGTATGTGTGTGGTAATAGTGTATGTGTGTGGTAATGGTGTGTGTGGGACAACATGTGTGTGTGTGTGTGTGTGGTAATAGTATGTGTGTGTAGTAATAGTGTGTCTGTTGTTGTGTGTGTGTGTGAAGGTGGTAATGGTGTATGTGTGGTAATAGTGTGTGTGTGTGTGGTAATACTGTGTGTGTGTGGTAATGGTATGTGTGGGACAACATGTGTGTGTGGTAATAGTGTGTGTGGTAATATGTGTATGTGTGTGGTAATAGTATGTGTGGTAATATGTGTATGTGTGTGGTAATAGTGTCTGTGTGGTTAAAGTGTATGTGTGTGGTAATAGTGTGTGTGTGTGGTAATAGTGTGTGTGTGTGGGGCAACATTTGTGTGTGGTAATATAGAGGACGATGAGTGGCAAAACATCGCACAACCTTCTGAGAGTTTTTGAACTAATTTGTAGAATTTTAACAAATCGACCTCGGTAAAAGTATCGTATATAGAGACCGACCGAATTTCTGCTTCGGTTTCGGTTTCGGCGCCGAAAGTGGCCATTTTATCACTTTCGGCCAAGTTTCGGTTTCGATCGAAACTGAAAAGTTAACTTTCGGCTTAATTTCGGTTTCGGCCGAAATAGAAAAGTTTACTTTCGGTATTTTTTCGGTTTCGACCGAAATTGACTTAGACTTTCGGCTGAAAGTGACTGAGGTTTTCGGTCATCTAAATACTCAGCGAAAGCGATATTTAACAACAAACTAAGCGACATTTAAGACCAAATTAAACGATCTTTAAGAACAATTTAGCGATCTTTAAGAACAAACTAAACTATCTTTAAAAACAAATAAAAAGATCTTTAAGAACAAATTTAGCGATCTTTGAGAATAAACTAAACGATATTTAACAACAAACTAAGCGACATTTAAGAACAAACTAAACGATCTTTAAAACAAATTAAGCGATCTTTAAGAACAATCTAAGCAATCTTTAATATCAAACTAAGCGATCTTAAAGAACAAACTAAAGAATTTTAAGAACGCGCTAAATGATCTTTAAGAACAAAACAAATGATCTTTAATAGTAAACTAAATGATCTATAAGACTAAACTAAGCGATCTTTATCAGAAGACTAAAAGTTCTTTAGGTACAAACTAAAAGATCTTTAAGAACAAACTAATCGATCTTAAGGAACAAACTCAATTATCTTTAAGAACTAACTTAGCGATATTTATGAAAAAACTAAGTGATCTTCAACAACAAAATAAGCGATTTTTAAGAACAATTAAACTATTTTTAATAACAAACTAAAAGATCTATAAAAAAAAAGATCTTTGAGAACAAACTGAATGATCTTTAAGAACAACTAAGCGATATTTAAGAACAACACCAATGATCTTTAATAACAAACAAAGCGATCTTTAAGAACAAACTAAGCAATCTTTATGAATAAACTCATCGATCTTTAAGAACAAACTTATCGATCATTAAAAACAAACTAAACGATCTTTAAGAACAAACTAAACGATCTTTAAGAACAAACTAAGCGGTATTGAAGAAAAAACTAAACGATCTTTTAGAACAAACTAAACGATCTTTAAGAACAAACTAAACGATCTTTAAGAACAAACTAAACGATCTTTAAGAACAAACTAAACGATCTTTAAGAACAAACTAAACGATCTTTAAGAACAAACTAAGCGGTCTTGAAGCACAAACTAAGCGGTATTGAAGAAAAAACTATATGTTAAAAAGCTATAAAATAAAAACTTTTATTTTAAGTTTAAAACGGTTCTTACCATTATAATCATCATACAAAAATATATAGAAACATTAAAAATAATCAGAATTAGACTAGTCGGTGAGATTCGACTGAAACCGTCGCGGAGAGTCACGTTATAGATATGAGAATGGGGGAATCGGGCCGGCGCATTTACACTAAACTTTTCTGTCATGTAGCGGGCCGCAAAATATCATCTTGCGGGTCACAAATGGCTCGCGGGCCGCGAGTTTGAGACCCCTATAGTAGATGTTTATTTATTAATATTCTCGATCATCTCATTTTTTATAAAAAGAATGTAAATGTCTATACTTTCCTCCATCATTTTCGATGTATGCAGAATGTATGCGGGCACGAATTTCAAATTATCTAATAATTTCATTTTCGGTTTCGGCCGAAAGTCATTTTTAACTTTTGGCCTTTTCCGGTTTCGGCCGAAAGTCATTTTAAAACTTTTGGCCTATTTTCGACTTCGGTCGAAATCAGAAAATCACTTTCGGTCAGTCTCTAATCGTATAATTACTCCCACATGTATCTCTCTACCAAAGCCTCCCACCTCCGTCAAGCCTCCTTCCCTCCATCAATATCCCCTCCATCAAGCCTCCCTTCCTTCACCAGTCTCCCCTCCACCAAATCTCCTCCTCAATTAAGCCTCCCTACCTCCATCAGTCTCCCACTCCACCAAACCTCCCTCTCCATAAGCCTCCCTCTCTCCATTAATTCTCCCCTCCACCAAACCTCTTCTCCCCCAAGCCTCCCCTCCACAAAGCCTCCCCTCCACCAGCCTCCCTCCACCAGCCTCCCTCCACCAAGCCCCCCCTCCACCAAGCCTCCCCTCCACTCCACACCTCCCTCTCCATACGCCTCCCTCTCTCCATTAATTCTCCCCTCCACCAAACCTCTTCTCCCCCACGCCCCCCCTCCACAAAGCCTCCCCTCCACCCGCCTCCCTCCACCAGCCTCCCTCCACCAAGCCTCCCCTCCACCAAGCCTCCCCTCCACTAAAGCCTCTCATTCATCAATCCCCCCTCCACCAAAGCCTCACTCCACTAAACCTTCCCTCCACCAAAGCCTCTCATTCATCAATTCTCCTCCACCAAGCCTCCCCTTCACCAATCCTCCCACTCCACCAAAGCCTCTCCTTCATCAATCCCCCCTCCACCAAAGCCTCCCTCCACCAAGCATCCCCTCCATTAATCCCCTCCCTCGATTCATCCCCCCTCCACCAATTCTCCCCTCCCATCCCACCAGGTCCATTACTCCGAATGTTCACCACCACTATCGCGGCACACATCAAATGAAATAAAACCAAAAAAGCCCTCCAACTTGTGATTAGCCTCGGGTAGCCCCGACATCTAAACATTTTTGCTCTAATCCAGGAAATTTCCCCATTCCACCGCCCTCCTTTCGCCGGCTACCCCCCCCCCCCCATCCATAAATTTCATGTATTGACCTCCAATAATTTGTCGTAGTCCTATATCAACACAGAGATCCAACAATCCAAGAATGACGCTATTCCCCGTGTTTCGCTGAACGTGGCCTCGTTATGGTGATCGTCTGCCTCACTCCCGGCTCGCTGTTCTCGACTCCGTACGGACTCATCGCCTGACGTCACTGGTACTCTAAGCCCTCGCGGTCTCTTCTCAATCTCATCACGTTTCTAATTCCAGCCTCAAGAATGGAGAAAAGAAAAAGTTGGGTCAGGACAAAAAAAAAACAAAACAAAAAAACAACAACAACAACCCAACAACAACACGAGACGAGAAATTGACAAAGACGCGAAGATGCATTGAGGAGAAACTATCTCACTTCAGACTGGAGATTTTTGTAGCTTCGCAACTTAAAGGGCCCCCCCCACCCCCCCCCCCCCCCCCCCGTGGATACCCACCCCCCCCCCCCCCCCCACACACGCATAAAGACTTTCTTTTCCTTTCCCTCACGCCATGTTATTTATTAGCCCCCTTTTAGGTTTAGATTCGCTCTGTTTTTCCAGAACATCGGTCTTTCGCACTAGTCGTCACTTCAATGGGACGTCATTTCATTGTTCATAGTGGTAAGATAGAAATAAGTAATAGTTTACAACGAGAACAGCTAAGTCAATAGAGAAAACAATGTTACGTTGGAACTCATCAAAATATGTTAATGATTTTCTTAAAATTAATGTTTTACCCGAAGCCTCACCCCCCCCCCCAATCCATCTAAACCAGGGGTATATGAAGGTTTTTAGCAGACGAATTGATTTGAAACGGAAAACATCAAAGACTAACTTAATACATTCAAAATTGTTGACTGAATCTGTTTTTACCGGAAATGCAATTAATCATAAAAATAATAAATGGGAATTAAATAAATTAATAAAATAGCCGAAATTTTCGCACACCATAAAGCAAAGGATGACCAGACCAAGATGAATGATACGCGACGTGTCGCTGCCCTGGCCGTGTCGCTACCCTGGCCGTGTCGCTACCCTGGCCGTGTCGCTGCCCTGGCCGTGTCGCTACCCTGGCCGTGTCGCTACCCTGGCCGTGTCGCTACCCTGGCCAAGTCGCTACCCTGGCCGTGTCGCTACCCTGGCCGTGTCGCTACCCTGGCCGTGTCGCTACCCTGGCCGTGTCGCTGCCCTGGCCGTGTCGCTACCCTGGCCGTGTCGCTACCCTGGCCGTGTCGCTACCCTGGCCGTGTCGCTGCCCTGGCCGTGTCGCTACCCTGGCCGTGTCGCTGCCCTGGTCGTGTCACTACCCTGGCCGTGTCACTGCCCTGGCCGTGTCGCTACCCTGGCCGTGCCGCTACCCTGGCCGTGTCGCTGCCCTGGTCGTGTCGCTACCCTGGCCGTGTCGCTGCCCTGGCCGTGTCGCTGCCCTGGCCGTGTCGCTACCCTGGCCGTGTCGCTACCCTGGCCGTGTCGCTGCCCTGGTCGTGTCGCTACCCTGGCCGTGTGGATAGAACAAACAATTCTGTCCTAACAGGGAACGAGTTTTTTCTTCATATTATTATTTCAAAATTTCTGTTGAGCCCTCATTACCCCGAGATTTTCATTTTGACCCCGCTTGGGGTAATTTGCCCCACCTCGCATACCCTTGCCCTAACCAACCCTGTGTCTCCTTTTTAAAATGTCTTGAATAATCATGTTTCAATATCTTGAACCATCATGGTTTCCAAGATTTATTTGTCTCTTGGAGTTGGTTTTATATTCTCTTTGTTGTTGTCGTGGCTTCAGGGGGTCATCTTGTAGCTATACAAGTCTTAGGATATATTAGCATCTACATTGTTGGCATCAGGGCCCAGCCCCCTGAGGAGTTACTCGCTGGAAACCATGCAACGATATCTATGAATAGCCTGAGACCGAAAAGTCTTAAGATAGCCTCACGTGAACAGTATTTGTTTAAATTAATTACAGTGAGTTGTCCCTCATTGAAGTGACTGTTGGACAACGTGCTAGACATAAAGTGGTGACGTCTGACACCGGAAGTTGAATTAAGGGCGTTGTCTGAACGAACTTCTCTTGACAAGATTGGATGTTCAATTGATTTTTGATAAAATTCTTGATGGAGCCTGTTGCTATAGATTGGAACGAACTAACAAAAAAAAAAAAATTAAATTAAAAAAAAATATCTATACATAAATATTTTTGTTCATGGAATTGGAAGCTTTAAATGAAATAATTGCATAGAGATTGGAGAATTTCTTACTCCATAAATAGTCTTGAGAATGTAGAATTTCTTATTCCAAGCTTCGATGTGTGGATATATAATAATAATAAAGTTTATTTGAATATCACGCTTCATCCCCAAAGGCTCGAAGCGCGGTACATAGTCTATTATATTAAAAGAGAAATGAAACAATCTATAATATACCACACCTGAAATACAAAATACGACATTGGAAAAGCTTTATACGAGAATACCCTTTCTAAGTCTTTCATACCTAACAACCATAAACAACACAGGCCAATACACATCCACAAGATAATAAATAGCTAGATAGACAACTTCATCCCAGCAGGTGTTTGCGAAATAGATATGTCTTCAGATCAGTTTTGAAAGACTCCAGTGACTGGTTGTTTCTGAGAGCGACATGAAGGGTGTTCCAAATTGTTGGGCCAGCAAATGCGAAATCCAATACGTCATCGTTGGATTGTTTTTTTTTGTGGAGTTCTGCTTTTGACTTTGACTCCCACAGGTCATCATCACATTGGTTGTGTGAAAACTTGGATAGTCTCTTATCCCTAAAATATTTGAGTTAAGATTCGATTTATTATTCGATCTTTCCTCTATAATAGCTTGACGAAGGCTTGCCAATGGAACAAATAGACAAGGACGAGAGAGTGAGGCTGACCAACTGAGAAACTAACGCTTACTTTAAACAAAATACAGCTAGGGTCAAGGCTACTACTCAAGTAAAAAATTGGCTTGGTCATCTTCTCGTGCGAAGAACGAACACCAACAAATCTATAACTAGGCCCATAAAGGTCTGTGCCTGGTGGAGATAGTTGCTTAGATTGAAAATCTTCGAGAACATTCGAGAACATTTTGTTCAATATTTCCAATCACAAGAGCTGACTTTCTGTACCTTAGAATGGGTACACAGACAACGCAACCACATACAGCACTCATAAAACAGCACTCACAAAACACAGCACTCACAAAACACAGCACTCACAAAACACAGCACTCACAAAACACAGCACTCACAAAACACAGGACTCACAAAACACAGCACTCACAAAACACAGCACTCACAAAACACAGCACTCACAAAACACAGCACTCACAAAACACAGGACTCACAAAACACAGCACTCACAAAACACAGCACAAACAAAACACAGCACTCACAAAACACAGCACAAACAGAACACAGCACAAACAAAACAAAAAACAAAGCGCAAATCAAACACAACACTCACAAAACACAGCACAAAAACACAGCACTCACAAAACACAGCACAAACAAAAGACAACACTCACAAAACACAGCACAAAGAAAAGAACACTCACAACACACATCACTCACAACACACAGCACTCACAAAACACAGCACAAACAAAACACAGCACACACAAAAACACAGCACAAACAAAACACAGATACACTAACACACACATACACGTTTCCAGTTTATAGATAAGATTATTGTCTTTAATATTTTGAGTTCAAATCCCCCTCCCCACCCCTGTCCCAGCCCGCCCCCTCCCCCGTCCCCGCTCCTGGCCACTGGGACGACATCTGATCTCTCACCGCTGATGCGCAGAAGTTGAATTCTACCAAGAACTCATCAATAATTGAACTAATATCAAAACTTTGAGCTTTCGGCTGTAGAAGATGTTTGGAGTGGGCAGAGGGGGGGGGGAGCGGGGGTTGGGGGGGATGGAGGTGGGGGTCGGGAGGCATGCAAACTTAGGTGTTTATTATTTTATTTCATATCAAAGTTTAGATGGACTTGTGTAAGTGTCATCATAAAGTGTCATCATAAAGTGTCATCATAAAGTGTCATCATAAAGTGTCATCATAAAGTGTCATCATAAAGTGTCATCATAAAGTGTCATCATAAAGTGTCATCATAAAGTGTCATCATAAAGTGTCATCGTAAAATGTCATCATAAAGTGTCATCGTAAAGTGTCATCGTAAAGTGTCATCATAAAGTGTCATCATAAAGTGTCATCGTAAAGTGTCATCGTAAAGTGTCATCATAAAGTGTCATCATAAAGTGTCATCATAAAGTGTCATCATAAAGTGTCATCGTAAAGTGTCATCGTAAAGTGTCATCATAAAGTGTCATCATAAAGTGTCATCATAAAGTGTCATCATAACGTGTCATCATAACGTGTCATCATAACGTGTCATCGTAACGTGTCATCGTAACGTGTCATCACGTGAATTTTTAGTGTTTTATCAGCATTCAAATAGCTTCTGAAAGCATGAAAGCACAATGATTTATGACAAACTTAAAATATACAGAAATAGATCTATATATGATTTATGACAAACTTAATGTATACAACAGTAGATCTGTATATGATTTATGACAAACTTAATGTATACAACAGTAGATCTATATATGATTTATGACAAACTTAATGTATACAACAGTAGATCTATATATGATTTATAACAAACTTAATATATACAGAAATAGATCTATATATGATTTATGACGAACTTAATATATACAGAAGTAGATATATATATATATATATATATATATATATATATATATATATATATATATATATATATATATATAATTATAAAAAAAATATATATTTTTTTTTTTTTAAAGCAGAAGGAGGCATACGAGATGGGGTTGTGTGTAGTGTACACATGTGTGCTCTCTATATAAAATATATACAGATATATATATATATATATATATATATATATATATATATATATATATATATATATGATTTATGACAAACTTAATGTATACAACAATAGATCTATATATGATTTATAACAAACTTAATATATACAGAAGTAGATCTATATATGATTTATGACAAACGTAATATATATAGAAGTAGATCTATATATGATTTATAACAAACTTAATACATACAGAAGTAGATCTACACATGATTTATATCAAGCTTATGATATATACAGAAGTATATCCATATGATAGACCTACCACAAACGAGCGACTGACCACAGCATCGTAGTCTGACCACAACATGATTGACTAAAAACAACTTGATAGACACCAACATGATAGACTGACCACAGCAGCATAGACTGACTGCAAAATGGTAGCCTTACCACATTATGTCGGACTGACCACTCACTGATAAACTGACCAGTCAATGAGATACCGACCACTCAGTGAGAGACTGAGCAGACTGAGCACTAAATGAGGGGCTGACCACAATTTGAGAAACTGATTCCAACTTTAGGGACTGATCTCAACATTAGAGACTGACCACTCAGACGCTGACCATTCAGATCTAAACTGACCACAACATGAGAGACTGACCACTAACATTTTTATATTGGTTTCTCAACCTTTATTATAGTTTTAAAGACACACGCTGAATCTGCCTTAGTCCAGTACGTCCCCGTCATGTTTTCCCGGCAATTTTGCTGTTGACCTTGACCCGCAAGGACATCTGTTCTGTTTGTAAATTAAGGGTTCACTTTAGAAGCGCTTTACTGATCAATAATTAACTTTCAATAACTGGTGTTGTGCGCGTACCTGTGGCTGTAAATAAAACAGATGTCATGTCATGCATATGTCAAAAATGTCATCTTCTGCTAAAAAAAACCCTTTTCAAATTGTTTTTGTCTCATTAATCTAATTAAAATGTGCATCGCAGCCTTTGTTGTTGATGGTGGCGCTTAAGGTTCAGTAAGGTTCCTCATTCAGTGTTAACTAAAGCTATGAGTTCCTCATTCAGTGTTAACTAAAGCTATGAGTTCCTCATTCAGTGTTAACTAAAGCTATGAGTTCAATGTAGGCGATTGGCTTGCCGCTACTACTTGAATAATTCATTACATTCCTCAAAACTGTCTCTTTCTCTATCTCAAGAATCGACAATGTCCAAAATGAGTGACATACACAGCACTTTATTATATATACTAAATAACTCAAATAATTCCTTGTTATCAGGATATCGATGTAACAATCAAAGCTGCAATGCAACTTATATATATATATATATATATATATATATATATATATACCCAGGCACGTTAAATAATACTTCACCTAATATTAATTAAATAATCCATTAGAAAAATTCAACGTCCTCTCCATTCAAGATATCTCGGTCACACTCCCGCTTTACTTTAAAAAAAAAGAAAAGAATTCTCCCTACGCTATAAAAACTAGTCCCCGCTTTTCTCGTGTTTTACTTCATCATCATTAAATCACTACGCCATTGTGCCGTGAGAAGAAATATTAGTGTCATGTGAACATTCCTGGTTAACTAGGTCCAATTCTAGCCCAATGCTAGCCAAATTCTAGCCCAATTCTAGCCCAATGCTAGCCAAATTCTATCCCAATTCTATCCCAATTCTATCCCAACTCTATCCCAACTATAGCACAACTCTAGTCCAATTCTAGCCCTGACATCCGCTTCGGATGCACCATTTGTGTCTATGGTGCTGCCCAAGTATGTGAAGGACTCCACTTCTTCCAGAGCCTTCCCTGCCATAGAGATATGCTCTTGGTTGGTTGAGTTTACCTTCATGATCTTTGTCTTGCTTTTATTTATATTGAATACGAGCTGTGCTGAAATGGTGGATACGTCTTTAGTCTTTTCCCTGCATTTGTTGCTGGTTGTGGGACAGAAATGCAATGTCATCTGCAAGGTCTAGGTCATTCAGTTATTCCCAGAGTGTCTACTACATCCCGTTCCTGTGGATTTCTTAATTAACATACATAAATAACATAAAAAGGCAGAAACGCAATGCCTACTCTCATATCTTATCCTCGGTTGACAACATTTTTAACAATAATCCTGAACGAAAGTTAACATTGTTACTGACACCCAAATTGTGGAAGAGCTAAACGAAAGTTAACATTGTTACTGACACCCAAATTGTGGAAGAGCTAAACGAAAGTTAACATTGTTACTGACACCCAAATTGTGGAAGAGCTATATTCAAATGTGTTTTATTTTAGTTCAACTCGAACTCATAGGTGTTTGATATAAGTATAAGTGGTATTTGCGAGGGGCCCAAGTATTTTCCTTGCCCAGGGGCCCCAGCGGGGCATAATCTGGCACTGGCTCCGATGCACATACACTCCTTCCCACTCCTCATTTAGCCTGAAAATCGTTGCAGCTGGAACTAAAAGATACCCAGTTAAAATTTTGTTAAAGGTAACTCACACTATTTAACAGAGATATGTTAGTTATCTTTCTACTTCACCACTATCCAACGATTTCAAGCTGACAGCGAACCGTGTCTGTCTGTTTGATAGCGAACCGTGTGTGCTTGTTTGACAGCAAATCGTGTGTGCCTGTTTTACAGCGAGCCTGTCTGTCTCTTTGACAGCGAACCGTGTGTGCCTGTTTGACAGCGATCCGTGAGTGCCTGTTTGACAGCGAGCCTTAACTGTCTGTTTGACAGCGAACTGTGACAACCTGTTTGACAGCGAGCCCTGTCTATCTGTTTGACAGCGAACCGTGACTGTCTGTTTGACAGCGAACCGTGACTGCCTGTTTGACAGCGAGCCCAGTTTGTTTGACAGCGAACCGTGACTGCATGTTTGACAGCGAACCGTGACTGCCTGTTTGACAGTGAGCTGTGACTGCCTGTTTGACAGTGAGCCGTGACTGCCTGTTTGACAGTGAGCTGTGACTGCCTGTTAGACAGTGAGCTGTGACTGCCTGTTTGACAGCGAGCCCAGTTTGTTTGACAGTGAGCTGTGACTGCCTGTTTGACATTGAGCTTTGACTGCCTGTTTGACAGCGAACCGTGACTGCCTGTTTGACAGCGAGCTGTGACTGCCTGTTAGACAGCGATGGATAGGAAGTGGTCACAGTTTTGTATCTATAGCTGACATAATATGTGAAGTTTTGGTGTGGGCTTCAAGTGTATTCATTACTTACTTAATCGTCACATTTTTTTGTAACTGCAAACTTCAAAACTAAATATGTGTACATTAACTTGTAAGTGTGTATATTCAGGTATGTGCACCAGCTGTAAATGTGTACATCTAGGTGATATTGTGTACAATCAGGTGTAATTGTTTCAAGTCTAATTGTGAGCATCATCAGTAAGTGTGTACATTCAGGTGTCTGTACATCAGATATGTGTACATTCAGGCGTATTGGGTACATCTGCTGTAAGAGTGTACATTCAGATATAATTGTGGATATTCAACTGCAAGTGCTGACATTGCACTGTCAGGGTGTACATTCAGTTTTGCCTAAATTCAGCAGTGCGTACATTTTACCTATGTGTACACCCAGTGGACTAATTCAACTGTAAATGTGTACATCCGTCTGTGTGTCCATTCAGCTGTTCGTGTACATACAACTTTAAGCGTACAAATTCAACTGTAAGTGCGTACGTTCAACTGTATTTAGGTACATGAACAAAGATACCCCCCCCACCACTTTTCCCGTCACACACACACACACACACTTTCCAAGCCTTATTTCCAGTCTCTTACAGCAATTAGTTATCGAAGGCTCCAGAGACAATCCCAGCGTCACTGCGAGTCTAGTGTTGAAA
Source organism: Lymnaea stagnalis (assembly GCA_964033795.1). Lineage (NCBI taxonomy): Eukaryota > Metazoa > Mollusca > Gastropoda > Lymnaeidae > Lymnaea > Lymnaea stagnalis. The sequence goes on along the minus strand of CAXITT010000051.1, from coordinate 560,939 downwards.
AAGCATTTAAATCACAACTTGGTCAAATCTTATGTGATTCGATACCGCCTTCATTGTTCCCCTCGATACCGCCAATATCGCACACTCGTTACCGATATTCCAATATAAAGTTATATAGACCGGAAGGACCAATGCTCTTCTCCACTACGACTACGAATACTAAGGTTACGATATTTTCAGGTTAAGACTTCATTGATTGCCTGGCAACAGCGGTCTAAATTTAACTCGGCGATTTAGTTTTTTTTTTTCATTCTTTCATTCGTTCCGTCAAAGCAGCGATTACACCAAAGAGTTGAAGAGAAGTATCGTCCGGACGACTACACACAATGGGGAACAAAGTATTTGGTTTTGTTAAGGATTTAAAAAACCAAAAACCCACGTGACATTATTTCTATTTGTATTCTGTTTTGTTGGCTGGCTCGGAGGTTATTTTAGCTTTTGAAGCAATTATCTGCCCGCGATGTTTGCTTCAATATTGACATTCCTGTTGGCTTTGACGAGTTCAATCCCTTGGAGTAACGTATGCAGCTATTTGATACGACATTGAAGTACACACGTTTATATCAACATCTGCAAGACATTGCCAGTGAAGCTCATTCTGGTCAGTGATGCTCCTTCTGGCCAGTGCTCTAGAGGTTCCATGGTCATTGAGTTGATTTGCTTGAGACTTCTGATTCTGACCAGCTCTCTAGTGATTCCATGGTCATTGAGTTGATATGGCTTGAGACTTCTCATTCTGACCAGCTCTCTAATGATTCCATGGTCATTGAGTTGATTTGCTTGAGACTTCTCATTCTGACCAGCTCTCTAATGATTCCATGGTCATTGAGTTGATTTGGCTTGAGACTTCTCATTCTGACCAGCTCTCTAATGATTCCATGGTCATTGAGTTGATTTGGCTTGAGACTTCTCATTCTGACCAGCTCTCTAGTGATTCCATGGTCATTGAGTTGATTTGCTTGAGACTTCTCATTCTGACCAGCTCTCTAGTGATTCCATGGTCATTGAGTTGATTTGGCTTGAGACTTCTCATTCTGACCAGCTCTCTAGTGATTCCATGGTCATTGAGTTGATTTGGCTGAAACTTCGTTCTATCAACAACACTTGACCACTTTTGGAGACTGATTCTTTGGATGTTTGAGCTTTGGAATGGAATTTTTTAAAATGGTTTTCTTTCGCGGTGGTCTAAAATCATCAACAGTTTGTGGGTGACTCCGCTTGCAGGTGACTCCGCTTGTAGGTGACTCCGCTTGCAGGTGGCCCGGCATGTCCGCTGTAGTAATGGAGCTCATACCAACAGGAAGCTAAACGCAAAACGATATCAGCATGGAGCCCACATGGCCGTACACGAACTCGCACTTGGCGGACTCCGGGAATCTTTACTTCGCGGATATTTTGATCCCGTCCCACAGAGAGCAGTCGCGTCTAGACAGGTAAGGATGATGATTCTTTAACCTTGATGAAATGGGGGAAGTGCGGGAGGTCAGCTGCTACGTTAAATCTAACACAGTCCAGTGAGTTTACAGTTAAATCTGTTGGTCTAACACAGTCCAGTGAGTTTACAGTTAAATCTGTTGGTCTAACACAGTCCAGTGAGTTTACAATTAAATCTTTTGGTCTAAAACAGTCCAGTCAGTTTACAGTTAAATCTTTTGGTCTAAAACAGTCCAGTCAGTTTACAGTTAAATCTTTTGGTCTAAAACATTCCAGTGAGTTTACAGTTAAATCTTTTGGTCTAAAACAGTCAAGTCAGTTTACAGTTAAATCTTTTGGTCTAACACAGTCCAGTGAGTTTACAGTTAAATCTTTTGGTCTAAAACAGTCAAGTCAGTTTACAGTTAAATCTTTTGGTCTAAAACAGTCCAGTCAGTTTACAGTTAAATCTGTAGGTCTAACACAGTCCAATGAGTTTACAGTTAAATCTGTTGGTCTAACACAGTCCAGTGAGTTTACAGCTAAATCTGTTGGTCTAACATAGTCCAGTGAGTTTACTGTTAAATCTGTTGGTCTAACACAGTCCAGTGAGTTTACAGTTAAATCTGTAGGTCTAACGCAGTCCAGTGAGTTTACTGTTAAATCTGTTGGTCTAACACAGTCCAGTGAGTTTACTGTTAAATCTGTTGGTCTAACATAGTCCAATGAGTTTACAGTTAAATCTGTAGGTCTAACGCAGTCCAGTGAGTTTACTGTTAAATCTGTTGGTCTAACACAGTCCAATGAGTTTACAGTTAAATCTTTTGGTCTAAAATAGTCTAGTCAGTTTACACTTAAATCTTTTGGTCTAAAACAGTCCAGTCAGTTTACAGTTAAATCTGTTGGTCTAACACAGTCCAGTGAGTTTACAGTTAAATCTTTTGGTCTAAAACAGTCAAGTCAGTTTACAGCTAAATCTGATTGTCTAACACAGTCCAGTGAGTTTACAGCTAAATATGTTGGTCTAACACAGACCAGTGAGTTTACTGTTAAATCTGTTGGTCTAAAACAGTCCAATGAGTTTACAGTTAAATCTGTTGGTCTAAAACAGTCCAGTCAGTTTACAGCTAAAAATTTTAGTCTAACACAGTCCAGTGAGTTTACAGCTAAATCTTTTAGTCTAACACAGTCCAGTGAGTTTACAGCTAAATCTTTTAGTCTAACACAGTCCAGTGAGTTTACAACTAAATATTTTAGTCTAACACAGTCCAATGAGTTTACAGCTAAATCTGTTTGTCTAAAACAGTCCAATCAGTTTACAGCTAAATCTGTTGGTCTAACACAGTCCAATGAGTTTACAGCTAAATATGTTGGTCTAACACAGTCCAATAAGTTTACAGTTAAATCTGTTGGTCTAAAACAGTCCAATGAGCTTACAGCTAAATCTGTTGGTCTAACACAGTCCAATGAGTTTACAGTTAAATATGTTGGTCTAAAACAGTCCAATGAGTTTACAGTTAAATCTGTTGGTCTAAAACCGTCCAATGAGTTTACAGTTAAATATGTTGGTCTAACACAGTCCAGTGAGTTTACAATTAAATCTGTTGGTCTAAAACAGTCCAGTGAGTTTACAGGTAAATTTGTTGGTCTAAAACAGTCCAATGAGTTTACAGCTAAATCTGTTGGTCTACAACAGTTCAATGAGTTTACAGTTAAATCTGTTGGTCTAAAACAGTCCAATGAGTTTACAGCTAAATCTGTTGGTCTAAAACAGTCCAATGAGTTTACAGTTAAATCTGTTGGTCTAACACAGTCCAATGAGTTTACAGTTAAATATGTTGGTCTAACACAGTCCAATGAGTTTACTGTTAAATCTGTTGGTCTAACACAGTCCAGTGAGTTTACTGTTAAATCTGTTGGTCTAACATAGTCCAATGAGTTTACTGTTAAATCTGTTGGTCTAACACAGTCCAGTGAGTTGACAGCTAAATCTGTTGGTCTAACACGGTCCAGTGAGTTTACTGTTAAATCTGTTGTTCTAACACAGTTCAGTGAGTTTACAGTTAAATCTGTTGGTCTAACACAGTCCAATGAGTTTACAGTTAAATCTGTTGGTCTAACACAGTCCAATCAGTTTACAGCTAAATCTGTGGGTCTAACACAGTCCAATGAGTTTACTGTTAAATCTGTTGGTCTAACACAGTCCAGTGAGTTTACTGTTTAATCTGTTGGTCTAACATAGTCCAGTGAGTTTACAGCTAAATCTGTTGGTCTAACATAGTCCAGTGAGTTTACAGCTAAATCTGTTGGTCTAACACAGTCCAATGAGTTTACTGTTAAATCTGTTGGTCTAACACAGTCCAATGAGTTTACAGTTAAATCTGTTGGTCTAACACAGTCCAGTGAGTTTACAGCTAAATCTGTTGGTCTAACATAGTCCAGTGAGTTTACTGTTAAATCTGTTGGTCTAACACAGTCCAGTGAGTTTACAGTTAAATCTGTAGGTCTAACGCAGTCCAGTGAGTTTACTGTTAAATCTGTTGGTCTAACACAGTCCAGTGAGTTTACTGTTAAATCTGTTGGTCTAACATAGTCCAATGAGTTTACAGTTAAATCTGTAGGTCTAACGCAGTCCAGTGAGTTTACTGTTAAATCTGTTGGTCTAACACAGTCCAATGAGTTTACAGTTAAATCTGTTGGTCTAACACAGTCCAGTGAGTTTACAGTTAAATCTGTTGGTCTAACACAGTCCAGTGAGTTTACTGTTAAATCTGTTGGTCTAACACAGTCCAGTGAGTTTACAGTTAAATCTGTTGGTCTAACACAGTCCAGTGAGTTTACTGTTAAATCTGTTGGTCTAACACAGTCCAGTGAGTTTACAGTTAAATCTGTTGGTCTAACACAGTCCAGTGAGTTTACTGTTAAATCTGTTGGTCTAACACAGTCCAGTGAGTTTACAGTTAAATCTGTTGGTCTAACACAGTCCAGTGAGTTTACTGTTAAATCTGTTGGTCTAACACAGTCCAGTGAGTTTACAGTTAAATCTGTTGGTCTAACACAGTCCAGTGAGTTTACTGTTAAATCTGTTGGTCTAACACAGTCCAGTGAGTTTACAGTTAAATCTGTTGGTCTAACACAGTCCAGTGAGTTTACTGTTAAATCTGTTGGTCTAACACAGTCCAGTGAGTTTACAGTTAAATCTGTTGGTCTAACACAGTCCAGTGAGTTTACTGTTAAATCTGTTGGTCTAACACAGTCCAGTGAGTTTACAGTTAAATCTGTTGGTCTAACACAGTCCAGTGAGTTTACTGTTAAATCTGTTGGTCTAACACAGTCCAGTGAGTTTACAGTTAAATCTGTTGGTCTAACACAGTCCAGTGAGTTTACTGTTAAATCTGTTGGTCTAACACAGTCCAATGAGTTTACAGTTAAATCTGTTGGTCTAACACAGTCCAGTGAGTTTACAGCTAAATCTGTTGGTCTAACATAGTCCAGTGAGTTTACTGTTAAATCTGTTGGTCTAACACAGTCCAGTGAGTTTACAGTTAAATCTGTAGGTCTAACGCAGTCCAGTGAGTTTACTGTTAAATCTGTTGGTCTAACACAGTCCAGTGAGTTTACTGTTAAATCTGTTGGTCTAACATAGTCCAATGAGTTTACAGTTAAATCTGTAGGTCTAACGCAGTCCAGTGAGTTTACTGTTAAATCTGTTGGTCTAACACAGTCCAATGAGTTTACAGTTAAATCTGTTGGTCTAACACAGTCCAGTGAGTTTACAGCTAAATCTGTTGGTCTAACATAGTCCAGTGAGTTTACTGTTAAATCTGTTGGTCTAACACAGTCCAGTGAGTTTACTGTTAAATCTGTTGGTCTAACACAGTCCAATGAGTTTACAGTTAAATCTGTTGGTCTAACACAGTCCAGTGAGTTTACAGCTAAATCTGTTGGTCTAACATAGTCCAGTGAGTTTACTGTTAAATCTGTTGGTCTAACACAGTCCAGTGAGTTTACTGTTAAATCTGTTGGTCTAACATAGTCCAATGAGTTTACTGTTAAATCTGCTGGTCTAACACAGTCCAATGAGTTTACTGTTAATTCTGTTGGTCTAACACAGTCCAGTGAGTTTACAGCTCAAGCTGTTGGTCTTCTAAACATAAGGTTTTGCCGAAGACAAGTCACTTCTGAAATAAATAAAAGATATCATTAAATTAAAATGCGTAGCCGTGTGTCTTATGTCCATTTCAATTATTCCCATGCACTGGAGGTTGGTTTAAAATGCGTAGCCGTGTGTCTTATGTCCATTTCAATTATTCCCATGCACTGGAGGTTGGTTTAAAATGCTTTTTGAGTTATTTCAGAGGGAGATATTTTTGTTTAAAGATGAAAAGAAATCAGCATAAAACTGAGCCTTTTAACTTCATTTGATCAATCTGTAAATAGTATAAGTTGATTAGAAATGTCTCAATTCAATCAACTAATGGTCAAGACCGCAGCTGGTTAACTTTTTTTCTGAGACGACTACTTGTTTTGGTGGGCCACATGATACTTTTCCAGGAATCTAGAGTTCTAGGAACTAAATTAACAAGAATGTCCAACATGAGCGACAGCCTATGTTCCAAAGACCATCAGATTTAGATGAAGTGTGGTGTAACCATCATGATGACAGTTTGACAACTCTACTTTATGATTAATAAGTATTGCCATAAACTTTTTACAAATAATCATTCACATCTTGTACATTTTACTAACACATTCATCCAGTAGCCGGAAGCTCTTGTGGGCCGACTTAAAAATTTTCGTGGTCCAAATGTGGCCGCAGGTTTCTCTTGTTCTGGTTAAGACGATCTACTTGTGGGGTTGTCACCTATAACTAGATAACGACGTCCTATAAATGAGCATACACGTAGATACATATTATTTTAATTTTGTTGTCTCAAACGGGTGTATCGCTAAATATTTTTTTTTTAATTTTAGAAATAGACATTCCAAATGTTCAAAGCAGCAAACGTTCATATTGTTGATTTTGTTCATATTGTTGATTTTGTTCATATTGTTGATATTGTTCATATTGTTGATATTGTTCATATTGTTGATTTTGTTCATATTGTTGATTTTGTTCATATTGTTGATTTTGTTCATATTGTTGATTTTGTTCATATTGTTTGGCGTTGAATCAGAAACAGCCAGACACTGGAGTCTTTTAGAACTGATTTGAAGACTTATCTATTTCGTAAACACCTTCTGGGGTGATGTTGTCTATCTAGCTATTATCTTGAAGATGTATATTGGCCTGTGTTGCTTATGGTTGCAAGGTATGAAAGACTTAGGATGGGTATTCTCAAATGTAGTTTTTTTAATGTTGCATTTTGTACTTCAATGACGTATGTACCGCGTTTCGAGCCTTTGGGGATGAAGTGTGATTTTCAAATAATCTTTATTATTATTATTATGATTATTATTATTATGATTATTATTATTATTATTATTATTATTATTATTATTATTATTAATATGTCCGTAATGCTCAGGCCGGCTCATGCGGACACACCTTTGGTGTTGGACTTTTAAAACATGAACATATCATGTCTGGATGTTGGGGATATGGGTGGATGCAGGGAACATGGGTGGATGTTGGGAACATGGGTGGATGTTGGGAACATGGGTGGATGTTGGGAGCATGGGTGGATGTTGGGAGCATGGGTGGATTTCGGGAACACGGGTGGGTGTTGGGAACACGGGTGGATTTTGGGAACATGGTTGGATGTTGGGAGCATGGGTGGAGTTCAGGAACATGGGTGGGTGTTGGGAACATGGGTGGATGTTAGGAACATGGGTGGGTGTTGGGAGCATGGGTGGATGTTGGGAGCATGGTTGGATGTTGGGAACATGCCTGGGTGGAACATTTGTGTATGTTTGGATCATATGTTGATGTTGTTAACATGTGTGAATGTTGGTGAAATATTTGCACGTTGGGAACATATCTAGGGCGATTTTTTTATTTTATTTACAAGATGCAAGATTTGAATTTGAACTTAGGAGCAATTTCTATATGTGGCTTGTGTGGAGCAATGTATACATGTGGCTTGTATGGCGCCATGAAGTGATTTATAAACATAATTACCGGTTAAAACATGTCGGAAAGAAATATTTATTTTAAGACTGATGGGATTTTATTTCAAAGCGCTAACACGAATTCAAAATGTTAGCGAACACAACACGTGAATTTTAAAACTTTGTATTTTAGAAGTTTGTATTTTAGAAGTTTGTATTTTAGAAGTTTGTATTTTAGAAGTTTGTATTTTAGAAGTTTGTATTTTAGAAGTTTGTATTTTAGAAGTTTGTATTTTAGAAGTTTGTATTTTAGAAGTTTTTATTTGAGAAGTTTTTATTTTTTAGGTTTTTATTTTAGACGTTGGTATTTCAGAAGTTTGTATTTCAGCAATTTTGTACATAATTATTGCACGACTTCATTTCTTTTCTTGGGGAGGTGTCGTGGGGAGGCGATGTGGGGAGGCGATGTGGGGAGGTGATGTGGGGAGGTGATGTGGGCAGGCGATGTGGGCAGGCGATGTGGGGAGGCAATGAGGGGAGGCGATGTGGGGAGGTGATGTGGGGAGGTGTCGTGGGGAGGCGATGTGGGGAGGTGATGTGGGGATGCGATGTGGGGAGGCGATGTGGGGAGGCGATGTGGGGAGGCGATGTGGGAGGTGATGTGGGGAGGTTATGTGGGAGGCGATGTGGAGAGGTGATGTGGCGAGGTGATGGGGGNGGGGGGGGGGGGGGGGGTTGTGGAGGAAAACAGAAATAAGTGCTAGGACAGAATGACGGTTTTCTACAAGTGTGTGTGTGAGGCGGGATGGAAGGAAACAGAAAAAACTGCTAGGACGGGAGGCGATGTGGGGAGATGTGGGGAGGTGTCGTGGGGAGGCGATGTGGGGAGGCGATGTGGGGAGGCGATGTGGGAGGCGATGTGGGGAGGCAATGTGAGAGGTGATGTGGGGAGTAGATGTGGGGAGGTGATGTGGGGAGGTGATGTGGGGAGGCGAGTGGGGAGGGGTCGTGGGGAGGTGATGTGGGGAGGTACAGTTGTCCATGACCCGCTAGGTGTGATGCTGGCTGGGTGTCATCGTACCAATACCGTCTGCCATTTAGCGCCATTTCTTGTGTTGTCCGTTTAGTAACTTGAGCATAGTTTAATGAACATAAGACACATAATTCAATTGACACAGACACATAACTCAATAAACACAAAACATCTGTCATTCTGATTCTGATAGACTACGTTACTGCATCCAAGTACTGGCACATCTTAAACGGTTGGGAAACGATGCGGCCATCCTAACGGCTCCTAGCGGGTGCCAGGGCAGCCTTGAAACTCTGGACTGATGTCGAGTCCACGGCGGCATTGTCCAGTTGGTTCCAAGCAATTATTGTTCGTGTGAAGAATGATTGTTTATATTGAACTGTATTACACCGAGGCACAGTGAAGCATTTATCATTGTTACGGATGTAACTGCTCATGGAGTTGTCATAGGTGAAGTCAGTGTTTATTGAACGTTTGGCTCTGATTAAGCGACCTGGCTTCTGTGGGGTGAGATACGTGTTAGTTGGGATGGCCGGCAATAGCTCGCGGACTTTGTAATTAGGCACACAAGACATTTAAAACTCGAATATTGAGCATTGCATTACCCCTAAACGCCACACGCAGACCTGTCCGTCACATTGCGTATCATTGATAACAGCATGTTATCCTTATTTAGAGAATACAATTCCCGGTGATCTAAAGTAAAAATATTCATCTAATAAATGTTAAGGAAATAATGAGTTTCTGGTGAACAAAGACGAAAAAACATAAATTAAAAATAAAATCTAGAACATGAAAAACGAAATATGTTCACAAAAAAAAAATATTTTATTGAAAAAGATATTATGACGGAAATTTTAAACGCACTATAAAAAGTAGAACATATGTAAATTTCCGAAAAGAAACAAAAAATTGTGCAGAAGTGTTGAAGCCATTGTATGTAGCCACAGGATTCGAACTGAATGTAGGCAAAACTTAAATATTTTAAATTTTTATCCAGTTCTGAAATTATTTTCTGCACAGACTTACTTGACTTAATTCATGTTAAGAATTGGTAAATGATGTTTTAATTTTCAATGCCACATAACTCGTTCTTTGTTCATAAAAATAAATCTCTATTAAAGTTTAAAAAAAAAAAAAAATAAATAAAATGTTTTCTACTGTTTAGCTTTAAAATTTTATTCTTTAAATTATCGAAAACAGTAGTATTTTATAGTTTATTTAACACCGAATCCTAACAAATTCCCGGTTGAATTGCCTTAATTCTTAACTATGCTTAAACTAAAAAAAAAATTATTTTGAACTCACCCATGCACCCGTCCACCCGTTCACTTAACCACGAAGCAGACGATATCAACCACAATAATTTCAGCGCAATGACAACGCGCCTACGACGATCCACTTTTCCAGCCGTTCACCAGGTGAACACTGCACGAGAAATCTTAAAATATCAGGTGTTAACAATTATTTTAAAAAAAACAGCATAACTCTCCATACACACATCTACAAGATGGAAATTCCAGTAGAGAGAAAGACTTTAAAAAGCCAAAAGGTTAAGCTACTTAACCTGCCATGAATGTGTGGCCAGTGTAGATTCTGACCATTGTTCTGTGTTCACTAGTGAGGTTAAGCTACTTAACCCGCCCTGTATGTGTGGCCAGTGTAGATTCTGACCATTGTTCTGTGTCACTAGTGAGGTTAAGCTACTTAACCCGCCCTGAATGTGTGGCCAGTGTAGATTGTGGCCATTGTTCTGTGTTCACAGGTGAGGTTAAGCCACTTAACCCGCCCAGTATGTGTAGCCGGTGCGTTCACACGGGAGCTTAAAAGTTCCATGTTATCGTTGAGCTAAGCACACGTTATGAGTGGTTGCCTGGGGTCGATACTGCTTAATGTGGACAATGAAGTTTTGTAACATAATCTTCAGCTCTGGATTTTTGCTCAGCTGCAGGTTTGTTGAATAGAATATGATCGGTTGTATGGTCCACGGTGTAGAGATACAGGTTTGTTCAACTGCAGGTTTGTTCAACTGTAGGTTTGTTCAACTGCAGGTTTGTTCAACTGCAGGTTTGTTCAACTGCAGGTTTGTTCAACTGCAGGTTTGTTCAACTAAGGCTAGTTTAACTGCATATATTGTGTATGGTCACTGGATTAGAGACACTAGACATATTAGAGACACATTATAGACACTAGAGACACACTAGAGACACTAGAGACACTAGATACACTATATAACACATCAAAGACACACTAAAGGCACACTAAAGACACACTATAAACACACCAGGAACACACCATAGACACTAGACACACTATAAACACACCATAAACACACCACAAACACACAAGAGACACACAAAAGACACACGATAGACACACCATAAACACATCATAAGCACACCATAGACACGCCATTAACACACCATAAACACACCATAGACACATTAGAAACACAAAATAAAAACACTAGAGGCACACTAGAAACACAACATAAACACACCATAGACCAACTAGAGACACACTAGAGGCACACTATCAACACACAACAAACACACCATAAACAATCCATAGACACACTAGAGGCACACCATAGACACACTAGAGACACAGCATAGACACACTAGAGGCACACCATAGACTCACTAGAGACACACCATAGACACACTAGAGACACACTATAAACACACCATAAATACACCATAGATACACTAGAGACACACCATAAACACAACATAAATTCACCAGAGACACACCATAGACATACTAGAGACACATTATAAACACACAATAGACACACTAGAGACACACCATGGACACACTAGAGGCACACTAGCGACACACTATAGGCATACTAGTGACACACTATAAACACACCATAGACACACCTTAGACACACTTTAAACACACCATTGACACACCAAAGACACACCATAGACACAACATAGACACACCAGAGACACACTACAAACACACCATAGACACACTAGAGACACACCATGAACACGTCATAGACACACCATAGACACACTAGAGACACACTATAAACACACCACAGACAAACTAGAGACACACTAGAGACACATTATAATCCTAGCATAGACACACTAGAGACACCATAATAGCACATCACTTAACTAGAATAATTGTAATCATATGACGGAACCTGAACAAATGGCCTTGATGGTATCGATCAACACGCGGCCTGTTAGGAAACTGGCCGCATGGGGACACGGGAGTGGGCCGCATGGTGACATGGTAGTGGGCCACATGGTGACATGGTAGTGGGCCACATGGTGACATGGTAGTGGGCCGCATGGTGACATGGGAGTGGGCCGCATGGTGACACGGTAGTGGGCCGCATGGTGACATGGTAGTGGGCCTCATGGTGACACGGTAGTGGGCTGCATGGCGACACGGGAGCGGGCCGCATGAAGACATGGTAGTGGGCCACATGGTGACATGGTAGTGGGCCTCATGGTGACACGGTAG
>CAXITT010000051.1:504978-536453 GCA_964033795.1 Lymnaea stagnalis | reverse complement strand
ATGCCCCTACTCTCGTCTTTCAATGTCTTTTCTGATGCCCCTACTCTTGTCACTCAATGTCTTTGCCGATGCCCCTACTCTCGTCTTTCAATGTCTTTTCTGATGCCCCTACTCTTGTCACTCAATGTCTTTTCCGATGCCCCTACTCTTGTGACTCAATGTCTTTGGCGATGCCACTAATCTTGTCACGCAATGTCTTTGCCGATGCCCCTAATCTTGTCGCGCAATGTCTTTGCCGATGCTCGTACTCTTGTAACTCAATGTCTTTGCCGATGCTCGTACTCTTGTAACTCAATGTCTTTGCCGATGCTCGTACTCTTGTAACTCAATGTCTTTGCCGATGCTCGTATTTTTGTAACTCAATGTCTTTTCCGATGCTCGTACTCTTGTAACTCAATGTCTTTGCCGATGATCGTACTCTTGTAACTCAATGTCTTTGCCGATGCTCGTACTCTTGTAACTCAATGTCTTTGCCGATGCTCGTACTCTTGTAACTCAATGTCTTTGCCGATGCTCGTACTCTTGTAACTCAATGTCTTTGCCGATGCTCGTACTCTTGTAACTCAATGTCTTTGCCGATGCTCGTACTCTTGTAACTCAATGTCTTTGCCGATGCTCGTACTCTTGTAACTCAATGTCTTTGCCGATGCTCGTACTCTTGTAACTCAATGTCTTTGCCGATGCTCGTACTCTTGTAACTCAATGTCTTTGCCGATGCTCGTACTCTTGTAACTCAATGTCTTTGCCGATGCTCGTACTCTTGTAACTCAATGTCTTTGCCGATGCTCGTACTCTTGTAACTCAATGTCTTTGCCGATGCCCTTACTCTTGTCCCGCAATGTCTTTGCCGATGCCCCTACTCTTGTCACGCAATGTCTTTGCCGATGCCCTTACTCTTGTCACTCAATGTCTTTGCCGATGCCCCTACTCTTGTGACTCAATGTCTTTGCCGATGCCCCTACTCTTGTGACTCAATGTCTTTGCCGATGCCCCTACTCTTGTCACGCAATGTCTTTGCCGATGCCCGTACTCTTGTAACTCAATCTCTTTTCCGATGCCCCTAATCTTGTCACGCAATGTCCTTGCCGATGCCCCCTACTCTTGTCACACAATGTCTCTGCGTCAATATATATCTTTCAAGTTCGTTTGAGATTGTCAAGCTCTACCAGAGCAACAAGTGCGAATTGGTTCCTGAACTGTTTCAACAGCTGATGGGTTGTGACGTCACGTGTTGATGTGCTACTTTGATATTGACACCATAACACTCTACTTTAAATATGATACCATTACAATCTGCTTTGAAATATGATACCATTAAAATCTAATTTGGAATACTACATCATTACAATATACTTTGAAATATGACACCATTTAAATCTAATTTGAAATATTACACCATTACAATCTACTTTGAAATATGACACCATTAAAATCTTATTTGAAACATGACACAATTAAAATCTACTTTGAAATTAGACACCATACAATCTACTTTGGACTAAAGAAAATATCATCCAAAGACATGGAGGTCCTAGAAGTAGAGAAAAAATTAATTTCAGAATTTTAAAACATTGGATGCTAACATATTAGTGACAGTATTTATATCTATATATATTTTGTGATATGTTGTCCATATTTGTGATATTCCCTCCCCTTCCCCAATTGCTCTGAAGAATGGCTCATCCAGTAGGCCCCTTAAACTCTCTTCAGAGATGGGAGTTATCGGCCCTTTCAGATCAGACGATTCTCCGATAAATCAACAATTGTTAAGGTGTCCCGAGTTTGTCTTCGGCTGCGGTTAGATTAGTGTGGCGTGTATATACAGGAGCAATAAGAGCATCCCAGTGGCGTGTACATACAGGAGCAATAAGAGGATCCCAGTGGCATGTACATACAGAGGCAATAAGAGGATCCCAGTGGCGTGTACATACAGGGGCAATAAGAGGATCCCAGTGGCGTGTACATTAGGGGCAATAAGAGCATCCCAGTGACGTGTACATACAGGAGCAATAAGAGGATCCCAGTGGCGTGTACATACAGGGGCAATAAGAGGATCCCAGTGGCGTGTACATACAGGGGCAATAAGAGCATCCCAGTGGCGTGTACATACAGGGGCAATAAGAGCATCCCAGTGGCGTGTACATACAGAGGCAATAAGAGCATCCCAGTGGCGTGTACATACAGAGGGAATAAGAGCATCCCAGTGGCGTGTACATACAGAGGCAATAAGAGCATCCCAGTGGCGTGTACATACAGAGGCAATAAGAGCATCCCAGTGGCGTGTACATACAGGGGCAATAAGAGCATCCCAGTGGCGTGTACATACAGAGGCAATAAGAGGATCCCAGTTGCGTGTACATACATAGGCAATAAGAGCATCCCAGTGGCGTGTACATACAGGGGCAATAAGAGCATCCCAGTGGCGTGTACATACAGAGGCAATAAGAGCATCCCAGTGGCGTGTACATACAGAGGCAATAAGAGGATCCCAGTGGCGTGTACATACAGAGGCAATAAGAGGATCCCAGTGGCGTGTACATACAGGGGCAATAAGAGCATCCCAGTGGCGTGTACATACAGAGGCAATAAGAGCATCCCAGTGCCGTGTACATACAGAGGCAATAAGAGGAACCCAGTTGCGTGTACATACAGGAGCAATAAGAGGATCCCAGTGGCGTGTACTTACAGGGGCAATAAGAGCATCCCAGTGGCGTGTACATACAGAGGCAATAAGAGGATCCCAGTTGCGTGTACATACATAGGCAATAAGAGGATCCCAGTGGCGTGTACATACAGGGGCAATAAGAGCATCCCAGTGGCGTGTACATACATAGGCAATAAGAGGATCCCAGAGCAGACCGGGAGTAAGGGATCTTAACAATCCAAGGGAGATAACATCAAAGATTAAACTATTTTATGCAAAAATGAGAAACCATAAAGTAAACACACGCCCATGAAATTTAAAGCCACGCTCATAAAATATAAAGACACGTCCATGAAATTTAAAGACACGCTCATAAAATATAAAGACACGTCCATGAAATTTAAAGCCACGCTCATAAAATATAAAGACACGTCCATGAAATTTAAAGACACGCTCATAAAATATAAAGACACGTCCATGCAATTTAAAGCCACGCTCATAAAATATAAAGACACGTCCATGAAATTTAAAGACACGCTCATAAAATATAAAGACACGACCATGCAATTTAAAGACACGCTCATAAAATATAAAGACACGTCCATGAAATTTAAAGCCACGCTCATAAAATATAAAGACACGTCCATGCAATTTAAAGACACGCTCATAAAATATAAAGACACGACCATGCAATTTAAAGACACGCTCATAAAATATAAAGACACGTCCATGAATCCATGAAATTTAAAGACACGCTCATAAAATATAAAGACACGTCCATGAAATTTAAAGACACGCTCATTAAATATAAAGACAAGTCCATGAAATTTAAAGACACGCCCGTAAAATACAAAGACACGCCCATGACATTTAAAGCCACGCTCATAAAATATAAAGACACGTCCATGAAATTTAAAGCCACGCTCATAAAATATAAAGACACGTCCATGAAATTTAAAGACACGCTCATAAAATATAAAGACACGTCCATGCAATTTAAAGACACGCTCATAAAATATAAACACACGCCCATGAAATTTAAAGCCACGCTCATAAAATATAAACACACGCCCATGAAATTTAAAGCCACGCTCATAAAATATAAACACACGCCCATGAAATTTAAAGACACGCTCATAAAATATAAAGACACGTCCATGAAATTTAAAGACACGCTCATAAAATATAAAGACACGTCCATGAAATTTAAAGACACGCTCATAAAATATAAACACACGCCCATGAAATTTAAAGCCACGCTCATAAAATATAAACACACGCCCATGAAATTTAAAGACACGCTCATAAAATATAAAGACACGTCCATGAAATTTAAAGACACGCTCATAAAATATAAAGACACGTCCATGAAATTTAAAGACACGCTCATAAAATATAAACACACGCCCATGAAATTTAAAGCCACGCTCATAAAATATAAACACACGCCCATGAAATTTAAAGACACGCTCATAAAATATAAAGACACGTCCATGAAATTTAAAGACACGCTCATAAAATATAAAGACACGTCCATGAAATTTAAAGACACGCTCATAAAATATAAAGACACGTCCATGAAATTTAAAGACACGCTCATAAAATATAAAGACACGTCCATGAAATTTAAAGACACGCTCATAAAATATAAAGACACGTCCATGAAATTTAAAGACACGCTCATAAAATATAAAGACACGTCCATGAAATTTAAAGACACGCTCATAAAATATAAAGACACGTCCATGAAATTTAAAGACACGCTCATAAAATATAAAGACACGTCCATGAAATTTAAAGACACGCTCATAAAATATAAAGACACGTCCATGAAATTTAAAGACACGCCCATAAAAACATAAAGACACGCCCATAGAAACATAAAGACACGCTCATAAAATATAAAGACACGTCCATGACGCCCATGAAATTTAAAGCCTCACCCATGAAAAAGAAAGACGCGCCCATGAATTTAAAGCCACGCTCATAAAATATAAAGACACGTCCATGAAATT
Organism: Lymnaea stagnalis; assembly: GCA_964033795.1. Classification (NCBI taxonomy): domain Eukaryota; kingdom Metazoa; phylum Mollusca; class Gastropoda; family Lymnaeidae; genus Lymnaea; species Lymnaea stagnalis. The sequence continues at coordinate 531,794 of CAXITT010000051.1, read as the reverse complement.
TAAAGACACGCTCATAAAATATAAAGACACGTCCATGAAATTTAAAGACACGCCCGTAAAATACAAAGACACGCCCATGACATTTAAAGACACGCCCATAAAACATAAAGACACGCCCATAAAAACATAAAGACACGCCCATGAAATTTAAAGCCTCACCCATGAAAAAGAAAGACGCGCCCATGAAACATACTGACATGTCAACAAGTTAAAGGTCACGCCCATACACCGGTGATGTCATAGATTTGAAGGCGTCTGGTTTTGAACCCCATTACAGTTAGAGTTTCTGACCCGAAACTTTGAACCCCATTACAGTTACAGGGTCTGACCCGAATCAACATAAAGAAGAAAAAAAAAACCCGGTACCTGTCAAGAATATAATGACATCTCTAGCGTTAAACAACCCGAAGAACGATGACAACCATAGCCCTGTAGCCCTGTAGCCCTGTAGCTATGTAGCACGCCGTTGATCTAAAAATTTTACTTGTATTCACTAAGACATTCAGACTGGCTGAAAGAAAGCAAAGAAACGCTCCTGTAAACTGTCTCAGCTGTCTGTAAGGTCTAGCTGAATTGATGTCAGCCCACGTGAACGCTAGACATGGGTGAATTGATTTCATGCCGGCGTTCAACACGCAGTAAACAACATGGCCACTTTGCGAGGAAACGCCTTCCCCGGTGGACTTATGGATACCTCAAACCTTCACCTCACCCAACCTTTTTTAACCTCAGAACAAAACTCACCTCAGACAAACAATCTCACCTCCCAAAACCTAACTCACCTCAGGCAACCAAACTCACCTCAGACAACCTAAATCACATCACCCAACCCTTCCTCACACAACCCCTATTACGTCATACCCCCAACACACCTCACACAACACACACCCCAATAAACACAAACCCACCCAATCTCATACCACCCCACCCAATCTCATACCACCCCACCCAACACCACCAACCTTCTCTTTTGTTGGTACGGAACTGATCTTGTTAGGACCATACGGAACTGATCTTGTGGGGACCATACGGAACTGATCTTGTTAGGACCATACGGAACTGAGCTTGTGGGGACCATACGGAACTGATCTTGTTAGGACCATACGGAACTGATCTTGTGGGGACCATACGGAACTGATCTTGCTGGGACCATACGGAACTGATCTTGTGGGGTCCATACGGAACTGATCTTGTTAGGACCATCCGGAACTGATCTTGTGGGGTCCATACGGAACTGATCTTGGTAGGACCATACGGAACTGATCTTGGTAGGACCATACGGAACTGATCTTGTTAGGACAGAACTGATCTTGTTAGGACCATACGGAACTGATCTTGGTAGGACCAAACGGGCCTCTCCCTTGTGGGAGACGACTATTACTGCCTCCGTTGCAGTGTCGTGCTGAGAATGCCACTGACAGCCTTTTGACATTATGGCACATCTGTGAAAAAAGGGTGACCCAAGACTTAAGGATGACCCAGAGACGTAAGAATTACCCAGGACGTAAGGAGGACACAGAGACGTAATGGTGACCCAGAGACATAAGGATGGCCGAGAAAAGTGAGGATGACCCAGAGACGTAAGGATGGCTCAGAGAAGAAAGGATGACCCAGAGACGTGAAGGTGACCCGAGAAGTGAGGATGACCAAGACACATTAGGATGACACAGAGAGGTAAGGATGACACAGAGAGGTAAGGATGACACAGAGAGGTAAGGATGACACAGAGAGGTAAGGATGACACAGAGAGGTAAGGATGACACAGAGAGGTAAGGATGACACAGAGAGGTAAGGATGACACAGAGAAGTAAGGATGACACAGAAAAGTAAGGATGACACAGAGAAGTAAGGATGACACAGAAAAGTAAGGATGACACAGAGAAGTAAGGATGACACAGAGAAGTAAGGATGACACAGAAAAGTAAGGATGACACAGAGAAGTAAGGATGACACAGAGAAGTAAGGATGACACAGAGAAGTAAGGATGACACAGAGAAGTAAGGATGACACAGAGAACAGAAAAGTAAGGATGACACAGAGAAGTAAGGATGACACAGAGAAGTAAGGATGACACAGAAAAGTAAGGATGACACATAAAAGTAAGGATGACACAGAAAAGTAAGGATGACACAGAGAAGTAAGGATGACACAGAAAAGTAAGGATGACACAGAGAAGTAAGGATGACACAGAGAAGTAAGGATGACACAGAGAAGTAAAGTTCACTCAGAGAAGTAAGGATGACCCCGAGAATTAAGGATGACACAGAGAAGTGAGGATGACACAGAGAAGTGAGGGCTTCAAAATATAAAAACTGGGCAACCCAATGAAAAAAATGACAAAGTTTTCCAACTTAGCCGAAATAAGGCGGCAACATCCTTTGACATGACCCGTTTTTCCAATGAATCGAATGAGGCGGGGCTAAAAAGGGTGTAAATAAAGCTTTCTCCATTTGAGTCGAGAGTATCAGGCTAAATGCGGTGAGGCATTTTGAAGTATACCCTGACATTCTGAACTGTACCCTGACATTCTGAACTGTATCCTGACATATTGAACTGTACCCTGACATATTGAACTGTACCCTGACATATTGAACTGTACCCTGACATATTGAACTGTACCCTGACATATTGAACTGTACCGTGAAATTCATAACTGTACTGTGACATTCTGAACTGTACCCTGACATTCTGAACTGTACCCTTATATTTTAAACTGTACTGGGAAAACCTGAAAAAAAAAGACGAAAAAAAAACCAAAAAAAAAAACGAACGCGTCTGCAAGATGCCTTCTTCCGCGAACAGACAACAGTAAAATCAATTTAAACATTAGCATTAACATTAGCAAGGTAGTTGACAAGCAGGGGAATGTGAAAGACCATGGTTGGTAAGACAGTTAATATAGGCATAGTGGATGGAAGAGAGGAAAAGTAAGTTCACGGCAGTTGGTAGGAGCAAGGAGTGGGCGGAGAAACGATTAAAGGTCCCATGTGACTGAATCGGTTTGTTCTCTAAGTTCATCCTGGTGGGTGTGTCGGTACAAGACACGATGGAGGTGATAGCCAGGTCACTGGAGCCCTTCTTGTCGCTTCCGTTGGAGTGTTCTGGGATATTGTCACTGTTTACCGTGCGCAATATTTCAGTGGTGTTCAGTTGATCTGTCCGAGACGGGTGGTCCAGTCTCACCCTCAGTGTGACACTGCAAGAGTTAACGATGCCACATTAGTAACCAAGTAAACACCTTGTCATCTTTGACGGAACCACCAACGCCCTCTTCTTCTCCCCCCTCTCTCTCTATTTCTATCTCTCTCTCCCTCTCTCATTGTACTCTCGGTCTTTCTTTCCTTCATGCTTTCGGACTTTCTCACTATCTTTCTCTAAATCATTCTCCACCCACTCTCTCATTCTACTTTCGCTCGGTTTTTATTTCTTTCATTCTTTCGGACTATCTCATTTTCTTGCTCTCCATCATTTTCCCTCGCCCATCCCTCTCGCTGTCTCTCTTTCTTCCTCTATCCCTCGATCTTGCACCATATAATATCGTCATATCTCTTAATCTGATCCATATTTCCTTCCTGCATGACCTCTGATGTGAACAATAAAGATCAAATTGACAGCCTCGTTCCCATCACATTCAGGGGACTTACATTATATTAGTCTACATCTGAACATTGTAGTGGAAGAAAAGAAAACACGACATGTTCTTCTACATTTGGATGTAAAAAAAATCAATACCGCAGTATCGTTAATCTCGAGTATCGCATGTCACGGGGTTCACCATCTTGGCGGATGACACTGATCCCGGTGTGTCTGTCTTTAGAGACGGTCTAGTCACTGCTCACAGTGCGTCAGTCTTTACAGACGACCTTGACACTGCATGAAAATACCATGGAGGTACACGTCTGCAGTATTGCACTACCCGATCTACGCCGCTACTGTCCGTCTGGTTTTGGCCGAGTGTAGATATTCGATTACCCCTTGCTTCCAGTGGGTCGTGTAACCACCGCATTACACTACGCATGACTACATCTTCTCACGCCACACAGCAGCTTATCTGCTGACATCATCCGCCACTCCCATCCCAGCTCCCCCAACCGAATCCATAATACCTGTTGATATCCTCGCCTTGCCCCCCCCCCTCTCCTCCTCCTCCTTCTCCCACAAGGCTAAACTGTTGACTGGTAGACCTGTCCTCATCTGTTTCATCTTCAAGGCCATGGTCGCCGTAAGGACCGGCTTGTATAAAATCTTTAGATAATGGGGGCGATAAAAATAGCTTTCTAATTGTAGGCTGCTGTCTGAATGTTTCTGTTGACGGCTATCTGAATGTTCCTGTTGACTGATTGCTGTCTGAATGTTCCTGTTGACTGATTGCTGTCTGAATGTTCCTGTTCACAAGTGTTGACTGTGCTGTTTGAATCTTTCTGTTGACTGACTGCTGTTTGAATGTTTCTGTTGACTGCTGTTTGATATTTCATATTGGTCAATGTTTGAATGTTCATATTTGTACAACTAGTTCATGTCTGCATCAGAAACTTGCATCAAGTTTGTCTTATTTAACTTCTTTGTGTATTAAATACAAACAAATATTTGGCATCAGTGGTTCTTAAAAAGTGTTCTCTTCAGTCTTCACAATGACTTACTGTCAGAAAGGGAAACGGTTAAGAAACAAGTTACGCGCTGGCTTCTATTGTGAGAAATTCATCTCTTGTTTTAAGTTATGGCTCGTTCACACAGTGCACAACAAAGGACGATACCATAGAGAAATACAATCAAAACAAAAGAAATATAATTACAAATCATCAACTTACAGAGTAAGGGAAAATCTTGTATCGGTACACAATTAGTAAAATGTGCCAATTAATAATGTTGAATGCGAATAAACACATATGAGCACACAAAGAATAATACAATTGTCTCGTAAAGTTAATAATATCTATCTGAATCTCCGTACCTCTCTGTGCCTGTCAATCCCTTATATATGTGGGTCAACCGACGCGTCTAGAAACGCCCTTACTTTTCTAATACAATCGAGAACGTTTCATAAGATACTAGTAGACCTACTAACCATGTTTAATTGGAAGTCGGTAGTAAACACGATACATCAAAGAGATAAGCCACGCCCACAACAAACGCTACCGTATGCTAGGAAGCTAATGTGGGGTGAAACAAAGTTCAAGCCCGGGGAAAAGTGTACTACAGAACAAACATCATTGCAATATTGCTAAGAGAGATCAAATCTTAGTTTGATTTGAACCTACCTCAGGACTGTCAGATCAAATCTTGGTTTGATTCGATTGCAACTGGGAGTGTACATCAGAAATGAAGAAGCAGGACCCTAAAAATATCCCCACCAGGCAAAATGTTTGAGACTCACTGCTCTAGCCAAACACACTACTACCTAATGATTGACAAACACTGTCCCCCCCTCCCCCCCCCCACCAACACTCCTTCTGTTTCTTCTCTATCAAAATCCCATTGACTTCGTTATTGATTCGGCCTGCAGTAAAGACGTTAGTTTATAATGATGAACTCTTCCCCGAATTCAGATTTGGCTCGGAATTTTTTTTTTTTTTTAAATTTTTTTAAATTTATTATTCCTTACAAAGACGCAATGAAGCTACTCCATGTCATGTTCAAATCAGATTCCAAGTATATCAAGTGGTAGACTTTAATTTACATTAACCTAAGTCTTCTAGTGTTCGGATAAAGAGGAGCCAGAATGATGAATACATTGATCGTAAGCCCTCGAAATACAGAAGAAGAAAAGGGTTAGGTTTTCTTTTGATTCGTTCTCTTACTTAACAAGTCTGAGTGTCCCACTTTTCGTTTTTTCGTTTGATTCGTTCTCTTCCTTACCAACACTGAGTGTCCCACTTTTCGTTTTTTCTTTTGATTCGTTCTATTCCTTACCAACACTGAGTGTCCCACTTTTCGTTTTTTCGTTTGATTCGTTCTCTTCCTTACCAACACTGAGTGTCCCACTTTTCGTTTTTTCGTTTGATTCGTTCTCTTCCTTACCAACACTGAGTGTCCCACTTTTCGTTTTTTCGTTTGATTCGTTCTCTTCCTTACCAACACTGAGTGTCCCACTTTTCGTTTTTTCGTTTGATCCGGTCTCTTCCTTACCAACACTGAGTGTCCCACTTTTCGTTTTTTCGTTTGATTCGTTCTCTTCCTTACCAACACTGAGTGTCCCACTTTTCGTTTTTTCGTTTGATTCGTTCTCTTCCTTACCAACACTGAGTGTCCCACTTTTCGTTTTGTCGTTTGATTCGTTCTCTTCCTTACCAACACTGAGTGTCCCACTTTTCGTTTTTTCGTTTGATTCGTTCTCTTCCTTACCAACACTGAGTGTCCCACTTATCGTTTTATTTGCAGGTGCCGCAAGAAGACCCTGAAGTGCATCAATAGCCGACCTGTGCTGATAACAATCTGTGTCTTGGTCGTCGTGGAGTGCGCCTGCGTACTGGCAGAACTCATGGTGGACCTGCAGGGCATCAAATGTAAGTATTTCCGGTGTAGCTCACATTTCCGGTGTAGCCTCACATTTCCGGTGAAGCCTCACATTTCCGGTGTAGCCCCACATTTCCGGTTTAGTCTCACATTTCCGTTGTCAAATTTGAAATGACGTCTTTATCCGGTATGACATGTTGAACATGACTTCTGCATTCTGAATTTCTGTCATGTCATGTCATGTCAACCAGATAGACACGACCTGTTTGACGAGAAATCAGTGTCGTGCACGTCATGTCTGACATGAGACGTTTTCATGTGGTGAGCCACATGTTTGAGTGACGTCTACTGCAGGAAGGTCATCCTTTACATGGCGTCCTCTCACATAACGCCCCGTTCGTCATTCTATCTACTTCCGGTGTGCCATGTTTACTTGACGACATTTTCCGGAAGCTCGTGCTTATAATGACGTGGGTGTGATGTAAGCTGGTAATAAGGGAGGTAATAATGGTGATAATGGAAGAATAAATAGAAGGTCAATGTTTAAAGTAAATAACAAAATAGTTATAATAAAAAATAGTTATATATATATAAACAAAATATTTATAATCAAGAAAAATGTTATAAATCATAAAAAGTACATGATTAGATTAATAGCAAATAAACTACAATTTTGTATTGAACAAATGAGCTATGTATTTATTTAATGAAGTCAATTTATTATAGGTAAACTATGCTGTCAGAATAAGATGTGTACACTGTTATTTGGACTTTGAAAGATAATAGAAATGTATATTTATATGGGGAGGGGGGAAGAGAGACTGAAAGATGGGGACCAAATGATGGGGGCCAAAAGGTGGGGGACTGAAAGAGACGTCCTGCAGTAGTAGGAGGATAGAGGAGACGTCGTCTGCTACACGATTGAAGTTTTCAAACGTATTTTGGTACGCCCAAAACTTTTACCCCACCCTCAAATAATAAATAAGAGGGGGAGGGTGGTGGTACAACAAAATGTGTGGTGGGGGGGGGAAGGGGGTGTTGGAGAGCCTTCAGTTTTGGAAACCACCGCTCCTCGCCGTGCGGCAAAGTTAACTTGGAGTCAAAGTGGCCTGGCTGTAATTATGAGGAAAGTTCGAGACGGTTTGCCTTGAGCAATAGAGGATGACATTTGAACAACACCGTGAGTTTGTGTCATACTATAGGAGTGTCTTATTGAGTTACTGGTGTAATGTGTTGTAGGAGAGTCTTACTGAGTTACTGGGGGTAATGTGTTGTAGGAAAGTCTTACTGAGTTACTGGGGGTAATGTGTTGTAGGAGAGTCTTACTGAGTTACTGGGGGAAGTGTGTTGTAGGTGAGGCGCATGTGTAGCTCGATGAATTTATATGTTGTTTTATGTGGATGCTGGTGTGTTGTTGGGTGGCTGTTAATATGGCACTAAAAGTAATAAAAGGGCTTCTCAATTTGTGTCATGTGCGTTGTTTTAGATAACCAGGGGGAGTGGGGGGGGGGACGGACTACATTCAGGTCGAAGCAATAAGATATATGCACATGCGAGAGGAAAACCTGAAGATGGACTATAAAAAAGTGGACTTTTTGGCCAAGAAATCTTCGACTGCAAGAAACACAGACACAGACAAAGTCAACTGGTCTATATGTCATTGACAGGATATAATAGACGTATTCAATAACAGAAATATTTGCTTTGAATTTTAAAAAAATTGGGAATGAGATTAAAAGGAAAGATAAAAGATTAGAAATAAAGTTTAAAATTTAAAAAAAATTAAAGAAGACCAAATGGAAGTAGAAGATTGCTATAAAACAGCAAGGACTGCGGTAGACAAGGATGGTGGACATGATGCAAATATCATGTAAACAACACAGAAGGCAAATGGGACCGTGCTTTACTTACACAGAATTGAAATTCTAGGCAAAACTTAAGGAGAGATAAAGTAATGAGAATGCTAAGTTTTTACTCTTGTATGGTACAGAAAGATGGCGGTCACTAAAGAAAGCTGGCGGCCAATAAGGAAAGATGGCGGTTAATAAAGAAAGATGGCGGCCAAAAAAAGTAAAAATGGTAGCCAACAAAGAAAGATGGCGGACAAAAAAAAAGAAAGATGGCGACAAAAAAAAAAAGATGGCAACAAAAAAAAAAAAGAAGGCAGACAAAAAAAAAAAAAGGAACCAAAAAAAAAAAAGATGAAAGCAAAAAAAAAAAGANGAAAGATGGCGGCCAATAAAGAAAGATGGCGTCCAAAAAAAAAAAGATGGCGGCCAATAAAAAAAGATGGTGGCCAATAAAAAAAGATGGCGGCCAATAAAAAAAGATGGTGGCCAATAAAAAAAGATGGCAGCCAAAAAAAAAAAAGAAAGATGGCGGCCAATAAAGAAGGATTGGAATAACAACTTAAAACTTTATCAATAGTTAACCGCTCGGAAACCTGAACATCAAGTGGTTCCACAAATAAAGCCATTATATCTGCCATAAAAGATAAGGGAAATGAACTTCATGGTTATTAGTCATTAAATGTGAGGGGGTGGAGAGGAAGAGAGTTGGCAATTTAAAGAGAACGCGACATTCGGGTGTCAGGGAGTTGGGGTCAGGGTCCCATAGGTTTTTATTGCAGTTTGTGTTTACAAATTCACCCGTGCTTGCGTGCCGGTAGAAAGAAACAACGGTCGCGGTGGACACATCTGTCAAGACGTTGCTGGAAGTGAGAATAGACGGGGCATGGCTTGTCTTGAGCAGTGTCCCGTAGGTGTTCACTGAACCTATCAGCCAGTCGTCGCCCAGTCTTCCCACGTAGCATTTTAGGCATCATTTACATACTTTTGTGCAGTACACATCCTTACGGCTGATACAAGAGAAACCATGTTTTATTTGGTGTATCGACTGAAAGAACTCTCCATTGGTCAAGGCCTGCCCCGTAAGAGTATCCATAATAGTGGTGGGCGGAAAGTTGGCGCACGACGAAAGAAGAAGCGTTTTTATCGAGCAGGTCGTCGGAAACAGCGTCCACTGAAGTACCACCATGGCGAAAGCAATGTCAACACTATCGTCTGTGTAGATCGTCATGTAAAGCTTTTAAACAAGGCTGTCAGTAACGACGGAAATCAGCCACATACTGTGTCCTCCATCACGACCATTCCCTATCTGTCAATACTAAGAGCACGGCCGGTGGCTCATGATTTCACATCGCCCGTCGTGACGAGATCAAATTTAATTGTCGTTGACCGCCAGCCTGCTGTGAAGCCGCAATCACGGCATTTCGGAGTGCTATATTTTAACTCCCAGTCCTGCAGGAATAAGACGGCCGAGGTGTGTGATCTTGTCTTGGAGAGCAGGGCCGACCTTGTTATTTGGTGTATCGACTGAAAGAACTCTCCATTGGTCAAGGCCTGCCCCGTAAGAGTATCCATAATAGTGGTGGGCGGAAAGTTGGCGCACGACGAAAGAAGAAGCGTTTTTATCGAGCAGGTCGTCGGAAACAGCGTCCACTGAAGTACCACCATGGCGAAAGCAATGTCAACACTATCGTCTGTGTAGATCGTCATGTAAAGCTTTTAAACAAGGCTGTCAGTAACGACGGAAATCAGCCACATACTGTGTCCTCCATCACGACCATTCCCTATCTGTCAATACTAAGAGCACGGCCGGTGGCTCATGATTTCACATCGCCCGTCGTGACGAGATCAAATTTAATTGTCGTTGACCGCCAGCCTGCTGTGAAGCCGCAATCACGGCATTTCGGAGTGCTATATTTTAACTCCCAGTCCTGCAGGAATAAGACGGCCGAGGTGTGTGATCTTGTCTTGGAGAGCAGGGCCGACCTTGTGTTCATTACCGAGACGTGGTTTAAACGTGTCGGAGATGAGGTGAAGCTTCAAGAAATTACACCTCCAGACTACGTCCTTCACTCCTGCCCACGGCAGTCGTGCAGCGGTGGTGGTATTGCCGTCCTTTACAGGAAATCCCTTAAAAACAGTGTGGCCTTCTCAAAATCGGACGAGTTTGTTTCATTTGAAATGTGCAAAATGCAACTTGATTACGGTGAACAAGTGATGACATTTCTCTGCATATACAGGCCACCTCCAAATAAGCAAAATAAGTTGAAGATCTGTCAGTTTACTGTGGGGTTTATACAACTCCTTGACATGTATGCCACCAGCAACAACAATGTCATCATAATCGGCGACATAAACTGCCATTTCGAATCCACCACCGACAGCTACGTGAAGACCCTAAAATCAGCTCTTGACACACACAGAATGACTCAGCTTGTCAGTGTCCCGACGCAGAAGCGAGGTCACATCCTAGATTGGCTAGTTGTCAGAGAGGACCGGGCAACTATGATCCAAAACCTCATTATTGAGGACAAACTTATTTTTGATCACTTCCCGGTCGCCTTCGACTTTGACTTGAGGAAGCCAGAACGCCTTCTGCGATCAGTAACATCCCGTAACCACCGACAGATAGATCTAGCTGCCTTTAGAAGTGACGTCGCAGCCCTTGAGTGCGGAGTAGATGACCCTGCTAAAGAGCACAACAGTCGCCTCAGAGTCATTTTAGACAAACATGCACCACTGTCCACACGGCGAGTTACGGACCGCCCTTCCGCCCCTTGGCTCACGCCCGAAATTAAGGAAGCGAAGCAGAAGCAGTGACGTGCAGAACGCCAATGGCGGAAGTCGGGCTTGACTGTGCACCGACAAATCTTTGTTGACCACAGGGAAGGAACCAAGAGGTTGGTCCTTGCAGCTAGGACTGAGTATGTTAGTCATCAGATTACAGGCAGCGGCTCAAGCAAGGACTTATTTCGCATTGTAGGTCAGCTGACCGGTAAAAACAAGGCTACATCTCTGCCAAATAACATTGCTGTAGAAGAGCTGCCAGACGCTCTAAATGACTACTTTATTACAAAAGTTAAGAGGATCAGAGCGAAACTTGACAGTTGCATCGATATTGCTCCAGAATTCTCAATATTCAACGGTTCTTCTATGGGTGCATTTGTTGAGGTCAGTGAATCGAATGTGAGGAAAATCCTCGCTGATACCCCAAGAAAGTCATGTTCGCTTGACCCTCTTCCAGCAGGGCTCTTGTATGAATGTCTGGATGAAATAGTCCCCATCATCACTTATATCATAAATCAGTCCTTAGCTACTGGTGTTGTTCCATCATCTTTTAAAGAGGCGATCGTCACTCCACTATTAAAGAAATCAAATCTTGACCCAAATGTGATGGAAAATTACCGCCCCATCTCAAATCTACCATTTATTTCTAAAATCTTAGAAAAAGTCGTTCTCCGCCAACTCCTTGATCACCTCACTCAGTTTGACTTGTTTGAACCATTCCAATCAGCATACAGGGTGCATCACTCTACTGAGACAGCCCTGTTGCGCGTCGTAAACGACCTTCTGTCGTCTTGTGATGAGGGCCGGGTATCGATTTTGTCTTTACTCGATTTATCGGCAGCTTTCGATACGCTCGACCACGGCATACTGCTCCAGCGTCTGCAACAAACGTTCGGTCTCACTGATACCGTCCTGTGTTGGTTCCGATCGTATCTGACTAATCGGGTCCAGTCGGTTATTTCAAACGGCTTGACCTCGAAGAAATCTAATCTCGAATTCGGAGTACCCCAGGGCTCGGTCCTAGGCCCGATGCTTTTCACGATGTACATTCAGCCCCTGGGTGCAGAGATCAGGCAGTTTGACATGTTGTATCACATGTTCGCGGACGATACACAACTTCATCAATCCGTGATCACTTCTCAGTTCCCTCAGCTGCTCAGTATTACACAGAAGACAATGGAGTCGGTAAAGCGCTGGATGACCATTAACAAGCTCAAATTAAATGATGATAAGACTGAGCTGCTCCCCATTGCGACCGCTCAGAAGCAGAAATCTGCAAATAACACGACATCCATTACTCTCTCAGGTGTGCGTATTGAGTTAGCTCAAACAGTGCGGTACCTGGGTGTCTACCTAGATAGAAGACTAACTTTTGAAAGTCATATTAACATGCTATGCAGGGCGATTTTTCTGGAGCTGCGCAGGATTAGTCAAATCAGGCCCTTCCTAACAATTGATACAACAAAGAGGCTGATGTCTGCATTTGTGCTATCACGCATGGACTATTGCAATGCTCTCATGGTGGGTCTTCCAGCTACGCTCCTGGATAAAATTCAAATAGCACAGAATAATGCGGCTCGCATAGTTCTCCGCAAACGCAAATTCGACCATGCAAAATCACTTCTGAGAGAGTTGCATTGGCTGCCGGTGCGTGCTCGCATAGAGTACAAAATCGCAACTTTGTGCTACCGCTGCTTACATGACCTGGCGCCGTCCTATCTGAAAGAGCTGCTGACGCCTTATGTACCCACTAGAGAGCTCCGCTCATCCGATAGTGGCAAACTCTCGACACCACGTGTTTGCCTTGAGACTTACGGAAAGCGCACTTTCGCATTTGCTGGTCCAACAATTTGGAACGCCCTTCCTGTCGATCTTAGAAACAACCAGACACTGGAGTCCTTTAAAACCGATCTAAAGACACATCTATTTCGCAAATACCTTCTGGGATGATTGTCTACCTTATTTTCCATGTGTTGCTGTGTTGCTCCGGGTTGAAATGGCTAGAAAGACTTTGATATTGTATGCTTGTAATTAGTTTTTGTAGTGTTGCGTTTGTTTTAAATGTGGTGAATTATAGATATTTTTTTGTTGACTTTGTACCGCGCTTCGAGCCTTTGGGGATGAAGCGTGTTTTTGAAATGAACTTTATTATTATTATTATTATTATTATTATTATTATTCTAAAAGCAACCATGTGGAAGTCAATTTGTGGCGTATGAATGGTGTAAGTGCAGATATTTCCGCGGCTACGACCACGTGACTTAGTTACAATATGGGAGGGATTTTTTCCGAGGTGGCTATGAACTAGAAGGTCACGTAAATTTGCATCGCGTCCAAATATTAGGGGTAGTTATGATGAGAAAAGTTTGTACGCATCAGGGTCGGCTAGAAGAATGCCACGATTTTTCAGAAAAGTTTGTTTAGCATTGAAATTATGAAAATAATACGTGGGGATAAATTTGAATATGTCCTCACTGTCACCAGCACGTGGTTTGAATGCATCAGCATGGGGGATTTTTATTTATCTTCTGTAAGTTTCATGACAGGACTTTTTCCCTGTAATTTCTACGCCGGGGAAAAATCGATCCCCTCGTGCGCTTTGTCACAAATGTCCTCACCAGACTGACAAAGTCGACGCAGACGCAGAAGTTGTGAAAGGGGAAGAGAGTCTCTACAGGATCTGGGGTGAGAAGGAACAGTATAGCGTATCAGTGGCAGTCAGTTAGGTTTGTAATAGGCAGAGATGGATAAGCCATCTAGCTATCGGTAGGGTTGTAATAGCCAGAGGTGGATAAGCCATCTAGCTCTCGGTAGATTTGTAATAGGCAGAGATGGATAAGCCATCTAGCTATCGGTAGGGTTGTAATAGCCAGAGATGGATAAGCCATCTAGCTATCGGTAGGGTTGTAATAGCCAGAGGTGGATAAGCCATCTAGCTATCGGTAGGGTTGTAATATCCAGAGGTGGATAAGCCATCTAGCTCTCGGTAGATTTGTAATAGGCAGAGATGGATAAGCCATCTAGCTCTCGGTAGATTTGTAATAGGCAGAGATGGATAAGCCATCTAGCTATCGGTAGGGTTGTAATAGCCAGAGGTGGATAAGCCATCTAGCTATCGGTAGGGTTGTAATATCCAGAGGTGGATAAGCCATCTAGCTATCGGTAGGGTTGTAATAGCCAGAGATGGATAAGCCATCTAGCTATCGGTAGGGTTGTAATAGCCAGAGGTGGATAAGCCATCTAGCTGTCGGTAGGTTTGTAATAGCCAGAGGTGGATAAGACACCTAGCTGTCTGTAGGTTTGTTCTAGGCACAGGTGGATAAGCCATCTAGCTGTCGGTAGGTTTGTAATTGGCAGAGGTGGATAAGCCATCTAGCTGTCGGTAATTTTATACTTGGCAAAGGTGGATAAGCCATCTAGCTGTCGGTAGGTTTGTAATAGCCAGAGGTGGATAAGCCACCTAGCTGTCTGTAGGTTTGTTCTAGGCACAGGTGGATAAGCCATCTAGCTGTTGGTATGTTTGTAATTGGCAGAGGTGGATAAGCCATCTAGATGTCGTTAAGTTTATACTTGGCAAAGGTGGATAAGCCATCTAGCTGTCGGTAGGTTTGTACTTGGCAGAGGTGGATAAGCCATCTAGCTGTCTGTAGGTTTGTTCTAGGCACAGGTGGATAAGCCATCTAGCTCTCGGTAGGTTTGTAATAGCCAGAGGTGGATAAGCCATCTAGCTGTTGGTAGGTTTGTAATAGCCAGAGGTGGATAAGCCATCTAATTTTAAAGTTACAGTCCTTTCCAAGACGTTCTCAGAATTCTTACACAAGGGGTGCACATTTAATGGCAGGGTGGAAGCAGCCGAGGGTTGCGAGGGGCCTTCATTTAATGGCAGGGTGGGCAGAGTCGATAAAGCTGAAGAATAGTTCCAGTTAACCCCTCTCCATGGTAGTTAAGCCAATGCCATCGTCATAATAACGTTTATAAAAATCAGGTAAGGGTCTTGTATAATTTTGCTCCTGCAATGTTCTCAAAATGATTCGTGAAAAGAAGAGCATGGCAGGGTCACATTTTTTTGCCCATAGCCGGGTCCCATTTTTGTGCCCATTGGTGCGTCCTATTTTAGTGCTGATAGCTGCGCCTCATTTTAGTGCCCATAGCCCAGACTCATTTTCATACCCATAGTTGGGTCTTTTTTTTAATGCCCATAGTTGGGTCCCATCTTAGTGTCCATAGATGGGTTCCATATTAGTGCCCAGAGCCGGGTTCCTTTTTAGTGTCCATAGTTGGGTCCCATTTTTATGCCCATAGTTGGGTCTTTTTTTAATGCCCATAGTTGAGTCCCATTCTAATGTCCATAGCCGGGTCCCATTTTTGTGCCTATAGCGGGGTCCAATATTTTGCCCATAGCCGTGTCCTATTTTAGTGCCCATATTTGGGTCCCATTTCAATGCCCAGAGCTGGGTTCCAATTTACTGCTCATAGCTGGGCTCCATTTTAGTGCCCATAGCCGAGAATCATTTTAATTCCCATAGTTGGGTATTTTTTTAATGTCTATAGTTGGGTCTCATTTTAGCGCCCATAGCTGAATCCCATTTTTTTGCCCATAGCCGTGTCCTATTTTAGTGCCCATGGTTGGGTTTCATTTTAATGCCCAAAGCTGGGTTCCAATTTAGTGCCCATACCCGGCTCCCATTAAGTGCGCATATTTGGGTCCCATTTTAGTGCCCATAGGCGGATCCCATTTTAGTGCCATAGCCGGGTTCCCTTTTAGTGCCCATATTTGGGTCCCATTTTAATGTCAATAGCCGAGTCCCATTTTAGTGCCCATAGCTGGGTTCCATTTTGTGCCCATAGCTGGGTCCCACTGTAATGCCCATGGCAACCTCACTTATTTTGGGTTGTAAGTGGGTATAGAAGGAGGGTGTTAGCGGGTATATAACGTGTATAGAAGGAGGGTGGTTGACCTTCGAGTAAAACTGTAAGAGCGAAAAGAGGACTAGAGGTGTCATGGGCGTATGAGGACAAGAGTTGTCATGGGCGTAATGAGGACTAGAGGTGTCATGGGCGTAATGAGGACTAGAGGTGTCATGGGCGTATTAGGACTAGAGGTGTCATGGGCGTAATGAGGACTAGAGGTGTCATTGGCGTATGAGGATTAGTGGTGTCATGGACGTAATGAGGACTAGAGGTGTCATGGGTGTATGAGGACTAGAGGTGGCATGGGCGTAATGAGGACTAGAGGTGTCATGGGCGTAATGAGGACTAGAGGTTTCATGGGCGTATGAGGACTAGAGGTGTCATGGGCGTAATGAGGACTAGAGGTGTCATTGGCGTATGAGGACTAGAGGTGTCATGGGCGTATGAGGACTAGAGGTGTCACGGGCGTAATGAGGACTTGAGGTGTCATGGGCTTATGAGGACTAGAGGTGTCATGGGCGTATGAGGACTAGAGGTGTCATGGGCGTATGAGGTCTAGAGGTGTCATGGGCTTATGAGGACTAGAGGTGTCATGGGCGTATGAGGACTAGAGGTGTCATGGGCGCAGACATCAGACAATATGAAGAGTATCAAACGTTAACATAGCTGGGTTGTTAACCTTGATGAGCTTTGGTAAACCTGCTGTAATGGGTTGGCAAGAACCTTAAAGGAATTCAGAAGTGTGCTCTTTTGTGCTGTATCACTTTTATGAATGTAGTATGAACGTAATAAACTGCACATGATATGTGAATATTCTACTAAACCATTTATTCCATCAAAATAAAACAAGAAACACGGAATTCGCTTTTAAACGCGTGGACCAAGAACGATGCCAACAATTTATATGTAAGTGAAAAATAAATCTTTGTTGAGGCCTTTATCGTTATGCATGTTTTATCTTCTCTGTGCATAAGTCTTTCGATTTGCCTTAACAGTTCCTAAAGCAGTACCCCCCCCTCCCCCACCCACTAATTTAAGTCACGAGCCGCCACTGAGTTTATGATATAGAAATCAGTGTTTCTTTAAGAGTATTTCCTCGGCCCGGGGGGGGGGGGGGTGGGGGTTAAAACAGTTAGGGGGCGGGAAGGGAGACGGGGGGGTAGGTGGGGATTAAAACAATTATGGGGCGGTAAAGGAGACGGGGGGGGGGGGTTGTAAATATGAATCATGTTCCTTGGAGAACATGCTTTGCCAGTGTCGTATAAAGAGGGCGGGTTGGGTGGTCCGCTCAGATGTCACTTTTTTCTCTATGAGGAAGGTAGGCATCTTCAGACAACTGCATCCGTTTGTATTGTGAAAGGGAGCGGGGCAAAAATCTTGGCCCACTAACACTAGCTGTGCCGCGTAGCAGTATATCTATCGGCACCAACGTTGGGATCAGGGGGCCAGCTGTACTGTGATTTGTATTGGAAAATTGGGCAGAAATCGAGGGCGCCGATGGCCCTTGATGGAAAGGGGGAAGGGGAATGCCGAGCCCCATTCCCAGAAAATATACTACAATGAGTGTATCTTGGTGTATACCATAATGAGTGTATCTATTCGACTTTTTGCTCGGGGGAAGGAAGTTTTTAAGCTTGGCGAGGAAGCATTATGGCGGCATCCATTTATTGAATTCAATCCGATTTTTTCCCCCCCCCCCCCCCAAGGTAAACATTAGACAAAAGCTTATATTGAACTCAGTACTGTCATAATGATTTCTCGTGAGGGGGTGGGGCAGAAATTAAGAGGCCTAAAACTCTCGAACAAAAGCAGGGGCTGGAGTCCACTTAGAAGATTTTTGATCAATTCAAAGTGCGGGATGCATTTTCTCACATATTTGAATTCGGTGTTTCTTTAAGTTTCAGATAAATTTGAGAGGGGCATTTAAGACTTTCGGGTGGGAAGAGCCGGAGTCAGTGACACTAATGATCAGTTCCTTCTGTAACTCTGACCCAGCCCAACAGGAATTAAATTCATTGCAGCTGTGGCGACCTTGAGGGTATACATTTTGTCCTTGCCTTGTCTTGCTCCTTAATTTTTTAATTAATTCAAAATTTCTTAATAAATTCAAAATGCAATAATGCATTTTAGCACATAGCTGAAATCAGTTTTGCACCATTCTATCCTTATTCCGTCTGCAAATATTGTCATTCTTAAATGTGCGTTACTTGAGTTCATGTTTTGTCCAGTAACTTTACTAGATGGGAAGTTCACGCATTGCTGTCGCCAATGTTTGCCGGGATATATCTAGTAATATTATAATAATGATAAATTGGTATGAAAATGAAATGCTAGACCAGTTCAAAAAATCGTTTTCTTCATGTAGCTTTCTACTTGATATTCATCTTAAATTAAATTTTTAAACACATTTTTAAAAAATGCGTGGAAATAGATGGGGTGAATTGATTTATGAATCTGATATTAAAAAGATAAAAGCAGTTAGGTATTTAAAAAATGTAAAGGCGAAGTCTTAAAAAAGAAGCAAAAAAAAAAAAAAAAAAAAAAAAAAAAAAAAAAAAATTAGGTAATTAAAAAAAGTAAAAGCGAAAACTTAAAAAAAAAACAAAAAAAAAAAAAAAAAAAAAAAACAACAACAAACCTTCTGTTATGCAGGTAGCTGTGTTACAAAAGTAGCTCTTTCGACTTAACAATACTTTATGAAACGTGCACTATTGTTACGCGCATGTTGCATTCTTAGTTTTTGGAATAAAAATAAAATGATTTTTTAATATAAAAAAAAAAAAATTATAATTTTTTTTTTTTTAGAGTTTTCATTGAATCTAGTTCAGCATACATGGAATGGAGTACATTTAAAATAATAAGAAGAACTCCATTTTCCATTTTTTTAAAAGCACGATGAACACTAATGGCATCCTACTATTTATACTTAACACGTGTCATTGCCTATCCTTATTTTAAAAGCCAAGCTTTTAGGATGAAATATAATTTGAAAACAGATTGCACATGTTTCATACCCAGCATGAACTACATTACTATTCTATAGTGAGGTAAAGGTAGCTTAGTTCCCTGGTTTTAAAATCTTTAAACTTGTGAAGTTGCAGAACATAAATAAATACAAATGTCGATACAAGGGAAGTAAGGCTTGGACTCATCGTCAAGAGTGGCCAATTTTCGGCATTGGTAACCGCGTTGCAGTGTTAGTACCTAACACAGTGGTTCTCAACCCGTGGGTCGCGACCCCTTTGGGGTCGAACAACCATTACACAGGGGACGCCTAAGAACATCGTAAAACACATATTTATGAAGTAGCAACTAAAATATTGTATGTTCGGGGGGTCACCGCAACTTGAGGAACAGTATTAAAGGGTCGTGGCATTAGGAAGGTTGAGAACCCCTGGCCTAACAAGATTAGCCTTAAATTTACGGATCGTCAAAAATATCGAGCGCATTTATTTCAGAGATTCCACTTATTGTAATCGGTTTAAAGCACTAGGTGCTATTCTTTTTTAACTGAGTTATAAATATGGGTTTGTAACCGTGCGATTGGTTGGTGCTAGCTAAAATCTCAAGGGTTCATCCGGTCCAGTAGCCAACTCTCCTAGCCATGTCCACATCAAAGATATCGCTGGGACCAGAGAGTCCACAGAGCTTCGTGTGGACTGGAGAGTACTGGCCACGTGCACGGAGCGTGTTGGAAGGTTTCAGTGAAGCGGCCGGCGCATCAATAGTTGATGGTTGCTCTAGTGATCCAAACACCAGCGAGCCGACCGTCGGCCAGGAGACACTTGTGTGTTGTTTTCCTGTTGTAGCCTAGCAACGCAGCCTTACCAAGTCTATTGGAATGGTTAACATAATTTATGGCCTGGCATTTGCCACAACAAAATTTTCTGTTTGAAAAATCTATACTATTATTGTAAAGAAAAGAATATGGTTATATGAGTGTGAAGATTTCAGTGAAATGTCAAGTCGCGATATTTATACGTAGCATCTGTTGTTGTTTTTTTTTTAACCATGTGAGGTTGCAAGCAGTTTAGCTATATTAGTTTGGAATTGAGTAAATTCAGGGAGGGGGTGGGTGGGTCACATGACAGCCTTAACGTACGCTGCGAGCCCCCAGGGTTGGAATCATAAAGAGATACGAACTGAGACGGATAAGAACTGAGACAGATACGAGCTGAGACAGATACGAACTTAGACAGAAAAAAAACTTAGACACATACGAAGTGAGACAGATACTAACTGAGACAGATAAGAACTGAGACAGATACGAACTGAGACACATAACAACTGAGACAGATCAAAACTGAGACAGATCAAAACTGAGACAGTTACTAACTGAGACATATACATTTAAAAGACATAAAATAGTAGAACGTGTTGGAGGGTGGGTAAGGGACGAGCTATGTTTTTTTCGCGCCCTTACCAGCTCAGAAATAGGATATAACATATAACATATAACTTATAACATATAAAATATAAGTATTGTTATTGTTTGTTTTCAAGGTTGACCCCTCCCCCCCCCCACCCCCACCCGAGAGACTAAGTAAAAGCTAATTGTTAAATCAGTTCTCGGTATATATTAACTCTCTTACTTATTAATAGTCTAACACATTCCTCTTGCTGTCCTCTAACCGTAGTCTTGCTGTTCTCTCGTTGTCCTCTTGATGTCCTCTTGCTGTCCTCTTGCTGTCCACTCTCTGTCCCCTCTCTGTCCCCTCTCTGTCCTCTCACTGCCCTCTCACTGCCCTCTTGCTGTCACCCCACTGCCCTCTTGCTGTCCTTTCGAAAAAAATTATTTCAGCTCAGTTGTCATTTTTATGTGTGTTTTCTGCGTTTATTCTCTGAAGAAGGCGTCTTGCCGACACGTTCTTTCTTTTGCTGCGTCTTTTTTTCATGTCTTACTCCAACGTGTTTCACACCTTGAACAATTTTAAGAAATGCGGATATAGTCTTGTCACTTGGCCTACACTGACAATTAGTCCTGTCACTAGAGCCACACTGACAATTAGTCTTGTCACTAGAGCCACACTGACAATCAGTCCTGTCACTAGAGCCACACTGACAATTAGTCCTGTCACTAGAGCCACACTGACAATTAGTCCTGTCACTAGAGCCACACTGAAAATTAGTCCTGTCACTTGGCCCACACTGACAATTAGTCCTGTCACTAGAGCCACACTGACAATTAGTCCTGTCACTAGGCCCACACTGACAATTAGTCCTGTCACTAGAGCCACACTGACAATTAGTCCTGTCACTAGGCCAACACTGACAATTAGTCCTGTCACTAGAGCCACACTGACAATTAGTCCTGTCACTTGGCCCACACTGACAATTAGTCCTGTCACTAGAGCCACACTGACAATTAGTCCTGTCACTTGGCCCACACTGACAATTAGTCCTGTCACTTGGCCCACACTGACAATTAGTCCTGTCACTAGAGCCACACTGACAATTAGTCCTGTCACTTCGCCCACACTGACAATTAGTCCTGTCACTAGAGCCACACTGACAATTAGTCCTGTCACTAGAGCCACACTGACAATTAGTCCTGTCACTAGAGCCACACTGACAATTAGTCCTGTCACTAGAGCCACACTGACAATTAGTCCTGTCACTAGGCCAACACTGACAATTACTTCTGTCACTAGGCCTACACTGGCAATTAGTCCTGTCACTAGAGCCACACTAACAATTAGTCCTGTCACTAGAGCCACACTGACAATTAGTCCTGTCACTAGAGCCACACTGGCAATTAGTCCTGTCACTAGGCCAACACTTACAATTAGTCCTGTCACTAGAGCCACACTGACAATTAGTCCTGTTACTAGGCCTACACTGACAATTAGTCCTGTCACTAGGCCTACACTGACAATTAGTCCTGTCACTAGGCCCACACTAACAATTAGTCTTGTCACTAGGCTTACACTGACAATTAGTCCTGCCACTAGGACCACACTGACAATTAGTCTTGTCACTAGGCTTACACTGACAATTAGTCCTGCCACTAGGACCACACTGACAATTAGTCCTGTCACTAGGACCACACTGACACTTTGACGTGTCCCTAGGCCCACACTGACCCCTAGCCTTATTCCTAGCCCCCCTAGTATAGCATCATTAAAAAGATTAAAACAATCTTATGAAACAAAATAAATGATTAGAAAATTAAACAATGATTCTATGTGTGAAACAAATAATATGAAGTTTTATTCATGATGGACTGAACTTTTAAAAGATTGTCAAGTTGTTTATGATTCTAATGGCACATCTTTATATGTCCAGGTCACTGTAATGATGGTTTCACTACTGGCCCTCTCTCCCCCCCCCATACCACACACACAATCTTTACAAATTTCACAAATAATATAAAGGTAAAGGTCAGAGGCTGCAAGCAACAGTTAAAGTTTAAAACTTACGGCCATGTCATAGTTCCAGTAAAGGTGAAGGTCAGGGGCTACTAGCAACTGTTATAGTTTAAAACTTTATACCATATCATAGTTCAAACCCACTGCCATGTCATTGTTCAAACTCACTGCCATTGCCATGCTATTGTTCCGATATTTTTGTTGCCTCCTCAGTTCGGTTTGAGAACGAAGAGAATGAAATCAACCGATTCGTCGTTCACCTGAGAGACAAGTTTCCCGACGCCTTCCAGGACGAGGACATGAAGTCCATGGCTGACGTCATCAACGTTCTGGAACAGTCTTTCATTTTTCGAACAAAGGGTGACCTCCTGCCCCAGCAGACGGCTTGTTCCTGCCCGTGTTCATGTAATGCCACCAACACGGCCGACATAACAGCCAGGTCGTCCAAGCAAATGTTTTCACTCACTGACCTGGAAGCTGACGCCAATGTGTCGTCTGCGACCGACAGTGAACCGGAAGTACTTCAACGAATGAACTTTTCAGAAATACAGTCTTTCATTAACTCATCCATGACGTCGCCAATGGATGAATCGTCATTGTCTCTTTCACACGTTTCATCAGATGAAAACATAGCGTCGCATTTATCGTCACCTTCATCACCATCCCCATCACTGTCGTCTGCTCCACCGACTTTGTCTACAACGCTAAATATAAACTCAATGTCCATGACTGTATCGACTTCACAAAATAATTCAACCAAAGATTCGAACACGCACACGGGGAGACTAAGGAGACGGGCATTGCTTTCGGATCGGAGGAGAGAGAAACGATACTCGAGTAATCGTGTCAATCCGGCCACACAGATGCAGCGGTCGATACTCGATTTTCGGGTATCGAGTGTAAATCAGCTGCTTTCATCGGATGCACAAGGTCGTGAGGACGCGGAATCAGGGGCGGGCGATCGCGGAGAGGAGTTACCGAATCCGTCCCGACATCGTTGTTCAGGCGGGGCGCCAAAATACACCGCCGACGGGGCGCTTATCAAGTGTGATATTTCTGTTGATGGGGCGGCTGATCAGAGGAGAGGGCAATTGCCGAATCCTTTAAATAATTTTAGCCATCCTTCTACTGATGTCTCTAATGCACCCCCAAACTTACCAGGCGCCACACCGGATGACGCCGTTCCTAAGGACAAGTCATTAGTATCGCCACTTGCTAACAAAGTTCAAAGGTCGAAAAGAGCAATTAACGACCTGCAAACGACAGAGTCCCCGAAAAGTGTACATACAACGATGGGAAGTGTACAGACGACAACCGGAAGTGTACAGACGACAACCGGAAGTGTACAGACAGCTAAGATTCAGTTTTCAGAATCTTTTAATTTGGAAACGTCCCCACCCTTACAAATCATTCCAACCTCATTGTCATCAGATGCCAGGTCATATGAACCCGCGTCATACGAACCCACGCAGACGTCAGATCCTCCCACTCTCGGTCCACCTGGACCCGCAGAGTTCGTATCCGGAAGCTTAGCAACCCAACCGCCACTACAGGACGCCGTCACAGGCCAGTCGGCGTTGAAACCGACCACCTCGGAACTCACTGCTGCGAGCCGGACTTCAGTCGTCAACATGGATCAATCCGTTCTGGACGCCCCGAATTCAGTGGCGTCCCTTCAACAGGCCGGCACCACCACCGCCAGTGCCGTGAAAAGCACAACCAAGAAACCAGTGACGCTAGAGGATATTTTCGTGCTCGAGATCAACAACATTATCGACAGCTTTTTCCTTGTGGCCGAGTTCGTCCCTAACCACGTGGGCAGTAACGTGACCAAGTACTTGCAGTTCAGCCAGGAGTACTCCAAGGTGTACAAGTCCAGCAAGGCCCTGCACTTCATCAGTCTTTCAATTCTCTCCGTCATGGTCCTTGAAGTAGGTCAATTTTCTATTTTTAGTTATCCTATCAGCTGATGGGAAAATACATGTTTTAGTATTTTCTTTGAACAGTAAATTGATGGGTTATGTCCACTTAAAGTAGCGACATAATGATCACAACAAATATATCTTAGAACAATCATTAGGTTT
This sequence comes from Lymnaea stagnalis, assembly GCA_964033795.1. Lineage (NCBI taxonomy): Eukaryota > Metazoa > Mollusca > Gastropoda > Lymnaeidae > Lymnaea > Lymnaea stagnalis. Next base: position 507,344 of record CAXITT010000051.1, on the reverse strand, counting down.
CCGTAATTCAAGGAATTAGGCCTTTTGGTAATGGCTATAGCTGCGTAAGCATTCATACATTTTCTGCATGTTTTAATAGAGAGAATTTGTTTTTGTTTTACTTAGCATTTATGTTTCTTGTTTTCATAAATACCATCAATACCTTCGTACCACGAGGCAGGAGCTTAGCTGACATTGGTGCCGGCGGCCCCTTGAATTACCCCCACCCCTGAACGACCCTACATCCGAAACAATGCTAAACCTTCTCTTGTCAATTATTGTAAAGCTTGTCAACAAATGGCGTGATGGAAACATGTCTGCAACACAAAAACTAAGAAAACCCTCGAACACAAAGTCCAGAATCTTTCAAAATGGCAACGTATACTCTAGAACCCAAACACCTCTCAGAAATTTAAACCGTAAACAGAATGCTTTGTTTGAGAACAATTTTAGAGCACAGAAATTAATCTGACCACGACTTTCAAGAATTAAAAAAAAACAATTTTGTACATCTGGGTCCAAAAACAGATTTCAAATTATTTGAATTAATAAGGACATCGTGTTTATGTTATTGTGTATGTTTTCTTAAGCTAATATAACTTAAAAATGAAGTATTGGGGCACTTTTGGAGGGTGGGGGGAGTATCTCTGAATAGACCCCAGTCGTAGGCCTTAGGGGTAGATAATCAATCTTTGGTCGCCCCATGGTGCTTCGCTCTGACCTGTGGCTCGCTCTCCTATGCCCCCAAGAAGCTGTAGCATGCACAGCGGCAAACCAAGGATGACGACCTCGACAAACACCAATGTCGTCTGAGCATGCCAAACACCAATGTCTTGTGAGCATGCCATACACCAATGTCTTGTGAGCATGCCATACACCAATGTCTTGTGAGCATGTCATACACCAATGTCTTGTGAGCATGCCAAACACCAATGTCTTGTGAGCATGCCATATGGAGAACATGAGGATGTGTTTACCTCGCATGTGTAGACTGGACCTGGTGAACCACGTGAAGAATGGACCTGATGGACCACTCTAAAACTGGACCTGGTGGACCACGCAAAGACTGGTCCTGGTGGACCAAGTGAAGACTGGACCTGGTGGACCACGTGAAGAAGAAGAAATTCAGTTTAAACTAGCTGAACATCCATTTTATGTGAATCCCAAGACATACCAGTTCAATTTCAGCTTGAGGTTATCAAACTACAATGTTCGGCAATATACTGAATTATAAATTATGAATTTTCAAGTCTGGACCTTGAGAAGTGCATTAAATCTTTACGAAGTTGCACTAAAAACTGCTGGCATATTTGGAACCACTTTCTATGTGAACAGACATTTCCAATAATGAACATTAGTAAATACCAAAAAAAAAAAAACCCACAAAAAACAACGCTTATGTTTGAGTGATGATTATTNCTGGTGGACCACGCAAAGACTGGTCCTGGTGGACCAAGTGAAGACTGGACCTGGTGGACCACGTGAAGAAGAAGAAATTCAGTTTAAACTAGCTGAACATCCATTTTATGTGAATCCCAAGACATACCAGTTCAATTTCAGCTTGAGGTTATCAAACTACAATGTTCGGCAATATACTGAATTATAAATTATGAATTTTCAAGTCTGGACCTTGAGAAGTGCATTAAATCTTTACGAAGTTGCACTAAAAACTGCTGGCATATTTGGAACCACTTTCTATGTGAACAGACATTTCCAATAATGAACATTAGTAAATACCAAAAAAAAAAAAAACCCACAAAAAACAACGCTTATGTTTGAGTGATGATTATTTGGAAGACATCTTGAGAACAGCTACTTCCAATATATCCCCTGAATACGACAACTTTGTTACTGTAAAACATTGCTTTGTGCCACATTAAATTTATTGCATAACGAACTATTCCTTATTCTTATTATTTTCTTAATAGCTATTTCCCCCCCGTCCTTTTTTTTTTCTTCCCGCCCGCATCAAGTTGTGTCTGTAGGCTGTAAAATTTTGCGCACAAAAAAATTGATGCTGTAAAAATTTGCACACAACTTTATGAATTTGCACAAGAACCAACAAACCTCAGAGGGAACATTGATTACGGGCCGCCTTACAATTTGAGTTGTGCAGCCCTGCCATGTGATAGCAATCAAATACTCTCTTGTGCCGGCCTGCCATGTGTTAGCAATCAAATACTCTCTTGTGCCGGCCTGCCATGTGTTATCAATCAAATACTCTCTTGTGCCGGCGTGCCATGTTTTATCAATCAAATACTCTCTTGTGCAGCCCTGCCATGTGTTAGCAATCAAATACTCTCTTGTGCCGGCCTGCCATGTGTTAGCAATCAAATACTCTCTTGTGCACCCTGCCATGTGTTAGCAATCAAATACTTCTTTGTTCC
>CAXITT010000051.1:443228-503427 GCA_964033795.1 Lymnaea stagnalis | reverse complement strand
AAATACTCTCTTGTGCCGGCCTGCCATGTGTTAGCAATCAAATACTCTCTTGTGCCGGCCTGCCATGTGTTAGCAATCAAATACTCTCTTGTGCCGGCCTGCCATGTGTTAGCAATCAAATACTCTCTTGTGCCGGCCTGCCATGTGTTAGCAATCAAATACTCTCTTGTGCAGGCCTGCCATGTGTTAGCAATCAAATACTCTCTTGTGCAGGCCTGCCATGTGTTAGCAATCAAATACTCTCTTGTGCCGGCCTGCCATGTGTTAGCAATCAAATACTCTCTTGTGCCGCCTGCCATGTGTTAGCAATCAAATACTCTCTTACGAGTGATATTTTATTTCCCTCCATTTATATTCTCAATGTTTGTTGATACATTTTTTTACAACGATAACACTTAAATTCTTTGACCTTGACAGACTGATGGGGGACACACGTTTCTGTTTTGAACAACTCATTTATCGTTTCTAACAATAACAGAGATCGCCTCATTATCTGAGCAATGAGCTACATTGCATTAAAAAATAGATTTTAGGGGAGGGGGGGGGGAAAGGGTTTTATTATAAATGAAATAAAGCTTTTTCTTTTTTGTTGGTTTGTTGTTGTATTGTTGTTGTATTGTTGTTGTATTGTTGTTGTATTGTTGTTGTATTGTTGTTGTATTGTTGTATTGTTGTTGTATTGCGGAGGACTGCGTCTTGCCAAAACGTTCCTTTAATTCTCCTTTCTTTTCTTTTCAAGCCTAAAAATATATTTTCCCACTCTTCATTTTTAAAAAGAGAGCTGAGATTGATATTTTCTTGAATAAATCGCTCTCAATTGTTATAGTGAAGAAACTTTTTTTTTTTTTTTTTTTTAATTTTTTTTTTTTAAAAAAATATTTTGTTTTTTTTTTTGTTTTTTTTTTTTTTTTTTTTTTTTTTTTTTTTTTTTTTTTTTTTTTTTTTTTTTTTTTTTTTTTTTTTTTTTTTTTTTTGTGAAGAAATTTTTTTTTTTTTTTTTTTTTTAATTATTTTTTTTTAAAAAAATAATTCGTTTTCTGTTTTGGAAATTATATTTTCCTGCAGCTTTGGCAAATCACATGAAAGAATTGAATTTCAGACTGCAAAGGGAAACCAAGCTTGTCTATGAAAGGTTCATTCATGTGAAAGTATTTCATAATATTTTTCCGAAGAAGTTTGTGAGGAATGAATTCACTAAATCAATCTGTGAGGAATTGATATACTCAATTTCAGTGCTGTGAAAAAAATAAGTCAGCCCAATCCCACGCGAGTTTGTGCCAAGCATGCTTCATGACCTTCAACGGCAGTTTCAGTAGCTGGTTGTTTTCCGACCTGTGTGTCAGTGTAACAAAAATATGCTTCGAAACCCCGTTGGATTATGTTGTTGAAGAGTTGGTGGCTGAGTATCCAATGTAAGGGATAAATCTGTGATGTGATGATTTGTTCAAAGACAGACAGAGGGAAGGGAATGGAAACTGATAGATTTCTGTAACTGGTCTCCCAATCGTATGATTAATAATTCCCCCATACAAAATTAAAAGCGGTAGCTTATTAATTCATTTTAAGCTTTGGCACCCAACAACTTGGCACCAACAACTAGGCACCAACAACATGGCACCAACAACTTGGCCCCAACAACTAGGCACCAACAACTTGGCACCAACAACTTGGCCCCAACAACTAGGCACCAACAACTAGGCATCAACAACTTGGCACCAACAACTAGGCACCAAAAACTTGGCACCAACAACTACGCACCAACAACTTGGCACCAACATGTTGGCACCAACAACTTGGGTGAAAACAGTTTTCAAAATTAAATCTAAAAACCCGGTTACAGAGCAAAGTTATGTGATGACGTCATGCAAGCAATTTTGATGATTGGCGTGACTAATAAATTGATCTTCAACTAACAGTAAACATCAGTATGGCAGGAAAAAATATTGCGTTTACATGTTTTGATTTATCGATTTTGTACTATATAAATTTAAAATTCAGTAATGAATTTTGACGCTTACTGAAATTTAGTGTTGAATCATTCTATAATTACTCGGAGAGCAACAGAAGAGATTATAGTGTACATTTATCTTATCTGGGTAGGCATTTAATTGAGTCAGCTTTTCAATGCCCTGAATTTATATTTTACTTTCAAATGTTGCTATGGTGATCTATTTTCGTGATGCCCCCTTTCTCCCTATGTCCTAAGTTTATATTTATTATTGCTGCCTGGTAATTGATTGATTGTTTGATTTGATATTTCTATCGCGCCGGTATCCACGCCACTTCAGCATAGTCACTGCTCTCTGGTCCTCCGAAATCTATTTAAACAAAAACGTTTTTAATTGTTTTTTAAATGATTTTTTGTTATCATTTACAATTCCCCTCAAAGATTGAGGCAAACTATTCCATAATTTTGGCGCTATCGCTTCAAAAAAAGCGCACTCCGTACGACTTTTCTTCTATGTTCATCCACACTAGGAACACTCAGCAAGTACTGTGATGAAGACCGCAGGCTCTTCACGGGAACATGTTTATAAATCAGTCCCTTAATTTATTCCAGTGCTGGACCATCTCTGCAGCTGTACGCCAGGGACAGAATTTTGTAGTTAATGCGCTCACTCACAGGAACCCAAAGGAGATCTCGTAGAGCTGGAGTGATGTGGTCAGATTTTTTCATCCGCGATAAAATGCATGCTGCAGTATTTTGTATCTTTTGGAGTCTCTGAATTTGGTTCTGAGGTAAAACCCACAAACAACTGTTACAGTATTCAAATCTTGACTGGATTAGAGTTACTGCTACAGCATTGGCTGTTCTTCTATTGAGTTGAGGACGCAGCTGACTCAGGGCAAACAGATGACAGAAGCATGCCTTACAACAGAACTGATATGGCCAATCATACTAAGTTTCCTGTCAATATAAAAGCCAAGGTCTCTGACAGTTGAGGACAACAGGATCTCTGATTCACCAACTTTTATTTATGCAATGGTAACTTTCCGAAGCTTGGCGTCTGAACCACAAATAATTGCCTCAGTCTTATCATCATTTAATTTTAGTCTGTTTGATGACATCCAGTCTTACACAGCAAGACAGCAGTCCTCGACAGCCTGAACAGCAGTAGCACACTCCAAGGGATCAGGGCGGAAACACTTGTATAGTTCTGTGTCATCGGCAAATATCTTGCGGGAAATGCCATGCCTTTGAAAAATTTTGCCGTGCCTGTTAAAGAGCAATCGCTGTGTGTCGATTCGAGAGACCAGGTTTACTGATGTGTGTATATGCCTCCAGATTCTGGACTAGTCCAAGTCCAAAACATATCTTTCAAGTTGAAGTCTTATATTTTGTTCAGACTTCTGATTGACCTTTGAACTATAAGCTGAGCGAGCACATAATAAGAACCTCCTCACGAAAGTAAACAACATCCGCCATTAGTTATGAGTTTACAATCAATTTTTTTCTGTGGATAAGTTTGCAGATGTTGGATTAACCGATGGACTTTGTGTTGGCTTGTGTCTGTTTGTGTTCGTTTGTCTTTGAGAGTAATGGGGAAATTTCAAATGCAAGTACATTATCCATACACACACGCGTTCGGGCACACACACAAACACAATCGCACAAACACACACATATAGGCTGACTTAACCCGCTGATAATCACACGCTAACACACGCTAACACACACGCTAACACACACGCTAACACACATGCTAACATACACGCTAACACACATGCTAACACACATGCTAACACACACGCTAACACACACGCTAACACACATGCTAACACACACGCTAAAACACACGCTAACACACATGCTAACACACACGGGTACAGGAACGGTAGTTAAAAAAAAAAAAAGACACATTGCACCGAGACCAACACATTTTACCGAAACCTCCTTTTTGTGGCTCATCTATTTGCAACATTACCATCAAAGTTGGAGTTCAAAAGGTTTTGATTTTAAATTAAGCCAATTAAAACCAGCAGCTGTTCACTGAGATGCGTGATGCTAACGATGTCTTCCAATACTCTGCTGATTAGCATTGCATCCACTGGCCACATCATTCAAATCAAACTCTTATTTATGTCTGCTTGTTTTTTGTTTTTTTACGGCCAGCCTGTAACTTACTTATAATAATGGCGCCGGCCGTGCTGCCTTATCTTCCGCCAAGATTTAAATATTTATTTCTCTGCATTTGTGGATCAATGAGTTTATCATTCCAAAAAAACAAACAACAAAACAACAGAATAAATAATAGTAATAATAAAACAAAATGATCTGAAAATCCAAAAGCAAAACTATGTTTCATGTAAACTTAATTCAACAGCTTCAGAATGTTCAGAAGGAGCCATCGCTTCTATGACCCCCCCCCCTTGTTACGCCACTTCCTGGAGAGGTCTTTGGGTGAAGGGGATTCATTCAAATGTGTGGATTTGCAAAACAGGCAAGCAAACAAATCAGCAAATATTCCTGCAAACATTAGATATTTAGCAATAATAGTGTTGCCGGTGACATATAATCTCGCTGGCGACATATCATCTCGCTGGTGACATATCATCTTGCTGGCGACGTATCATCTCGCTGGTGACATATCATCTTGCTGGTGACATATCATCTTTCTGATGACATATCATTTGCCGGTGTCATATGCTAGGTGTAAATGAATGGAAGTGGTTATTTCAACTGTTGTAATGCAATTCTGTTTTTTTTTTTTCAAAAGGCTTACCATACGTTGCGATATAGAATAGAGATTCATCTGAAAACTTGAATCTTTAAGACCAGAAAATCTAAACACTGTTCGTTAGAACACATACACGATTAGAAAGAAGGACGCGTCATTTTAGAGTATTTTTCTTTTAATAAATAGACTAGTTTCTTATTTGAATAGTTTTCTGATAGAATAGTTTCCTGTTTACCTACAAGTTTGCCAATGAAATCAACCTAAATAGTAAATAGCCTAATAAGTATTACTTTTTGGTGGGGGGGGGGGGCGGGGGAGGGGGGGTATAATTTAAGCCAGTTCTTCAATTAACTCTTTTCATTCTAGGAATATCCTAACCACATTAACAAAGACAACATTTGATGATCAAAATTATATTCCATGATTTAAGTTGTTCTAGGTGCCCCACCCATCTGAACAATATAAGTTGTTCTAGGTGCCCCACCCATATGAACAATATAAATTGTTCTAGGTGCCCCACCCATATGAACAATATAAGTTGTTCTAGGTGCCCCACCCATATGAACAATATAAGTTGTTCTAGGTGCCCCACCCATATGAACAATATAAGTTGTTCTAGGTGCCCCACCCATATGAACAATATAAGTTGTTCTAGGTGCCCCACCCATATGAACAATATAAGTTGTTCTAGGTGCCCCACCCATATGAACAATATAAGTTGTTCTAGGTGCCCCACCCATATGAACAATATAAGTTGTTCTAGGTGCCCCACCCATATGAACAATATAAGTTGTTCTAGGTGCCCCACCCATATGAACAATATAAGTTGTTCTAGGTGCCCCACCCATATGAACAATATAAGTTGTTCTAGGTGCCCCACCCATATGAACAATATAAGTTGTTCTAGGTGCCCCACCCATATGAACAATATAAGTTGTTCTAGGTGCCCCACCCATATGAACAATATAAGTTGTTCTAGGTGCCCCACCCATATGAACAATATAAGTTGTTCTAGGTGCCCCACCCATATGAACAATATAAGTTGTTCTAGGTGCCCCACCCATATGAACAATATAAGTTGTTCTAGGTGCCCCACCCATATGAACAATATAAGTTGTTCTAGGTGCCCCACCCATATGAACAATATAAGTTGTTCTAGGTGCCCCACCCATATGAACAATATAAGTTGTTCTATGTGCCCCACCCATCTGAACAATGTAAGTTGTTCTATGTGCCCCACCCATCTGAACTATGTAAGTTGTTCTACGTGCCCCACCCATATGAACAATATAAGTTGTTCTAGGTGCCCCACCCATCTGAACTATGTAAGTTGTTCTAGGTGCCCCACCCATATGAACAATATAAGTTGTTCTATGTGCCCCACCCATTTGAACTATGTAAGTTGTTCTAGGTGCCCCACCCATATGAACAATATAAGTTGTTCTATGTGCCCCACCCATCTGAACTATGTAAGTTTATCTAGGTGCCCCACCCATCTGAACTATATAAGTTGTTCTATGTGCCCCACCCATCTGAACTATATAATTTGTTCTATGTGCCCAACGCATCTGAACTATGTAAGTTGATCTAGGTGCCCCACCCATCTGAACTATATAATTTGTTCTATTTGCCCAACGCATCTGAACTATGTAAGTTGATCTAGGTGCCCCATCCAACTCAAATATATAAGTTGTTCTACTACCAGACGGACTGTAATAAGCCGGAGTGTAATTAGCCGGACTGTAATTAGCCGGGCTTTAATTAGCCGGACTGCAATTAGTCGAACTATAATTAGCCGGACTCTAATTAGCCGGACTGTAATTTATGAAATATTTTTAATGTGTTGATTGGATGTGGGGTCTCAAGATATGAAGTGAATGTATTGATTGGATGTGTGGTCTCGAGATATGAAGGGAATGTGATGATTAAATGTGTGGTCTGGAGATATGAAGTGAATGTGATGATTGGATGTGTGGTCTAAAGATATTAAGTTAATGTGTTGATTGGATGTGTGGGCTGTAGAAATGAAGTGATTTTGATGATTGGGTGAGTAGGCTGAAGAAATGAAGTGAATGTGTTGATTGGATGTGTGGTCTCGAGATATGAAGTGAATGTGTTGATTGGATGTTTGAACTGGAGAAATGAAGTGAATGTGTTGATTGGATGTGTGGGCTTGAGAATCGAAGTTAATGTGATGATTGGATGTGTGGTCTGGAGAAATGAAAGAAATGTTATAATTGGATGTGTTGTCTCGAGATATGAAGTGAATGTGATGATTGGATGTGTGGGCTAGAGAAATGAAGTGAATGTGATGATTTGATGTGTGGGCTAGAGAAATAAAGTAAATGTGATGATTGGATGTGTGGGCTAGAGAAATGAAGTGAATGTGATGATTGGGTGAGTGGGTTGAAGAAATGAAGTGAATGTGATGACTGGATGTGTTGTCTGGAGAAATGAATTGAATGTAATAATTGTATGTGTGGGCTGGAGAAATGAAGTGAATGTGAGGATTGGATGTGTGGGCGGTAGAAATGAAGTGAATTTGATGATTGTGTGAGTGGGCTGAAGAAATGAAGTGAATGTGATGATTGTGTGAGTGGGCTGGAGAAATGAAGTGAATTTGATGATTGTATGTGTGGGCTGAACAAATGAAGTGTATGTGATGATTGAGTGAGTGGGCTGGAGAAATGAAGTGAATGTGATGATTGTATGTGTGGCCTGGAGAAATGAAGTGAATGTGATTATTGGATGTGTGGGCTGGAGAAATGAAATGAATGTGATGATTGGATGTGTGGGCTGGAGAAATGAAGTGAATGTGATGATTGGATGTGTGGGCTGGAGAAATGAAGTGAATGTGATGAATGGATGTGTGGGCTAGAGAAATGAAGTGAATGTGATGATTGGGTGAGTGGGTTGAAGAAATGAAGTGAATGTGATGACTGGATGTGTTGTCTGGAGAAATGAATTGAATGTAATAATTGTATGTGTGGGCTGGAGAAATGAAGTGAATGTGAGGATTGGATGTGTGGGCGGTAGAAATGAAGTGAATTTGATGATTGTGTGAGTGGGCTGAAGAAATGAAGTGAATGTGATGATTGTGTGAGTGGGCTGGAGAAATGAAGTGAATTTGATGATTGTATGTGTGGGCTGAACAAATGAAGTGTATGTGATGATTGAGTGAGTGGGCTGGAGAAATGAAGTGAATGTGATGATTGTATGTGTGGCCTGGAGAAATGAAGTGAATGTGATTATTGGATGTGTGGGCTGGAGAAATGAAATGAATGTGATGATTGGATGTGTGGGCTGGAGAAATGAAGTGAATGTGATGATTGGATGTGTGGGCTGGAGAAATGAAGTGAATGTGATGAATGGATGTGTGGGCTAGAGAAATGAAGTGAATGTGATGATTGGATGTGTGGGCTGGAGAAATGAAGTGAATGTGATGATTGGATGTGTGGGCTGGAGAAATGAAGTGAATGTAAAACTTTGGTATGATTTGGTTTTTGCACACGTTTTGATTACTAAACGTTCATATAGAGTTAAAACCACTCTATGCTACTTTATACTACTAAATACTACTTTATACTACTCTGTACTACTTTATACTACGCTGTACTACTTTATACTACTCTATGATACTATGTAATACTATTTACTACTCTATACTATTCTATATTACTCTATACTACTTTTTGTTACTCTACACTACTGTTTACCACTCTTTGCAATATATTATAGAATCTATTGGCGACTGCCACGTCATGTTTACGCCACTTTTATCCCACATAATTCTGATTCTGATAGACTTCGTTTCTGCAACCAAGTACTGGCGTATGTGCAATGGTTGCCAAACTATTTTTTTCAAATCTTACTTTTATTTCTCAAATGATTCTGTCTATATCGACAAAAAATCTGTCCCTCTCACGAAATAATGTGTCCACATCACCAAATTCTGTCCATATCACAATTTCTGTCCACATCACCAAATTCTGTCCATATCACAATTTCTGTCCACATCACCAAATTCTGTCCATATCAAAATTTCTGTCCACATCATCAAATTCTGTCCATATCACAATTTCTGTCCATATCACCAACTTCTGTCCATATCACCAAATTCTGTCCATATCACTATATTTTGTCCATATCACCAAATTCTGTCAATATCACCAAAATCTGTCCACATCACCAAATTCTGTCCACATCACCAAATTCTGTCCTTATCACTACATATTCTGTCCAAATTACAACATATTATGTCCATTTAACGAAATATTGATTTCTTCCACAGACAGCAGTTAAACTTTTCTGTACCGGATATGCTTTTTTCAAGAAAAAGTTTGAGGTAACTAGCTGCCATATATGACTTCTCTTACTTTATGCACAACACATTCCCAGTACTGTATGTGCAACACAACCCCAGTACTGTATGTACAACACATCCCAAGTTCAGTATGTTCAGCACATCTCTCGCTCACTATGTGTAACACACCTCCAGTTCAGTATGTGTAACACACCTCCAGTTCAGTATGTGTAACACACCTCCAGTTCAGTATGTGTAACACACCTCCAGTTCAGTATGTGTAACACACCTCCAGTTCAGTATGTGTAACACACCTCCAGTTCAGTATGTGTAACACACCTCCAGTTCAGTATGTGTAACACACCTCCAGTTCAGTATGTGTCACACACCTCCAGTTCAGTATGTGTCACACACCTCCAGTTCAGTATGTGTAACACACCTCCAGTTCAGTATGTTTAACACACCTCCAGTTCAGTATGTGTAACACACCTCCAGTTCAGTATGTGTAACACAGCTCCAGTTCTGTATGTGTCACACACCTCCGGTTCTGTATGTGTCACATCTCCCCATTTCCGTAAAATGTAAACAAACCCGTTTGTATGTGGCTCACTGTTTCTTCTCTACATATTTTCGAACACTGTTGTTCACATTGTCAAAAGCCTTGTCGTTCATTTTCAATTTTTTTCGGGGACATTTTCTAACATTGTCCCCGTAGCCCAAAAGATTGTGTGTTAGTTCGGAACATTCCAGCCAAGACATTTTCATCTAGCGAAGTTTGTTTGGTACCCAGATGTACCGTGGCCAAAATATACAGATACATTGTTAAACTTCGAAGAAAAAAAAAACAAATCTTGGTGTAGTAATAACTGAATTTAATCTAGGGGAACAACTGTCTCTACCAACATTGAATTCCTTGCTGCCATGTTTGGGAAAATGTCTTGCTCAGATAAAGCTGCGTCCATGGTCACAAGTTTTCATTGTCACAATTGTCCATTGTCACAATAGTCCATTGTCACAATAGTCCATTGTAACATGTGTTCATGTCACAAGTTTTCATTGTCACAATTGTCCATTGTCACAATAGTCCATTGTAACATGTGTTCATGTCACAAGTTTTCATTGTCACAATTGTCCATTTCACAATAGTCCATTGTCATAAGTGTCCATTATCAGAATTGTCCATTGTCACAAGTGTCCATTGTCACAAGTGTTCATGTCACAATTGTTCATCTTCAAAAGTATGCATGGTCACAATTGCCATTTGTCGCAAGTGTCCATTGTCACCAGTGTCTATTGTCACAAGTGTCCATTGTCAGAATTGTCCATTGTCACAAGTGTCCATTGTCATAAGTGTCCATTGTCAGAATTGTCCATTGTCACAAGTATTCATTGTTACAATTGTTCATTGTCACAATTATCCATTGTCACAATTTTTCATTGTCACAATTGCCCATTGTCACAATTTCCCATTGTTACAAGTGTCTATTGTCACAAGTGTTCATTGTTGCAAAAATATAATTTGTTCAGATTATTAATATTCTGTTCAGTTGTCGGTCTCTAAAAAAAATTAAAAAATGTTACTTGTGCAGATTGCTCCTCATCCCACCCCCTACTTGACCTCTAGTTTCTTCTATTGCCAGGTTTTTGACGCCTTCATTGTTGTTTCTTCCTTCGCCCTGGACTTTGTCTTCTTGGACAGCCGCTGGTACGAGACAGGCAAGGACGCCACGACAATACTGGTGCTCCTACTGCCTTGGAGGGTGGTGAGAATTGTCAATAGTGAGTTGGGGAGTGGGGGTGGGTAATCTGACAATACTGTTGCTCCTACTGCCTTGGAGGGTGGTGAGAATTGTCAATAGTGAGTTGGTGAAGTGAACTGTTACTTTTGTCAGTGTGGGGAGTAAACGGTAATCATGAATTGGAAAGGTGGTTGGAATGTTTCAATGGATGGAAGACAAGTCTTAAACTGAACCGTCTGTCTTGTGGTGCAAGACGCCTGGCTAGTTACCGTGACGTCACTGACATTAATCAGAGAACGAACATCTAAAGTGCGCGAATGTTTTACATCAGGCAATTTGGGAGAGAGATTATTTTTTCTGTTGTTTTTTTTTAGCATTGGAAGAAAGGGGGTGGGGGAGACTCTTTGAACCCAATCTGGATTATTTCGAGCGGGTGGTAGCAATCAGCCAGCTTTGATTGATGTCCCCTGAGGCTGTGCAGCGATTCTCAGCTGTTGTAATTCAACAATTTACTGCTGGTGTTAGACAGCACCGCTGCTATAAAGCTCCCAACGTGTCACATTTTATGTTACCCTTTTAATGTCTGTCACACATTGACAACCATACTGGAGTCTCCAGATGACCACACCCACCTACCAGAGTCTCCAGATGACCACACCCACCTACCAGAGTCTCCAGACGACCACACCCACCTACCAGAGTCTCCAGACGACCACACCCACCTACCAGAGTCTCCAGACGACCACACCCACCTACCAGAGTCTCCAGACGACCACACCCACCTACCAGAGTCTCCAGACGACCACACCCACCTACCAGAGTCTCCAGACGACCACACCCACCTACCAGAGTCTCCAGACGACCACACCCACCTACCAGAGTCTCCAGACGACCACACCCACCTACCAGAGTCTCCAGACGACAAAACCCACCTACCAGAGTTTCAAGTCGACCACGCCCATCTGCCAGGGTTTAAAAATGATCATACTCACCTCCATAGGCCTCAAAATGACCTCGCCCACCTCCATGGGCCTCAAAATGACTTCGCCCACCTCCATGGGCCTCAAAATGACCTCGCCCACCTCTATGGGCCTCAAAATGACCTCGCCCACCTCCATGGGCCTCAAAATGACCTCGCCCACCTCCATGGGCCTCAAAATGACCTCGCCCACCTCCATAGGCCTCAAAATGACCTCGCCCACCTCCATAGGCCTCAAAATGACCTCGCCCACCTCCATAGGCCTCAAAATGACCTCGCCCACTTCGATGGGCCTCAAAATGACCTCGCCCATCTCCCAGAGTCTCAAATGAACACGCTCACCTTCCAGGGTCTCAAATAACGACGCCCACCCACCGAAGTTTCAAGTAGACCACACCCACCTACCCCAGATATAAGATGACCACACCCATCTACCAGAGTTTCAAAAGGAACACACACACATTTCCAGGGTGTCAAGATGACCACACCCGCCTGCCAGGGTTCAAGATGACCAAACCCACCTACAAGGGTTTCAGCATGACCACGCCCACCTCCTTAGAGTCTCAAAATGACCTCACCCACCTCCAAGAGTCTCAAAATGACCACACCCACCTCCCAAAGTTTCAAAGTAATAACGCCCACCTACTAAGAGTTTCATGAGGACCACACCCATCTGCCAGGGTTTCAAGATGACCACACTCACCTCCCAGGGTCTCAAAGGACCTCGACTACCTCCCTGAGTCACAAAGTTGCATCCACCTACCAGAGTTTAAACACGACCTCACACACCTACCCGAGTCTCAAGATGACCATACACACCTACCAGGGTTTCTAAATGATCACACACACCTAACTGAGTCTCAAAATGACCACACACACCTACCAGGGTTTCAAGATAACCACACCCATCTACCATGGTTTTAAGAACACACCCACCTATCTACCAAGATTTTCCCCCTATTAGGGTTTCAAGATGACCACAACCACCTACCAGGTTTTCAAGATGAACACACCCAGTTAGTAGCCTTTCAAGATGACCACACCCACCTACTAGGCTTTCAAGATGACCACACCCAGTTAGTAGCCTTTCAAGATGACCACAACCACCTACTCGGCTTTCAAGATGAACACACCCAGTTAGTAGCCTTTCAAGATGACCACACCCACCTACTAGGCTTTCAAGATGACCACACCCAGTTAGTAGCCTTTCAAGATGACCACACCCACCTACTAGGCTTTCAAGATGAACACACCCAGTTAGTAGCCTTTCAAGATGACCACACCCACCTACTAGGCTTTCAAGATGACCACACCCAGTTAGTAGCCTTTCAAGATGACCACACCCACCTACCAGGCTTTCAAGATGAACACACCCAGTTAGTAGCCTTTCAAGATGACCACACCCACCTACTAGGCTTTCAAGATGAACACACCCAGTTAGTAGCCTTTCAAGATGACCACACCCACCTACTAGGCTTTCAAGATGACCACACCCACCTACTAAGCTTTCAAGATGACCACACCCCCCTACTAAGCTTTCAAAATGACCACACCCACCTACTAGGCTTTCATGATGAACACACCCACCTACTAGGTTTTCAAGATGAACACACCCACTTACCAGGGTTTCAATATGAACACACCCACCTATCTGGGTTTTAAGATTACCACGCCCACCTTCCAAGAGTCTCAAAATGACCAAGCCCACCTCCCAGAGCCTTAAAATGATCACACTCACCTTCCAGAGTCTTCAGAAGACAATTAGAACAATGCCAGTCTCTACAAATTCTTTCTGTAAGATGACATTGACCTCAGCATGCTCTTAACCTTTGCCCTGATTGCCACCCAGGTTTTCTGATGACGATGAAACACAAGCATCACATCCAGATGATGAACATGAAGCGAGCCAAGAAGAAAGCTGAACTGAAAGCAGCAAAACTTCAGACGTTGCTGTCGGAAGTCAGGGTGAGAGAAGTCTGTTGTCTGTGTTACGAAAATGAGGGAGAGAGAAGTCTGTGCTAGCCTGAGTGAGATGCGTCTCTTTCCTTTGAGAGTAATCTCAAGGGTTTTAAAACACGTCACGCCTAGATTAAATGGTAATCAACTGTTTTCACTATATTTCACTTTGCATTGTGTGTGCTTCACTTTAATGGTGTAAAAAATCCTTACAGAAAGATGTCCAGCTTCTTGTGGCACTGTGCAGGTCGCATGAGGTAGAGGAGAAGGACATCACGGCTTGCTTGTGTAAGTAAGAAACAGCATTTTGAAATTTGACCGGCTTGCTAATGTAAGTAAAAAACAGCATTTTGAAATTTGACCGGCTTGCTTGTGTAAGTAAGAAACGGCATGTAGAATTCGGACTGGCTTTCTAATGTAAGTAAGAAACGGCATTTAGAATTTGGACCGGCCTGCTAATGTAGGTAAGAAATGGCATTTAGAATTTGGACTGGCTTGCTAATATGAGTAAGAAACGGCATTTAGAATTTGGACTGGCTTGCTAATATGAGTAAGAAACGGCATTTAGAATTTGGACTGGCTTGCTAATATGAGTAAGAAACGGCATTTAGAATTTGGACTGGCTTGCTAATGTAGATAAGAAACGGCATTTAGAATTTGGACTGGCTTGCTAATATGAGTAAGAAACATTATTTAGAATTTGGACTGGCTTGTTTATGTAAGTAAGAAACAGCATTTTGAAATTTGACCGTGCAATGGAATTGTTAAGTAGGATACTGTAAAGTAATTATTTGTTTCGGATGTTTTTATATATTAGACCTTTTGAAACATCTGTTTGATTAGAACCTGATTGAAAATGTGTCAAACTAGGAACTAATTGCATATGTGTCTAGGTAGGACCTGATTGAATATGTGACTAGGTAGGACCTGATGGAATATGTGTCTAGGTAGGACCTGATGGAATATGTGTCTAGGTAGGACCTGATTGAATATATGACTTGGTAGAAGCTGACTGAATATGTGACTAGGTAGGACCTGATGGAATATGTGTCTAGGTAGGACCTGATGGAATATGTGTCTAGGTAGGACCTGATTGAATATGTGACTTGGTAGAAGCTGACTGAATATGTGACTAGGTAGGACCTGATGGAATATGTGACTTGGTAGAAGCTGACTGAATATGTGACTAGGTAGGACCTGATTGAATATGTGACTTGGTAGAAGCTGACTGAATATGTGACTAGGTAGGACCTGATGGAATATGTGACTAGGTAGGACCTGATTGAATATGTGACTAGGTAGGACTTGATTGAATATGTGACTTGGTAGAAGCTGACTGAATATGTGACTAGGTAGGACCTGATGGAATATGTGACTAGGTAGGATTTGATTGAATATGTGACTACGTATATTTTAATTTTGTACATTAAACAAAATTCAAGAAAGTCAAGTTTTGTTATGTGTATGCCTATTGGGCTGATGCTGTTAACATGTTTTTATTTGTCATTGTGTCCATGTCTCAGATGGCAAAGGCAGAAGAAGTGTGACACTCAGTGCCATGTCCACCTGTACATCTCTCATGCTGATATCAACACTTGGCAAGGACGCCGTCCAGGAGGACGATATCTATGGAAAGTAGGTCATGGCTGGAAAATGTGTGTCATACGAGTTGAACTCCAAGAAAACTAGGTCACTGGGCACATTATAATGTAGAACCACATTTAATTTTGATATAAATGCTGCAGAGATTTTTCAAAGTTTTCCATCTTTAGACATACATTTTTTGTGTGTGAACTACTCAGAGCATTTAACTCTGCATCAAATAAAAGCACAAGCAAGATGTGTCACCCTCTGTGTTGTGGATGAATACCACATTGTATTCCTCTAGCACACATTGTATCACTGTATGGGGAAACAGCTTCAGAACTATGGAAAAGTTGGAATTTAGGTTATTTCCCTTGGTTTAAGCCCTGGTTATCTTTCCATAATCCCAAATGAATTATTGACTTGCCCAGGGGTCAGTTTCTTATTTCATCTATCGAGTGACCTAGTTTGCTCCTGTATGAATGAAACAAGAAACTCATGTCGACAAGAAATGATTCAGCTATTTTATGGAGGCGACATGGTCACATTTGTGGTTCTATGATCCTCATTATCTCTATGTGGTTCTATGATCCTCATTTTCTCTATATGGTTCTATGATCCTCATTTTCTCTATATGGTTCTATGATCCATCTTTTTCTCTATATGGTTCTATGATCCTCATTTTCTCTATGTGGTTCTATGATCCTCATTTTCTCTATGTGGTTCTATGATCCTCATTTTCTCTATATGGTTCTATGATCCTCATTTTCTCTATATGGTTCTATGATCCATCTTTTTCTCTATATGGTTCTATGATCCTCATTTTCTCTATGTGGTTCTATGATCCTCATTTTCTCTATGTGGTTCTATGATCCTCATTTTCTCTATATGGTTCTATGATCCTCATTTTCTCTATATGGTTCTATGATCCTCATTTTCTCTATATGGTTCTATGATCCTCATTTTCTCTATGTGGTTCTATGATCCTCATTTTCTCTATATGGTTCTATGATCCTCATTTTCTCTATATGGTTCTATGATCCTCATTTTCTCTATGTGGTTCTATGATCCTCATTTTCTCTATATGATTCTATGATCCTCATTTTCTCTATGTGGTTCTATGATCCTCATTTTCTCTATATGGTTCTATGATCCTCATTTTCTCTATGTGGTTCTATGATCCTCATTTTCTCTATGTGGTTCTATGATCCTCATTTTCTCTATGTGGTTCTATGATCCTCATTTTCTCTATGTGGTTCTATGATCCTCATTTTCTCTATGTGGTTCTATGATCCTCATTTTCTCTATGTGGTTCTATGATCCTCATTTTCTCTATGTGGTTCTATGATCCTCATTTTCTCTATGTGGTTCTATGATCCTCATTTTCTCTATGTGGTTCTATGATCCTCATTTTCTCTATGTGGTTCTATGATCCTCATTTTCTCTATGTGGTTCTATGATCCTCATTTTCTCTATGTGGTTCTATGATCCTCATTTTCTCTATGTGGTTCTATGATCCTCATTTTCTCTATGTGGTTCTATGATCCTCATTTTCTCTATATGGTTCTATGATCCTCATTTTCTCTATGTGGTTCTATGATCCTCATTTTCTCTATGTGGTTCTATGATCCTCATTTTCTCTATATGGTTCTATGATCCTCATTTTCTCTATGTGGTTCTATGATCCTCATTTTCTCTATATGGTTCTATGATCCTCATTTTCTCTATATGGTTCTATGATCCTCATTTTCTCTATATGGTTCTATGATCCTCATTATCTCTATATTTCTTTCCGTGTATTTCTTGTATTTTACATATTTCCAAAATATGTTTGTCCTTTATTAGCTTATTTTTTACAGTATTAATGCATAAATTCTATTAATTCCTTTAGTCTAGTGGATAAAACATATATTTTGTGTTGGAAAACCCAACTTCCGACAAAAAACGTGGAGCATTCATGACAAAAACATGGAGCATTCATGACAAAAACATGGAGCATTCACAGCTAACTCCAAACACTTACATTTTCAAACTGTTTTCTATTTCTTATGGTTTCTCCTTTTTTCCTGTCTGCTGGGGAAGGCTCTTAGCCGAAACATTCTCCTTCCTTTAATTGTCCTGTCTTTCTATTTCAAACTCCCACGTACCTTGATTCACTATGTCCTTCACACAGCTTGAATGCAATCCTTCATTTATAATCCTTTATGGCTCTGCTTTACAAATGCTGCTACATTTGAAGGCTGTTATTTGAACTATTAAGGGGGGAAAAACAAACTTATTTTTATTTTGAGGTGAAAAAAAATAAATTTCTCCTTTCGTCTAATACGAATAATTTTTTATTATATAAACTTAAAGTTAACATTATAATACAATTGTGTAGTCACCCATCCCTCCTATAGAGCAGTTGTTATTGATCCATATCTGTATAGTGTAAACAAAATCATCATTCTCACATCATCCAACACTGATGTCCATCAATACGCATGTCTTTCTGTCACCCACCAACTATGCAGGCTGTTTAAGGAAGCCCTCAATGAGGGTGACCACACAGAGGTCAGTTCAGAGATCCAACAGGCAGAAGAGGCTGCCATTGATGCTGCTATAGAGCTGGATGACAAAATTGAGGCCAGGAGAAAATCTAGGAAATACAGGTGAGATGTGTTTGGGGACAGACAGGCAGGTAGTGGCAGGTAGTGGCGGGTAGTGGCAATGTAGTGGAAGGTAGTGGTGGGAAGTGGGAGGTAGATGCAGGTGGTGGAAGGTAGTGGGAGGTAGTGGCAGGTAGTGGCAGGTAAAAGGCATGTATGATCTCTGAGTAAGGTATAATCAAGATGAGAATAAGCTTACTTCAAATTTGTTTTCTTTCCCCCATAAGTATTTAAGTTAGGGCTGATTGACTTCTAAGTGTTATAATAGAATTAGAGGATGTTAAGTACATACTAGACAACATACAATCATTGAAATCTGCATCAATTCCTTTCAAGAGACCAGGTATTTCTATTAGACTGACATTGGATCTATCAAACTGTCATTGTGTCTATCAAATTGTCATTGTGTCTATCTGACGACTGACACACTGTGTTTATCTCCCCGTACAGAAGCAGTAAGAAGACGCGGGTCAAGAGGAGCTACACGGTGCCCAGGAGGACGGCAAGCGTGGACATCCCTGAGCCAGACATCAATGAAAATAACAGCAACATCTTCTACATCAATGATGGCTTTTTGACAGGTCTGGTGGATAGATGGCATTGAAATGAATGGCTTTTTGACAGGTCTGGTGGATAGATGGCATTGAAATGAATGGCTTTTTGACAGGTCTGGTGGATAGATGGCATTGAAATGAATGGCTTTTTGACAGGTCTGGTGGATAGATGGCATTGAAATGAATGGCTTTTTGACAGGTCTGGTGGATAGATGGCATTGAAATGAATGGCTTTTTGACAGGTCTGGTGGATAGATGGCATTGAAATGAATGGCTTTTTGACAGGTCTGGTGGATAGATGGCATTGAAATGAATGGCTTTTTGACAGGTCTGGTGGATAGATGGCATTGAAATGAATGGCTTTTTGACAGGTCTGGTGGATAGATGGCATTGAAATGAATGGCTTTTTGACAAGTCTGGTGGATAGATGGCATTGAAATGGTCTGGTGGAAAGTCGACATTGAAATGGTGTGGTGGAAAGATGGCATTAAAATGAATGGCTTTTGGACAGGTCTGGTGGATAGATGGCATTGAAATGGTCTGGTGGAAAGTCGACATTGAAATGGTGTGGTGGAAAGATGGCATTAAAATGAATGGCTTTTGGACAGGTCTGGTGGAAAGATGGCATTGAAATGGTCTGGTGGAAAGATGGCATTGAAATGAATGGCTTTTGGACAGGTCTGATGGGAAGATGGCTTTGAAGTAAATGGCCTTTCGAAAACTTAATTTCACAACTAAATGTCACAATTTAATGACAAATTTAATTAATTTCACAACTAAATGTCACAATTTAATGACAAATTTAATTAATTTCACAACTAAATGTCACAATTTAATGACAAATTTAATTAATTTCACAACTAAATGTCACAACTTAATGACAAATTTAATTAATTTCACAACTAAATGTCACAATTTAATGACAAATCTAATTAATTTCACAACTAAATGTCACAATTTAATGACAAATCTAATTAATTTCACAACTAAATGTCACAATTTAATGACAAATGTAATTAATTTCACAACTAAATGTCACAATTTAATGACAAATTTAATTAATTTCATAGCTAAATGTCACAATTTAATGACAAATTTAATTAATTTCATAGCTAAATGTCACAATTTAATGACAAATCTTATTTGACTCATTTACAGAAGTGGAGTTAGAGAAACTTTTGTTCCTTGCGTACCGGTAACTGACTTTTGTGCTGCTATCTTTCTTCAGTAACATATTTTAATGTTATGATAAATAATGATGGATAGGAAGAAATACATGAGAAAAATTAAGAAAATTGATAGGTTGGTTCAGTAGCTGGGAGAGATTTGGGAGAGGTTGGGAGAGTGTTGGGAGAGGCTGGAAGAGGTTTGGGAGACGATCGGAGTGGCCTGGGAGAGATTTTGGAGTGACCTGGGAGAGATTTGGGAGAGGTTGAGAGAGCTTTGGGAGAGGCCTTAGGCAATCAACTTTCTAAATATGTACAAATCCAACCTTAATTCATAAAAACTGTTCCATTTTTTGGGTAAAAACAATTTCTTTTTTTTTAAATTTGCTGAGTTTACTATGTGTGATCTCTCCATGGCTATACTGTTATAAGTTTTTATGTAAAGTTGATGCCAAGGTGAATATAAAACACTAGTTTAATACTATGTGTGATCTGTCCATGGCTATACTGTTATAAGTTTTTATGTAAAGTTGATGCCAAGGTGAATATAAAACACTAGTTTAATATTCCAGCTGCACCCCCACCCCCGTGCCCTCACACCCCCACCCCCCATTAGATCCCTTAGGCCTGCCTTGGATCATGACCCAAGGGACACAACTAAGAAATTAAATTGTCCTTATTTCAGCACGAGCTACCAACCCTGGCAATAACTCGAATTTCACACCATTGACAGGTGGGTTGGCTGGTTGTAGTACCCTGACAGAGGAGGATGAGCACAACCACATGGACCATAATCACTTGGACCACAACCGTGTGGGCCAAAGCCACACAGACCACAATCACACAGACCAAAGATATGTCGATCACGGCAGCTCGGCCCGCTCCATGTATCACAGTACTGCGTCTCTGAGAAATCTTCCCATGAAAAAAGGGAGCCGCTCCAACAGCATGGTGGTTAGTGTCTTTAGTTGCAAGCCATTATTTACAAATTTGTAGGTCCCTAGGTTTATCTACACTATAACAATATTTTGGTTTAAAATTTAAATTTCAGCACTATTCGTAGCTGTTTATCCCCAGCAGAAGATACATTCGATTTTACCAGGTTTATTGTTAAGCAATGAGACGTTATGGGGCTGTAGGAAAAAAATGTTTTAAGGGCTGTAGGAAAAAAATATGTGAGGGCTGTAGAAAAATTGCAGTAATTTTAATATAATGTTGGATCAGTTGTGTGCAACGTAAACTGTGCATGGTTTATATAGGTTGAATGGGGGTCATTTTGTAGCTGGAATGTAGTCATTTGTGTAGCAAGAGTGCAGTCATTTGTGTGGCTAGAATGGGGAAGGGTCCTTTGTGTGCATAGAATGGCTATCGTAGTGTAGGTTTACAGCTTCAGATCATATTTACATGTACAATTTCTGCATGATTCTTAATATTTAATGTAATTAATGAATTTCTTTGGCTATGGCTAAGTGGCACTTCTTTGATTTGACAAACATTTTATTTTATGAATTGAGATAAAAAAAAATAAAAAAAATTACTGTTTAACTTTCCTCATCACCCTCTGCCCCTAAACTCACCTTCACTCACATGATCTCTGACGCAAACAACAGATTTATGTCCCCGAGTTCGATGAGACCATTGAGATTCCAATAAAAAAGCAAAGGAGAAGGAAAACATCCGTCCATTTTGACTCCAGTAAGACATCCTGGTTGATGTGCATGCTTTGGCCGTATCCTGTGCTGTACCTTGGTGGACGGTTCCCTAAGGCGTGGGGGTCAGGGATCACCCAAAAAGAATTTAATCTCTTAATTGGTGTTTTCACAGGGGGGAGGGAGGGGTAGTCCAACCACATCTGCATGCACTTTGATATTGGTTTGAGCACCCTTGCTTGTGACGCCCCTGCACGTCTTATTAGTTTGAGCACCCTTGCTTGTGACGCCCCTGCACATCTTCGCCTCATTTACTTGCACTCTCATAGTTGTCTCCCTCTAGAATGTTGTGGCCCAGATAAACGATGTGACCCCACCCCCCTCCTTGTTGTCACCTCCGAAAGAATTTTTAACATCTTCAATAATCTGAACAAAAGTTTTAAATTGAAATGGTGCAGGACTGACTGCTGAGTTGTTTGATGATGATGAACTCTTTGGACTTTGAAGTATAGTGGCAGATAGTGAGGCTTCACAGTGGATCTCAAATGATAATAAACTTGTGTAAATTGAAACATTCATGATTTGTTCATCAAATGTTCGAATATGAATTATAAACTTTTGTTCGGTTGACAGAAATGTAGAACTACAATGGTCCTTAATGAATAACTGAAATGTGTTGAAATTAAATATTTTATTAATTTGTGCACCCATCCCCTGCACATTTCAAGGATCATCCTTTCATACCAAGTACATAGGAAAAAATTAAGTAAACTCTAAATCATACTCATCACATCATAGTCAGAACGTGCAGACCACATCATAAACATCTGCCATCTACCACAGAATGTAAAAATAAATAAAATAATAATGATAGTAATAAAATATTAAAGAATAAGATAATTGAGAATAAGATAATTGAGAATAAGATAATTGAGAATAAGATAATTGAGAATAAGATAATTGAGAATAAGATAATTGAGAATAAGATAATTGAGAATAAGATAATTGAGAAACACTTGCCATCTTCTCAGTTGGTTTTTTTTTATTTATTTTAATTCCTGCACTAACCATAGTGACCTCCCCTAGTCACCACTATAGTGACCTCCCTTCGTTACAACCATTAGTGACCTCCCTTACTTAGTTACACATAATTAATTACTTTGTTGTTTTCTGGGAACTCACTGATAAAAACAGTTTTAAATTTTGAGTGCATATTTCATGACAGAATCTAAATGACACATTTTTGAGCACTGTCTTTAATTTTAATTGGAAGCGCTATATTTTGTTTTCATCTCAAAACTAGTTAGATCAAACTATCTTTTAAATTTTAATGAAGCTATGCAGTTTGTGGGACTATACGTTTTTCATTATTCATGAACAGTCATCTCAAGGATTTATCCACGCTTTTATTTTGTTCTTTCTTCCATAGACGTTTGAGGTTACCACACAAGTGACATATTTGTGAGGAGAATTTCACACCACACAAGTGACATCTTTGTGAGGAGAATTTCACACCACACAAGTGACATATTTGTGAGGAGAATTTCACACCACACAAGTGACATCTTTGTGAGGAGAATTTCACACCACACAAGTGACATATTTGTGAGGAGAATTCCACACAAGTGACATATTTGTGAGGAGAATTTCACACCACACAAGTGAAATATTTGTGAGGAGAGTTTTACATCACACAAGTGGCATATTTGTAAGGAGACATTCACATCACAGACATTTAGCCAAGGTCATCCCAAAGTTCATCTATTATTTTGTAGATAGAGGATTACGTAAATAGAGGGACATTAAATTTGAATAAAAATATAGATCATTCATAAATTAATGTTTAGAATCATTAAAAAAAATTAAGACTGATAGGGCCTTGTGGGTCCTTAATTGAGAATCCTTGTTAAACGTTTGATCACTATGTGTAGGCTCATAAAGTATCTACCAGGATGGTTTTTTTTTCTTTTTAAAACTGTTTTAAGTAATTTTATCAGATGTTAAAAACAATGTCCCCTTTAAGCTAGTCACACAAACGTCCATGTCAGTACATACATCAAACACCCATGTCAGTACATACAACAAACACCCATGTCAGTACATACAACAAACGCCCATGTCAGTACATACAACAAACACTCATGTCAGTACATACAACAAACACCCATGTCAGTACATACAGCAAACACCCATGTCAGTACATACATCAAACACCAATGTCAGAACATACAACAAACACCCATGTCAGTACATACAACAAACACCCATGTCAGTACATTCAACAAACACCCATGTCAGTACATACAACAAACACTCATGTCAGTACATACAACACACACCCATGTCAGTACATTCAACAAACACCCATGTCAGCACATTTGCAAACACCAACTATTTCCTTCTTTCAGTGTATAGAAATGCATCTAGTCATATTGGGTATGTGACAGGAATATTCAGCTAGTCCATTGATCGTGTTTAATTTCATTGGAAACAATAATATTGCACTAACTCAGTGGTTCTCAAACTTCTCCCGGCCACTGTCCCTAGGGCCATAAACCCCCGTCTTTTCCCATTATAAGAATTCTTTCAAAATTTTGTCTGCCCTCTGTGGAATATACATTAGCTTTTTACATTTAGATTATTATTTAACGATAATATTGGAGATGTTATCCAATGCCCCCTTTAATCTTTCAAGTCTTTTAGGCGCCCCCCCCCCGAGCATTCCCACTTTGAGAACCACTGCGTTAATTGAACATTATTTCTGGAAAAATATTGAACATGGGACAGAAGTTCATGAATAATTTTGTTTATTTACACACACACACACAAATCCAAAGCACTGAAGCATTATGTCATAACGTCCAAAATCTTGAGGTCCACAATATTCTCTTATTTGGTGTTAACACAAAACTTAATGAACAGATCTTTAAGAAATCTCCTTTTAAGGAAAGCTGCCGAGTGTGAATTTAAATGTTGAAATAACCTCATGACATAACTCAAAATTCTGGGTTATCCAGTCTTTGGATCAGAACAACAGCAACACATACATGAGCCTTAACAAATGCTAAAAGATGGTTTCATATATAAGACTTGTAATAAGCTCAATAGTATGGGGCCAAGCCAATGCGTTTCACATCTTATCTATAACATATCACTCCACACCACATGTACCCACATCACATGTACCCACACCACAAGTACCCACACTACATATACCCACACCACATGTGCCCACACCACATGTACCCACACCACATGTACCCACACCACATGTGTCCACACCCCATGTACCCATACCACAAGTACCCACACTACATGTACCCACACCACATGTGTCCACACCACATGTACCCATACCACAAGTACCCACACTACATGTACCAACACCACATGTGTCCACACCACATGTACCCACACCACATGTACTCACACCTCATGTGTCCACACATGTACCCACACCACAAGTACCCACACCACATGTACCCACACCACATGTGTCCACACCACATGTACCCACACCACAAGTACCCACACTACATGTACCCACACCACATGTGCCCACACCACATGTACCCACACCACATGTACCCACACCTTATCCCCACACACCTCATCTCTCCACACACCATATTTCATCACAACGTTCTCCCTCACTAATGGCAGAGGGAAGGGGTGTGGGCGGCAGGAAGGTCATCCCTCAAGGAAAAAATTTCTTTCTTAAATGGGGGCACTAGCTCTAACTACCCCACTGCTCCTCAGACCTCATCTCACTCCTTGAATACCTATCCCTTGTATATATCTCATACAATCCTAAACTACTCCCTAAAACTGAAATCCCAAACGTCATGCATCCCTCAAACAATCCTACATCATTCACTCAAACTAATGTTCCAATACATCAGTTCCCATCTGCCACACCTCACAAGTTATAATCTTGTATCTCCAAAATCTCACTTCTATCTATCCATCCATCCATCCATATGTTCTAAGACTTCATTCCATTAACCCATATTCTTAGACCTTTAATAACTTTCCCACTTGTACCTTAAGTAATTCACTACAATTGATGAACCAATAATCATAGCTGCAGCCATTGTTTTTTCATAATCTTAGCTACAGACTTAAATTTTCATAATGTGGCTGCTGCCACATTTTTTCTTAATCTTACCTGCAGCAACATTTTTTAGCTGCAGACTTATTTTTTCATAATCTTAGCTGCAGCCATATTTTTTCATAATCTTAGCTGCAGCCAAATTTTTTCATGATCAAAACTCCATTTCTGTTTCCCTCTAGAAATGTATTCCATAATGTTCCATTGTTACAATATTGCTGTATATAGCAGATATTTTTGTTGTACTGTTGAATTGTTACTATCAGTTCACCATCTAAGCATTTACATGTAATTTTCTTGTCAATCTTAAATTCAACTTTTTTGTAAACCTATGCAACATTAGTCCGCCTGCCTCAACCAATGTCAAGGATGTTTGTCTCAGTAAATGTCATGCCTTTCAAGACATCATAACATGCCAGACTGTCATGAGTTAAAAAGGGGAATGTCAGGTTAATATAACAGAATAATATTCCCTTTCATTATTTTTTTTTCAAGATTAGTTTCATCTTAACCATAAATCTTTGTCTACTTATTCTTAAAAAAAAAAAAAAAGACATTTTTTTTCACCCTCAAGTCTAAATTTGACTGTCAGGTCTTCAAAACCAGTTCTTCAATTCTTTTTTTTCATTACTTATTTGAAATGTGATTTTCATGTTTTAAAAAAAAAAAATTGAATGAAAACCAAGGTAAATTTTGAGCTTGAAAACATTTGTTAAAATCTCCCACAACATTCCCTTTCAATATTTATTTCTGAAAGTTTTTTGAAAAGTAATAATTGCAGTGAATAATATTTGTGCCATAAATTTCTTGAAATCAATATATTATTCTCTCATTGCTTGAAAGTATTTTATTTTAAATGCCAGTATTGATCTGGTCTAAAATGTTATTCTTTTTAAAGAATTGCTTTCATTAAAATAATTCCAAAATAATTCCACTCACATTTAAATATAAAAAAATGTAGAATAGTTGAAAAAAGTTAGTGAGATTGGATTCTAAAAAAAAAGAGTATAAATGAGATCCTCACTAATGAAGCTGTTGAGTGGTGGACTGAGGGAGGCACTAATGGTGGTGAAAACAAACATGTCCATCAAGACCAGTGATTCTCTGCTCTTGTTGATCTCTTCCCCACTTTAACGATTGATAAGAAAAAAGACAATTTCTCTCAACACCCAAATGGTTTTTACTCAAAGGTACATTTATATGATATGTACAAGGCATGCACCACTTTTTTTTGACATTTTGCACACGAAGGTGGTGTTTCCGATGGAAGAAAAAGTTGTTAAATTTTTAATTAAAATTTCTTGAAGCATTAGCTTGTTTCTAAATAAAGATTCAATTTTGCAAAGAAGAGCTATTCTCCATTTTCTTATGACATTTTCAAATAAATTTTTGAATGTCATAGATTAAAGAAAAGTAATGAAAACAACAGACTACATTTCCTTTCCCTCTGATCTCTCAAGGGGACATAAATTTAAACAACTTCAAATTTCTAGAGTTACCTCTCTTTACCCCCATTACAGCCCATAAAGCAATCCTGTACCTGAGTAGTGCTAAACGATAGCAATCTTTTTGTTGACACCAGTGCTCCACATCAGGTGATCAGCATCTTGTGTTTGGTATTTTCTGGGTGAGAGGAATTTACACAGATTGCTGGGACAGACTTTCGTTGATGTCTCTTTCAAAAGGGGTTGGGCTAGCATTGATGTCAGTTTCAGAAGGGGTGGGACTAGCGATGATGTCCCTTTCAAAAGGGGTGGGGTTAGCATTGAGTCGGACAGAAACCTTCTAGAGGCGTATGTCGTATTGTTGATGTACACACGACTATTTCAATAAACTTTCCATTATTAGTCACCACTTCGTTCTGTCTTGTATCAAGAGTTGATCAGTTACATGACGAGATGGAGTGTTGGTCAGTGATGTGACAACAAAGAGTGTTGGTCAGTGATGTGACGAGACAGAATGTTGGTCAGTGATGTTACGAGACAAAGTGTCAGTCAGTGATGTGACGAGACAGAGTGTTAGTCAGTGATGTGACGAGACAGAGTGTTAGTCAGTGATGTGACGAGACAGAGTGTCAGTCAGTGATGTGACGAGACAGAGTGTTAGTCAGTGATGTGACGAGACAGGATGTTAGTGATGTGACGAGACAGAATGTTAGTGATGTGACGAGACAGAATGTTAGTGATGTGACGAGACAGAATGTTAGTGATGTGACGAGACAAAATGTCAGTCAGTGATGTAACGAGACAGAGTGTTAGTCAGTGATGTGACGAGACAGAATGTTAGTGATGTGACGAGACAGAGTGTTGGTGATGTGACGAGACAGAGTGTTAGTGATGTGACGTGTCAGAATGTTAGTCAGTGACGTGACGAGACAGAGGGTTAGTCAGTGATATGACGAGACAGAGTGTTAGTGATGTGACGAGACAGAGGGTTAGTGATGTGACGAGACAGAGTGTTAGTGATGTGACGAGACAGAGTGTTAGTGATGTGGCGAGACAGAATGTTAGTCAGTGATGTGACGAGACAGAATGTTAGTCAGTGACTTGACGAGACAGGGTAAATGGTTTATGCGCTTGAAAAAAATATTTTAAAATGTCTTACGCTAAAATTGTAATTGTTAACAAAATTGTGATAGTTAACAAAATTGTGATAGTTAACAAAATTGTGATAGTTAACAGTAATACTAATGAGAATGTTAACTCTCTAGACTTTATTTGAGATGACGTGAACGCATGCGCACAACTTCATCAAACAAACATTTTCAATAACTTCGCATCAATAAAAGAATTTCATTTGGTGCATCTCTTTGATGGACGTTTAACGGTGTTCATGTCGATGGGAGATTGATCCGTATGGGAGATTGATCCCGTATGGGAGATTGATCCCGTATGGGAGATTGATCCCGTATGGGAGATTGATCCCGTATGGGAGATTGATCCCGTATATTACCCTACCTTCTCCTGAAACTAGTCTAATGAGCATAACAAAACTAAATTTAAAACAAATGTTTGGAAACCTCTTTTGGATTTACTGGACATCCGAGTTTAAAAGGAATTGAATATTTCTGTTCATTCAACGCTAATAGAAAGTTATTTTGTTAGCATTGGCTTTTTAAAATAAAATTTCGTTGATGTTTACTGTAATTAAGGGATGTGGGTGGGTTGGCCCCTTAGGAAGGATCTTCTCTTCTAGAACTTTTCGATATCATTTCTAGAACAAAAATTCTTTTTAAGGGTTATCAAATGATTCAATGCATGCAAGATAAGAAATGCAAATGAAACATGCAAGATGAGACATTCATGATAATACATGCAGAATATGACATGTAGCATAAGATATGCAGGATAAGACATGCAAAATAAGACATTCAGGATAAGACATGCAAAATAAGACATGCTAGATATGACATACAATATAAGACATGCAAGCTAAACATACAAGACAAGACGTACAAGATAAGACCTACAAGATAAGACCTACAAGATAAGACCTACAAGATAAGAACTATACAAGATAAGACCTACAAGATAAGACCTACAAGATAAGACCTACAAGATAAGACCTACAAGATAAGACCTACAAGATAAGACCTACAAGATAAGACCTACAAGATAAGACCTACAAGATAAGACCTATACAAGAAAAGACGTACAAGATAAGACCTACAAGATAA
This sequence comes from Lymnaea stagnalis, assembly GCA_964033795.1. Classification (NCBI taxonomy): domain Eukaryota; kingdom Metazoa; phylum Mollusca; class Gastropoda; family Lymnaeidae; genus Lymnaea; species Lymnaea stagnalis. The sequence continues at coordinate 474,383 of CAXITT010000051.1, read as the reverse complement.
GACCTACAAGATAAGACCTACAAGATAAGACCTACAAGATAAGACCTACAAGATAAGACCTACAAGATAAGACCTACAAGATAAGATGTACAAGATAAGACCTACAAGATAAGACCTACAAGTTAAGACCTACAAGTTAAGACCTATACAAGATAAGACCTACAAGATAAGACCTACAAGATAAGACCTACAAGATAAGACCTACAAGATAAGACCTACAGGATAAGACCTACAAGAGAAGACCTACAAGATAAGACCTACAAGATAAGACCTACAAGATAAGACCTACAAGATAAGACCTACAAGATAAGACCTACAAGATAAGACCTACAAGATTCATCATTTGACAGCTTGGATATGAAACCCTGAGGAAAAGTTCGCCGTGCTGAAGGTAGAGGACAGTGACGCACTTGTGACCATCATTGCCTTTTACACTCTATCCCATTGAAAACATTTAAGATAAAAGTCACTGAAAGGTTTGTGTTTGCTTGTTTGTTTGCTTGTTTGTTTGCTTGGTTGTTTTCTTGTTTGTTTGCTTGGTTGTTTGCTTGTTTGTTTGCTTGTTTGTTTGCTTGTTTGTTTGTTTGCCTGTTTGTTTGCTTGTTTGTCTCCTTCAAACGAATCGTGTCTGCAAAGCTCAGACATGTCCTCTCTCCAGCTCAGACATGTCCTCTCTCCAGCTCAGACATGTCCTCTCTCCAGCTCAGACATGTCCTCTCTCCAGCTCAGACATGTCCTCTCTCCAGCTCAGACATGTCCTCTCTCCATTCATTGCGTTGATTATAGTTACGCTCCGTGCAAGAGTTGCATACAGTACGTGAATCCATTGCATGTTGTTATGTCCAGGCGTAGCAACCAACTATAGCACACATTTGACTTTGTTAAAGCTTCGGATATCCGTTTCCTACATGACGTTGCAAATAAAATCTCAGTTTAATTGTCTTGGGGTGTTTCTTAAATCGTGCCTGATGCTTAGGAAAGAATTGTGTGAAGTGAAGCCTAACAAAATAGTACGATTCATCAATTTAATTGTGGCACATAATTAGTTACTAAAACCGAAGGAAGTTGATTTTTTTCATGAACCTTAACAAGTTGTGTACATAAGAGAAAGGAAGAAACACGAGAACATTATAGATATATACACAAAATTGTGGATACTTTATATAACATATTTATGATAAATGAATGGTGTGTATGCAAAGGGATCTTGTGAAGAGCGGAGTAAAATTTTATAACTTCAACCATATCTAAACAACTAGAAGTAAATGTGTTACGAAAATTATAATGTGATGATCGGAATCGGGGCCAAAATTTACAGTAGAATCAAATTTAAAACCCAAGGTACCGGTATCCAGAGAATATTTTGTATTTCTTTTTTTTTTGTTGGCCTCTGTTGTTAATAAAAATTTAATTAAAAGGCGCATGGGTCGCTTAGCATCAAAGATGTGAGTCACTTAACATCAAAGATGGTGCGTCTGTTAACATCAAAGATGGTGCGTCTATTAACATCAAAGATGTGCGTCTATTAACATCAAAGATGTGCGTCACTTAACATCAAAGATGTGCGTCACTTAACATCAAAGATGGTGCGTCTATTAACATCAAAGATGGTGCGTCTATTAACATCAAAGATGGTGCGTCTATTAACATCAAAGATGTGCGTCTATTAACATCAAAGATGTGCGTCACTTAACATCAAAGATGTGCGTCACTTAACATCAAAGATGTGCGTCTATTAACATCAAAGATGTGAGTCACTTAACATCAAAGATGGTGCGTCTATTAACATCAAAGATGGAGCGTCTATTAACATCAAAGATGGTGCGTCTATTAACATCAAAGATGTGCGTCACTTAACATCAAAGATGGTGCGTCTATTAACATCAAAGATGTGCGTCACTTAACATCAAAGATGGTGCGTCTATTAACATCAAAGATGGTGCGTCTATTAACATCAAAGATGGTGCGTCTATTAACATCAAAGATGGTGCGTCTATTAACATCAAAGATGTGTGTCTATTAACATCAAAGATGTGCGTCACTTAACATCAAAGATGGTGCGTCACTTAACATCAAAGATGGTGCGTCTATTAACATCAAAGATGTGCATCACTTAACATCAAAGATGGTGCGTCTATTAACATCAAAGATGGTGCGTCTATTAACATCAAAAATGTGCGTCACTTAACATCAAAGATGGTGCGTCTATTAACATCAAAGATGGTGCGTCTATTAACATCAAAGATGTGCGTCTATTAACATCAAAGATGTGCGTCACTTAACATCAAAGATGGTGCGTCACTTAACATCAAAGATGGTGCGTCTATTAACATCAAAGATGGTGCGTCTATTAACATCAAAGATGGTGCGTCTATTAACATCAAAGATGGTGCGTCTATTAACATTAAAGATGGTGCGTCTATTAACATCAAACATGGTGCGTCTATTAACATTAAAGATGGTGCGTCTATTAACATCAAACATGGTGCGTCACTTATCATCAAAGGTGTGCGTTACTTAACCTCACGTCACGTGGCAGTAGCTCAACGTCACGAGATGTCTTACTGCCTCCCAACCATCCTGTAAGATGCCTTGAGCCTTGCCTATGCTTCATTTAGTTGATGGACTGTAGTTGTAAATCACGTGATGTTTTATTGCCCCTAACCGTCATGTCACGCGCCTAGTCCATGCTTTATAGAAAGATGTCAGGGGCGGGTATGACTGTGAGACCCAGAGATCCACCCTCGTTATGTGTACTCCCCTGAAAGACAGAACGTGTTAAAAGTATAGCGTAACGCACAAGCACTCCCGAAAGGAGGGGGGTATGTGGGGGGGGGGAGGTGGGGCTGGTGGGATTCCCCTTGCTCTTGCGCCCTCGGCTACAGTGACGTTTGGCTACTATTTTTGGGTCAACTGCTCTGTGGGTCGGCTGGTCTGTGGGTCGGCTGGTCTGTGGGTCGGCTGGTCTGTGGGTCAGCTGGTCTGTGGGTTGGCTGGTCTGTGGGTCAGCTGGTCTGTGGGTCGGCTGGTCTGTGGGTCGGCTGGTCTGTGGGTCGGCTGGTCTGTGGGTCGGCTGGTCTGTGGGTCGGCTGGTCTGTGGGTCGGCTGGTCTGTGGGTCGGCTGGTCTGTGGGTCTGGTCTGTGGGTCAGCTGGTCTGTGGGTCAGCTGGTCTGTGGGTCAGCTGGTCTGTGGGTCGGCTGGTCTGTGGGTCGGCTGGTCTGTGGGTCAGCTGGTCTGTGGGTCAGCTGGTCTGTGGGTCAGCTGGTCTGTGGGTCGGCTGGTCTGTGGGTAAGCTGGTCTGTGGGTCGGCCGGTCTGTGGGTCGGCTGGTCTGTGGGTCAGCTGGTCTGTGGGTTGGCTGGTCTGTGGGTTGGCTGGTCTGTGGGTCAACTGTGAGTCGGCTGATCTGTAGGTCGGCTGATCTGTGGGTCGGCTGATCTGTGTGTCGGTTGATCTGTGGGTCGGCTGCTCCGTGTGTTGACTGCTGTATGGTTCGGCTACTGAGTGGGCTCACTGCTCTGTGGGTCGGTTACTATGTGGGTCGGCGTTGTCCCACCAATGATTTGATGAAATACTTTGTTATCTTCGCCTTTGTTCGTGGATGACTTGATGACGGGGAGGGGGGGACAGGCGAGATCTTTGGAGGGCTACTTGACCCACTGATGCCCCTAGCACATGAGTAACTGATGCCCCTAAACACTCTGATGCCCATAAACACTGGAGAAACTGATGCCCCTAAACACTGGAGTAACTGATACCCCTAAACACTGGAGTAGCTGATGCCCCTATACACATCTGATCCCCTAAACATTGGAGCAACTGATGCCCAAAAACAATGTAGTAACTGATGCCCCTAAACACTTCTGATGCCCTAAACACTGGAGCAAATGAGGCCCCTTAACACTGGAGTAACTGATGCCCCTAAACACTGGAGTAACTGATGCCCCTTAACACATTGATGTCCCTAAACACTTCTGGTGCCCATAAACACTGGGTAACTGACACCCCTAAACACTGGAATAACTGATGCCCCTAAACACATTGATGTCCCTAAACACTTCTGGTGCCCCTAAACACTGGAGTAACTGATGCCCCTAAACACTTCTGATGCCCCTAAACACTTCTGATGCCCCTAAACACTTCTGATGCCCCTAGACACTGGAACGACTGATGCCCCTAAACGCTGTTGTGACTGCTGCCTCTATGTATTTAGCCAGAATGTTATTTGTTCCAAATTACAGAGAAGACCAAAATCATTGTTTTTAATAAACTTAAAAGATGTACCCTACAAGTTGATCATTCATGATAATATCAATAGCTACGCAGTTCAATCGATGAGGAGCAGGGAGATGGGGTGCAATATGAATTGGTCATGCTGGCCGCGGGGTGACTTTAATAGTTATCTTTTTTTTTCGTTCAATCAAAGTAGACCGAGACAGGTGGGGAAAGGAAAGACAGGTGTGAAATAAATCGATAGTTTTTGATGGCCTGAGCTCATCTTTTTCCGCGTGGTTTCAATCAATACACGTTTTAAGTCAGTCGGACTTTTTGAAAACGCAACTGTGTATGTTGTCAAGTAGTTCTCGAAATATCTTTCCAGCAGCTTGTAAATATACAACGCCGCATTAATGAGCGGATGTCACATGACTAGGGTATAGACCAACACAAGGGCACAGCCCGGCGAGTATCTACTTTCAAGTCAGAGCTAAGCCGTCATTTAAGGTGTTTTCATAAACTTCAAGTTAAGCAAACTTTTACAATGTTTTTTTTTCAAATGAGATTATTCCAATCATGTTTGAAAGTAATCGTACACCAGAATAATTGTTTTTAAGAGTTATTTCGTGTTCAGTGGGAGCATACAACTGTGGATGGTGCATGTCTTATTTTACACTGATTCCAAAAATTGACATTTCCGGTATCGCCTAGATCATTATTCTGGTGTTGTATCGAGGAATCCGTGACACATTCAGCCACATTCAGCCACATTGAGCTACTAGAACATCGTTTTCTTCTCTTTAAGTTCTGTTATATTATTTGAGTTTGTTGCTCCCTTGAGCTGAAGGTGTTGGAGATTGGTTGAGCTCAAGTTGTTGGAGATCAGGTGAGCTCAAGGTGTTGGAGATTGTCTGAGCTCAACTTGTTAGAGATTGGTTGAGCTCAAGTTGTTGGGGATCAGGTGAGCGAGCTCAAGTTGTTTGAGATCTGGTGCGCTCACGTTGCCTGGCGTCGGCAAATGACTGAAGTGAAAATGAAACGTGTCGGTCTGAGGCTGGTCGCCGGCGTCATTATTTCGTTGCTGGTCGTCGTCAGCATCCGCAGACAGTACAACGCCGCCAAGGAGCTGCAGCGCAGAAAGGCCTTGACCTTCGCACCGACCGAACAGCGCAAGTCAGAGCTCGTCGTCCCGGGCAGTGACCCGACTCACGACACGAAGGACCCGGATGACAGCTTGGACGATTTCATCGACGTCATGCCCGCCCACCTGAAGAATGACGAGGAGACAGAGGGAGAGGAGCGCGAGGATGACCTCACGCTGACGAGGCCTAGGTCAGGGGTGGTCAACACCGGGCTGCAACAGTCGGCTGAAACATCTCTTCGCGGTGAAAATAAAGCCGGCAACGTGGAGCCCGGTGGAGATGAGACGCGTCAAGTGCCGGCATTCGAAGTAGACGAGACGGAAGAAAGTATCGATGACGTTGACAGTGTTGTTTACGAAACTGTTGACGAGACCCCTCAGCAAGAGTCTCTGCTCTCTTCATTTTTCGGTTTAAAAAAATTCTTGCCGTTCGGCGGAAACAGTGAAAACAAGGACGTTAATGGAACGTCGAACGCTGGAGACGAGGACCGCCATGACAGCCGTGTGGGCGGTAAGGATGATATCAGTGCTAGTCACGATGGTGGACGAGATCTGCCCTTGGCTTACGACACTTTGAATGAGAGAGTAGAGCAAGGCGCGGAAGTGGAACAGCGACAGGTTAACCAAGATGGGGAACAGCGACAGGTTAACCAAGATGGGGAACAGCGACAGGTTAACCAAGATGGGGTGCCTCTGGTGAAAGCCGCATTCGGTGCCGACTATGGGTCAGAAAGAGTAGCTACTGTCAACAACGACGCTGCTGAAAGTGACGCCACTGACGCTCACAGAGATCATGACAGTGACGCCACTGACGCTCATAGAGGTCACGATAGTGACACCATCGAGGATATGAATGGAGGTCCAGCGAAAGCAAATAGATCGATTCTGGCACAAAAGGGTGAAGAACCGATACTGTCAGAAACACGAGTAGCATCTGACGGTGGTAACATAGCGGGATATCCAGCAAGTAATCAACTGGTAGGACAAAACAACAATGATCTCCTGGGAAAACAGGACAGCAACAGTCTTGGAGGTCAAAATAGCAATGATATTGTAGGACAAAACAGCAATGGTATTGTAGGACAAAATAGTAATGATGTTGTAGGACAAAATAACAATGTTATTGTAGGACAATATGGCAATCATATTGTGGGTCAACAAGACCTCCATATTCCAATCGGGCAGCTGGATAGACCTGTTTCCTTGCAACATGACGTGACGAATGACACTTCTCAATTTGACAGTTCAAATTTGATACAGAAGCAGAAGAATACCGATAATGTGGGACCAGACAATTCAGATGTTGCTGGACAACCAGAACTTTCCAATGTAGAAAAACCGGGCTTCACAGACCAGCTTCAAGCAGCCAACTCCCTTGCCACCAACGAACCCCAAAACGCTCAAAATCAACTCAAGCTCAAACAAGAAAAATTGCCGAGACAAGCAGAAACCAGAGATCAACTCCTGCGGGAAAAATTGTCTCCAGAAATTCTCAGGATTCTCTTAGACAATAATCTCGGACCGAATTTTCTTAAATCATTTCCTTTAGTCTGGCGATATCTGGCCATGGAGAGGTCGGCCACGAGAAATCATCTTGTGGACATGAAACATGAACCTAATGGGATCATGCCATTATCCGAGAACCCTAATAAAATAAGATCTGATCCCAAGGAGTCCACAATAGGGACAGCTCTGGAAGTAGTCCCCGAACAAAAGGGAATTAACTCACAAAGCCTTCCACTAGTTCCCTCCCTCCCACCGTTAACGGCCATAGATGTACTTTTCAACGATAATGAAGTCGAACCAAAAGTGGCGGGACATCCTATCGTGGATGACAACAATGGCATGGGCACTTCTACAGCGACACCCGATGGAGGTTCCTTGTACGACAACCCAAGACCTCTGTCAGACAACGAGTTTGCTTTGCTGAGGACACATCCATCGCTTGCGAACAACGCACAAGCCACGGTGTTTCCTGTCAGGCAGCCACTGTCGTCTGAACAGCTAGACAACAACCCACAACAACAGCAACACGTCCTGACGCCTCAATTATCGGATGGGACGTCGTTTTTGGAGCAACAGCAGGAACCAGAACACCAGGAACATCAACAACAACGACAACGATTACCCGAACAGCAAGAAACCCAAGAACAATACCAGCAGCAATTACCAGAAGAGCAACAACATTATCAGCAGCAGTCACAAGAACAGCAACAGCAAAACCAGCAGCAATTACAAGAACAGCAACAGCAATACCAGCAGCAGTTACCAGAACAACAACAGCCTCAACAACAACAAAATCAACAAGGATACCAAGAGCAAATACCTCTACATCAACAACAATACCTCGGGGAACTTACAGAACTGCAACAAAACCAACAACAACTATTGTTACAGCAACAACCTCAACAGCAATACCAACAGCAAGAACAATACGAACAGCAACAAACATATCAGCAGCAATTATCAGAACAGCAACAATACCAACAACGACTATTGCTACAGCAACAACCTCAACAGCAATATCAACAGCAAGAACAGTACGAGCAGCAACAACCATATCAACAGCCATTACCGGAACATCAGCAACAATATCAACAGCCATTACAGGAACAGCAGCAACAGTACCAAGAGCAATTACCAGAACAGCAACAAATAGCAGAATTAAATCAGACGTCTCTGTCAGACCATCAGACGATCCAGTGTCCACGTGACGTCAAGCTGGCTAAGACGTCACATCCTGTCACAGCGTTGGTGGCCTTTCCCGGGGCGGAAGCAGCCTGGGTGCGAGACATTCTGGAGCAACTGTTTGGTAGGTGTCATGTTTGCATGCAACTGTTTGGTAGGTGTCATGTTTGTATGCTACTGTTTGGTAGGTGTCATGTTTGTACAAGTAAATGTTTTTCAGGCAATTTATCAGGCTCTACAATAAATCAAACACATGTATAGCGCAGCTCGCTATAAGAAAGAGGAATCATGCACAACTATCCACTATAAGGTGCTTTCCACAACTGCTGAACTCAACATAGTCTAGTCATAATAACGAAAAAGATACGTCACCAACTTAAAGGGGGTAAAAGCGTTCATTAACTACTAGCTCCCAAATCGCACCGCGCACAATAGAACACAGTATTCGGTGCGCAACAATTACTTGTGAATTTCGTGCTCAGATATATTATTAATCCTATAACAATGTTCAAATCATTACTGAGAGATACTTTTATATTCAAATCTATGCCTACTGATACACCAATATTCAAATCTTACCTAATGATGTACCAATGTTCAAATCTATGCCCACTGACACATCAATATTAAAATCTATGCCTACTGATACACCAATATTCAAATCTATGCCTACTGATACAGCATTATTCAAATCTTACTTAATGATACACCAATATTCAAATCTTTGTTTACTGATACACCAATATTTAAATCTTTGCCTAATGATACACCAATATTCAAATCTATGTCTACTGATACACCAATATTCAAATCTTTGTCTACTGATACACCAATATTTAAATCTTTGTCTACAGATAAACCAATATTCAAATCTTTGTCTACTGATACACCAATATTTAAATCTATGTCTACTGATACACCAATATTTAAATCTTTGTCTACTGATACACCAATATTTAAATCTATGTCTACTGATACACCAATATTTAAATCTATGTCTACTGATACACCAATATTTAAATCTTTGCCTACTGATACACCAATATTTAAATCTTTGTCTACTGATACACCAATATTTAAATCTATGTCTACTGATACACCAATATTTAAATCTTTGTCTACTGATACACCAATATTTAAATCTATGTCTACTGATACACCAATATTTAAATCTATGTCTACTGATACACCAATATTTAAATCTTTGCCTACTGATACACCAATATTTAAATCTTTGCCTACTGATACACCAATATTTAAATCTTTGTCTACTGATACACCAATATTTAAATCTTTGTCTACTGATACACCAATATTTAAATCTATGTCTACTGATACACCAATATTTAAATCTTTGCCTACTGATACACCAATATTTAAATCTATGTCTACTGATACACCAATATTTAAATCTTTGTCTACTGATACACCAATATTTAAATCTTTGTCTACTGATACACCAATATTTAAATCTTTGTCTACTGATACACCAATATTTAAATCTATGTCTACTGATACACCAATATTTAAATCTTTGTCTACTGATACACCAATATTTAAATCTTTGTCTACTGATACACCAATATTTAAATCTATGCGTTTGATTCACAATGTTAAAATATTTGCCTACTGATGCACAAATATTCATATTTTATATGCTTATTGATAATTTCATGCGCAAATCTATGTCTTATAATACAACCAATGTTTAAATCTATGTCTTAATACGTCGACGTTCAAATCTATGCTTATTGATAATGTTATAATTTAGTAAATTCAAATAGATGCCTAGTGATACACCAATGTTCAGATCCATGTTTCTTATAACGTCCGCTCTAACAGGTGAGCCGACTGACTCCATCTACACCATCATGGCGGACCTCAAGTCAGGCAACGCCGCCTCTGTCTACCAGATGGGGAAGAAGGTTGCCGTGCAGACCCACTCGGCGTCCGACAAGAACTTCCAGAGGGCGCTGCTGCTCATCAGTAACCCATACGCCGTAGAAAAGCAACACCAACTGTTTCGTCCACCTTTTCAAGGTAAAAAAAAAAAATAATATGTGCTAGGTCATTTTTGAAGCGCACATACTCTATTCAAATAGGGGCACGTAACAGTTGTGTAGGTGAAAAGATTTCTAAGACAGGAGAACGTCATATGGCCTTACGTAATGTTACTATTATTAGACAATGTTTTCGTTAAACATAGCTTCTAACAATTTATTTCCGTATATATATATATATATATATATAAAGCAGTAACATTTTTTTTTATAAATCTTTAGTAAAATAAAGTTTCAAATTCGTTTTCGTCTAGGTTAAGACTAACTACACTGGCTGACCTTAACTTGAGCAGCGCTGTATTTCGTTCAAAGTGAGGGTCAGATGCTCAATTCGTCTGGTCTTGTCTATTTGTTCCATTGGCAAGACTTGGTCAAGACGAATGAAAATAGACCAGGATGCAGTAGATGACCAGCAGTGTGTCTTGTGTGTTTCACTGTGCTATTTATGCGTTCCACGTGGCAGGAGTTGTCGGAATTTTCATCTTGTCCACGTCATAGCGCCTACGGGACTCCATCTCCGGGTTTGATTTCAGAGTTTACCTTCTCTTAGATGAGCTACCATCCAGGTCAACGAGTCACATGCACCCGGCTTGCTGGAGATGTTGCTTTTGCAGAGGATTGAACTCCAGTGTACTAGCTAAGGATTTACTCATTTTAGAAAACTCGGCCGTAGCCTGACATAGACTGACATAGACTGACATAGTCTGACATAGACTGACATAGCCTGACATAGACTGACATAGCCTGACATAGACTGACATAGTCTGACATAGACTGACATAGACTGACATAGACTGACATAGCCTGACATAGACTGACATAGACTGACATAGCCTGACATAGACTGACAGAGACTGACAAAGACTGACATAGACTGACATAGACTGACATAGCCTGACATAGACTGACATAGACTGACATAGACTGACATAGACTGACATAGACTGACATAGCCTGACATAGACTGACATAGACTGACATAGACTGACATAGACTGACATAGACTGACATAGACCAGGAGCGTTAAACAAAAGGTAGAAAAGAAATGGAAAAAAAGGGAGGGCACTCTTCTCCTACAAAAGCAAAAAAGAAAATTAATCAAAGGAAGTAGGTGACACCATAGTGCATATTCAAACAGAAACGATAATGGAACAGTCGTCCCTGCACTGGAGCTCAGAAAAATTGTGGATTTTGCAGGTGCCTTACGGAGTCAAGGCACACATATTGTTAACCAATCAATTCTCCATATACATTATTACTGGAATGATCGATATCCCATTAATGTTACTATTGATGATATTTTTAGAAAAGGACGGAGACCTTTTTAAATTTAAAAAAAAAAAAATAGTTTTTACAGGTGCTCTCTGGACCTGCTACTAACGCCACGGCCTGTCTCCCCTATATAAGAGTTCGGTATTATTCGCTAAAGAGTATATAACTCGCGTTGCGATGTGCGCAAGCAACACCCTTGTTGATTTTAAAGAGAACCAGAGGTGGGCGGGGTGAGATTCCATTAAATCTGACCACATGTTACAACGGCTACGGGTTGAAGTTTTGGTGACAATGTCTGTTGTTTTATAGCAGAAACTTTGAAGTGGGAATGACCAGCAGTGCTCAAACTTCAGAAGGTCAGGCCACTGTTAACAACCCCGCGGATAAAGACGGGGCTGATGTTGTCTCCGATACGAAACTTTATTGCTTTTTAGAAAGTCCATAGTTATGCTTTGCTGTGTTATCGTCACTTTGTTTCCAGGGCCCGACACTCTCACAACTAAATTTTATTATTACTCTTGGACTTATCTTGTAGAATTATCTCTTAACTATTTTTTTTTACCAAGTGTGTGTTTAGGTGATGGTTTTATGTTTCAGACTGGCAGAAGAGATATCTGTGGGGCCAAACCTACTCGTCTTGGTTCAACAGTAGTCTGCCCTTGTTCGTCCTCGTCTATGAAGATTTGGTGGAGAACCCAATGGCGGAGTTGATCAAGGTAACGAAATGGTGGGAATGACGTGATCAATGTAACGAAATGGTGGAATGACGTGATCAAGGTAACGAAATGGAGGGAATGACGTGATCAAGGTAACGAAATGGTGTGCCTGTTCTGATCAAGGTAACTAAATGGTGTGAATGACGTGATCAAGGTATCGAAATGGTGTGAATGTTCTGATCAAGGTAACTAAATGGTGGGAATGACGTTATTAAGTTAACGGAACGGTGGGAATGATCTGAATTACTGGGTTTTATAAGCATGACCTGATAGAGCTGAGTTTGATTGGCATGACCAGCAGTACTGCGTCTGACTGGCATCATAAAGCGTGTGAACTTGCATCATGTGGGTCATCAACAATTTGTTGAATCATTTAATTGTTACACCTTGACGCGATGCTTCTAAAAAATGGCACACGCCCTGACAATAACGCCTTCTATCCCATTTCTTCCCTCCGTCCAGGTGACCGAGTTCCTTGGCACTGAGGACAGGCAAGTGAGCTACGAGTGTGCCATGGACGTGGCCAGGAGACCGCCCAGCAGGATCGGTGACGTCGCACAGATCACTGGACTGTACAACCCGGAGCGCAGGCGCATCAATGCGAACATCGACACCGTCATGACGGCGGCACAGGGCAAGCACCCGGGGCTCGTGGCGCGGCTGGACAGCTTCAAAGTCTTTTAGCGTCAAGGTCGTCTGAAGGTGTCACCGAAGGGAGGGACTCTCTTATTCTTAGTGACACATTTGCGTTATGGTGTGCATGGGTACACAAAGGAGATGAAAGATGGGGCCTTATTTTATTTGTTCTTGCACATTACTTGAGAGGAAACTGTATGACACATGCTTGATTTGATGCCATCTACTTTAAGCTGTGGTGAACCCATCATGATTTTATTTATGTGCATGACCGTATAGAATAGTCGATGTCTTACAGTTGCTCCACACGAGAATCTTCTATGCTCACCCGCCTCCCAGATACGCCTCTGATGGGGATTATGAAAACTTGACTACACATTTGAGGCTACATTTTGGTATCTCCATTGTAATTACTGTCTTGTCCCATTTAATTACTGTCTTGTCCCATTTAATTACTGTCTTGTCCCATTTAATTACTGTCTTGTCCCATTTAATTTCTGTCTTGTTACATTTACTTTTACCATTTAGTTTATATAAAAAATCTTTTTCAATGTATTTTTCTTTCCTCTTGTGTTGAGACTCATGTTAACATTTCCGGCTTTCCTAAATTGATTCACCAACTACCACCAACACCAACGGTACCACCAAGATTAACTACACCACCATCACCATCAACAACACCATCACCATCAATACCACCATCACCATCAACACCACCATCACCACCAACACCACCATCACAGTCAACACCACCATCACCATTAACACCACCATTACTATCAAGACTACCATCACCATCAACACCACCGGTACCACCATGATTACCAACACCACCATCACCATCAACACCACCATCACCATCAACACCACCATCACCATCAACACCACCATCACCATCAACACCACCAGGCTTTGAGGGTCCATGAACAAATTATGTAACACAAAAGTCACATGACATTATTTACCAACCCCTCTACCCTTATAAGGTATTTAACACTTCCATTGAAGGCCCCCCCTCTCTTAGTATTACATAACATTTCTAACACCATCCCCACCCTACCTTTCCTTCTTATTTTCCCGATAAAAAAATTGACACCAAATTTTTTGTTTGACCATTTAATGCACCAACCGTTGCCGTTAACCCCATGCTTGCTACCAACACACTACAAATTTGCGACTATTCGCACCCGGGTATCAGAAGGGAGAGGTTGAGATTAAATAAATATTTAAAATATTATTGTTGTGTTTGTAAGACAAAGTAAGGTGAAAGATGATTGAATGGACTATATGTCTGTAAACTTACATCTTCAGTTTAACTAAAATAAATTACCAAAAAATGACATCCGGGTCCTTATAGACTAAATCCCAATCGGATCATTGTTACCATCCATTTTAAACATCATAATGGTGTTGGTGGTATTGGTGTTTTGGTGCTAGTGGTGTTATACTGTGTTGTATGGGGGTGGTAGAGAGCAGTGTTTATAAATGATAAACCACCAACCTACCACCTTCGAGCCATTTCATAGCTGCACGGTCCCAAGGTTCTGTTATCAATAAGTTATGTGTCATCAAAGAAACTATTTTCTCTATCAATAAAGATTTGAATCGTTGATTCCACGCACACGGCATTTGATCTTTTATCTTTGAGTACATTTGATTGTCACGCCCTTTGGTGGAGCTACAGCTCTGTGAGTCAATGCAACCGAAAATGTTTGATAATTGATACATTCACGCACCTGGTTCAGAAAATATTTCATAATTGATAAATTTGCTCACCTGATTATAGTTTTGAGTGGAAGCCTCCAACTTTTAAGTTGCCCCCCTCCCCGCACCCCCTCCCAGATAATAAGATACCAGTGCGATCACTGTAAATTATATTTAAAACGAAAATCCATATAAGAAAATAATGATCATTTTACACTCCAAACCCTAACCATCAAATCTCTGAGACGCTCAAGCCGCGACCCTTGACATTTTGTCAGGCGACCCTCGAGAGGGTCTTGTCCATAGGTTAAGAACCGTTGCCTAACCCATATATATATACACACACAAACACACACAACATCAAACATGAAGGGGGAGCTTCGCTACACGCGTTATGGTTGCTGGTCGCTGGTTGGTAGCAGTTTCCATTGTTTAAAATACCAAAGTACGCATATTATTTTTTATAAATATTTATTTCATCATCATGGTGATACCATGCTAGCCTTGATACCATCCTAGTCTGCATTAAGTTGAGACAATAGCTTCAATTATCAAATAATTTTTTAATCACATTACTATTATTGAATTCTATGACAAAACTTAGAGATGATACTCTGTCTCTACAGACAGACAGACAGACAGACAGACACACATACACACACATTTTGTTCCACTCTTTATCATCTGACAGTCAGCTTGAGAGATAAAATATCAATTTTAAATTGAGAGTGCCACCGTCCTCGTGACCCAATACGTGCATCTTGCTAAGTCCAACTGCTACACCAATTCGCAGCAAGTACTTATTATATTCAGAACTTGACAGTTTCATTTAGCCCACATTTAGTTTGACACCAATCTCGAGTCAGTTTTCTAGGATTATTTATGTCATTTGAAAATGTTCAAACGATTATGTTTTTTTTGGTTTTTTTTAAAAGATGTACATGTTCTGTACATTCACTTTTTATCCCTACCAAGTAGATGGAAAAAAAAAATTATCAACATCTTGTCCCTTAGTCCTTGGACCGTTGGGGCGCCATAGATGACATGAAAACTGTCCTTCTCCATTCCTCTGAACTTCGCATAGCGTCGCCTAGGTTTTGTCTCTTCCACTCTTTGATGCTATCTTCCCATCTTTTTCTCTGTCTTCCTCTTCTTCTCCCTCCTCTCGTTGTGCCCTGCCTGATTTCTGTGGCGAGCCCTTGGTTTTCTAGTCACGTGGCCATACCATTCCAGTTTGCACCTTTTTTTTTTACAGTCACCAGGAGGTCTTCGTACTGTCCAATGGCTTGACGATTCCTCTCTTTCACTTGTTCATTGGGAATTATTGTCTCTAGAGCAGATGCCAAGAATGCGCCTGAAACATCTCATCTCCATCGCCTTTATTTTTTTCTGCTGTTCATGTCAAATTATAGAAAATTAGAATATAACTCTGTTTTTATCACACACGGAACAAGTTCAGCGTTCTTCCGGTCCGGGTATGCACCGGGTGTGCCAATACTCGGCATGTCCTGTTGTCTAAGTACTACGAAAAGACGCTTCTCCAGAGCTCCAGCTAGGAGCTCCGCTCAAATTTCCACCAATTTAATTATCAGCCATCTGTACAAAAATTTTTTTTTAAAGATATCAACCTGCTAGTTATCGCCATGCCGAGAGGCTCGTGATTTGGTTCAATTGGGTCATGTTTGGAAAAAGGGTGACAAAGCCGGAGTTACATTTCTTGACTCCCTAGTTACCGATTGGCGTCTTCAGCTACCTGAAATGTTTACGGTTAAAAGTGGAACGGTTATCTACCTCTGAGCCCGAGTGCTCTAACATAAGTTTGACAAACAGAGTCATTGTATCCCTCGTGTGTTTACGATTTAAGCGTTAATTGCCGACGAGATAAGACGCTTACACAGATGTTCAGACCCATCAAGTGGGTCTCT
This sequence comes from Lymnaea stagnalis, assembly GCA_964033795.1. NCBI lineage: Eukaryota > Metazoa > Mollusca > Gastropoda > Lymnaeidae > Lymnaea > Lymnaea stagnalis. Next base: position 458,026 of record CAXITT010000051.1, on the reverse strand, counting down.
ACCCCGCTCGCACCAGTAAGAAGATGTTTACACGCCGACCGATGGGATTTCGAGGGGCTCCACTGAGAACTGTAGAAATGAAATCAAAAAGGGATGAAGTTTCAGATAAATCTAATGTGTTCCAATTTCAAGCATCAAACTTCGATTTGTGGCCAGCCAAAGGAACTGAGGAAATGTAACGCGTCGCTAGGGCGTGACACAATTCAATCCAGCAATCTACAAGTTCAAGTGACGTGCCATAACTAAATGATTTAAAATCTGACATTGGGTGTTTTGTTGAGGGGAAGGGGTTCATAAGTGTTCATGTATAATGAGTGGTGAGTTGGGGGGAGGGGGGTGGGTATCAGAAGATGTGATATGTAAATCATTTATGACTGTACTGCCTGAAAGGCCCGTAACTCAAGAGGACCGAGGATTTTGTCCAATCAGTTTCAGCACTGTTTAAAAACAAAGATCACCAATTGTTTATATAAAACTTTGTTTATATCAACCGTTGTTTATATCAACCATTGTTATATCACCCATTGTACACATCACCCCTGTGTAGACGTTCATCCTAAATGTAGGGGTGTATATCCCCTTATGTAGACTCCCTATCCTAGATTTACCTATTTCAAAATATAATCTCTAGTGACATCATCGAATCGGGAGCGAAAACAAGATGGGGACATGTTAAATTCGTATGTCAACAGTGCAGTGTGCACAACCATTTTCGCATTTATATTTTATTTTTGTCTCATTTAAGTTTTTTTTTGGTTTAAAATGTTTGTATCTATTAAAGTTGAAAGAAAAGTAATGAAGATTTATCCAAAAAAAATCCTTAAAATTTTTCCGGGTCAATTCAGCTTGAAAAATTTAGGACTTAGAAGATAAAAAATAATGTGATATGTGGACATTTGTTTCTTTTCATTTTTGTAGTTGGTTTAGAGTGTTGTGATGTGGGGGGAGAGGGGGGAGTATTGTAAATTAAAAAATAATATTTTCGGGGTCAAATACAGAAATATAGACTATTGCATGGTTGGATTAATCTAGACGAGAAACTTTGTCCACATACACTTGATTATCCATATTCAAATATTGTAAGGGAGTGAACTCGAAATATCAACTCCTTTGGGGTCGAGGACCCCAATTCATGTTTCCTTATAAACTCTTTATAAATGCGGACACGTTTAGACAACACTACAGGCCTTACTGGGAATCGATAGATCTATGCCAAGCTTAGTAGAAAGTAGCTGAGTCCATTTTGAAATTTTGATGGATTTAAAAGTAATGCTATCCACTCCATTATATGATTCTGGGCTGGTCTAAAAGTGTACAGAAAACTGGATAATTTAAAATATTAAATCTCCTACATTTTTCAACTGATAAATGGAACAACTTTTAGAAATTCGCTCCACATTTGATCTGACTGATTTTTAATAGGGCCCCCTATTCAAGGTATGCTAAAACGGAACCATAAGAAAAATGGTTATAGTAAAGGCATGTGGGGGTGGGGGGTGGTCGTATACATAGAAGAGTTATTTTTCTCAAGTTAATTGGGGGGGGGGGTATATTAAATTAAATCTAGAATTTTCCCCACAGTTTTATTTTGTCCCACAGGGGTAGATACTGGGATCTTAGGCTTATTGAGATTGTTCTTGAAGTTCTGTTTAGTTAGATACCTTCCTGGGGATTGGATCAGTCTAGGGTGAATGGGATCACAACGGGAGAGAACGGGATCCCACGAGGGAAACGAATCCCACTAGTAACTGGATCCCACCGAGGGACGGGATCCCAAAAGGGACGGGATCCCAAAAGGGACGGGACCCCAAAAGGGACGGGATCCCAAAAGGGACGGGATCCCAAAAGGGACGGGATCCCACTTGTAATCGGGATTCTAACGGGAAATGGGATCAATGTCGTTTTTTTTTTAAAGAATGTGTTTTCTTAGATTCCAAAGGAAAACAAAAACCTCTTGCTGATGTGTTTTTGTGCTAGCTAAAAGGCTGTAGAGTTATTTGTTTGTTTTTTTAATTCAAACCCGGACAACGCCGGTTATTTTGGCTAGTATATACATCTGGCAGGTTCGCTTTATTATGCTTGTAAAAAAATTAGCTTGCGTGTTAGAATCAAGGTTATCGTGTCATCTTTAATCTCAGCCACACACCTGCCCCGCCAAAGTCAACAAGGTAAGTCAGTTCAGAGCTCGCACTATGAACGGGAACTCCTCCAGCTGTGACCTACTTAAAAGCATCGGCACTTACATTCAACGTAATACATGATGTATTGGTGTTACAGTTAATAGCATGAAATGTGTCTTGCCTAGTTGATGGAGTAGTTGTGGTCAACATTTGGTGATGAAGTGGATTGAGTAGTTAGAAAAAAAGACATTGACCGGGGTATCTGTATAACTCCTAGTTCAGATGTCACACCGGAAGTGTCACTATAAAACAGTCAAACTTAACTAGTCAAAAATGTGTTTGCAGTAAAATAAAGGATGAGATGTAGTGGCGTAATGACTGTTGGAGAGATCTTGAAATAAAGAGAAATGTCAATGAAATAGTCAACTTTATCCCCGTCTTAGACTTTATATGCCTAATTTGTAATGTGTATTGTGGGTGCTATGTCTAATTTGTAGTGTGTATTGTGTGTGCTATGCCTAACTTGTAATGTGTATAGTGTGTGCTATGCCTAATTTGTAATGTGTATTGTGTGTGCTATGGCAAACTTGTAATGTGTATAGTGTGTGATGTGCCTAATGTGTAATGTGTATTGTGTGTGCTATGGCAAACTTGTAATGTGTGTAGTGTGTGCTGTGCCTAATATGTAATGTGTATTGTTTTGGCATAGCCTAATTTTTAATATGTATTATGTGTGCTGTGCCTAATTTGTAATGTGTATTGTGTGTGCTATGGCAAACTTGTAATGTGTATAGTGTGTGCTGTGTCTAATTTGTAATGTGTATTGTTTTGTTATAGCCTAATTTTTAATATGTATTGAGTGTGCTATGCCTAATTTGTAATGTTTATTGTTATGCATTGTTGTTTTCTTTATTTAGGGAGAACAAACTGTGATCTCCCAGTGTATCACCTACTCAGCAACTCAGATCTCTTCCTTTATCACCTACTGAGCAACTCAGATCTCTTCCTTTATCATCAACTTAGCAACTCAGATCTCTTCCTTTATCACCAGCCTTAACAACTGAGATCTCCCCATTTATCAACAGCTTTAACAACTGAGATCTCCCCATTTATCACCAGTTTTAACAACTGAGATCTCCCTATTTATCACCAGTTTTAAAAACTGAGATCTCCCCATTTATCACCAGCTTTAACAACTGAGATATCCCCATTTATCACCAGCTTTAACAACTGAGATCTCCCCATTTATCACCAGCTTTAACAACTGAGATCTCCCCATTTATCCCCAGTTTTAACAACTGAGATCTCCCCATTTATCAACAGCTTTAACAACTGAGATCTCCCCATTTATCACCAGCTTTAACAACTGAGATCTCCCCATTTATCACCAGCTTTAACAACTGAGATCTCCCCATTTATCACCAGTTTTAACAACTGAGATCTCCCCATTTATCACCAGCTTTAACAACTGACATCTCCTCATTTATCACCAGCTTTAACAACTGAGATCTCCCCATTTATCACCAGCTTTAACAACTGAGATCTCCACATTTATCACCAGTTTTAACAACTGAGATCTCCCCATTTATCACCAGCTTTAACAACTGAGATCTCCCCATTTATCACCAACTTTAGCAAATGAGATCTCCCCATTTATCACCAGTTTTAACAACTGAGATCTCCGTATTTATCACCAGTTTTAACAACTGAGATCTCCCCATTTATCACCAGCTATAACAACTGAGATCTTCCCATTTATCACCAGCTTTAACAACTGAGATCTCCCCATTTATCACCAGTTTTAACAACTGAGATCTCCCCATTTATCACCAGTTTTAACAACTGAGATCTCCCCATTTATCACCAGCCTTAACAACTGAGATCTCCCCATTTATCAACAGCTTTAACAACTGAGATCTCCCCATTTATCACCAGTTTTAACAACTGAGATCTCCCCATTTATCACCAGTTTTAACAACTGAGAACTCCCCATTTATCACCAGTTTTAACAACTGAGATCTCCCCATTTATCACCAGTTTTAACAACTGAGATCTCCCCATTTATCACCAGCTTTAACAACTGAGATCTCCCCATTTATCACCAGCTTTAACAACTCAGATCTCCCCATTTATCACCAGCTTTAACAACTCAGATCTCCCCATTTATCACCAGTTTTAACAACTGAGATCTCCCCATTTATCACCAGTTTAAAAACTGAGATCTCCCCATTTATCACCAGTTTTAATAACTGAGATCTCCCCATTTATCACCAGCTTTAACAACTCAGATCTCCCCATTTATCACCAGCTTTAACAACTGAGATCTCCCCATTTATCACCAGCTTTAACAACTGAGATCTCCCCATTTATCACCAGCTTTAACAACTGAGATCTCCCCATTTATCACCAGTTTTAACAACTGAGATCTCCCCCAGCTTTAACAACTGAGATCTCCCCATTTATCACCAGCTTTAACAACTGAGATCTCCCCATTTATCACCAGCTTTAACAACTGAGATCTCCCCATTTATCACCAGTTTTAACAACTGAGATCTCCCCATTTATCACCAGCTTTAACAACTGAGATCTCCCCATTTATCACCAGCTTTAACAACTCAGATCTCCCCATTTATCAGTACTTTAACAACTGAGATCTCCCCATTTGTCAGAACTTTAACAACTGAGATCTCCCCTTTTATCACCAACTTTAGCAACTCAGATCTCCCCTTTTATCACCAGCTCTACCAAATCAGATATCCCTGTCATCAGGTCGAGCAACCCAAATGACTCCATGTTCAAGGTGTCTTCTAAGTTGGCTTTCAACATGGTGTTGACATTTCCTTACAGTCCCATTTCGACCAAAACATAAACAACCCCAACCATATCCGTCTCAATTAAATCGGGATCTAGGATAACTTGGGACCTAGGATAACTCGGGACCTAGGATAACTCGGGACCTAGGATAACTCGGGACCTTCTGCTAACTCGGGACCTAGGATAATTCGGGACCTTCTGTTAACTCGGGACCTAGGATAACTAGGGACCTAGGATAACTGTTGACCTAGGATAACTCGGGACATTGGATAACTCGGGACCTAGGATAACTCGAGACCTAGGATAACTCGGGACCTAGGAAAACTCGTGACCTAGGATAACTCGGGACCTAGGATAACTCGGGCCCTAGGATGACTCGGGACCTATGATAACTCGGGACCTTCTGCTAACTCGGGACCTAGGATAACTCGGGACCTTCTGCTAACTCGGGACCTAGGATAAATAGGGACCTAGGATAACTAGGGACCTAGGATAACTCGGGACCTAGGATAACTCGGGACATAGGATAACTGGGGACCTAGGATAACTCGGGACCTAGGATAACTCGGGACCTAGGATAACTCGGGACCTTCTGCTAACTCGGGACCTAGGATAGTTAGGGACCTAGGATAACTAGGGACCTAGGGTAACTAAGGACCTAGGATAACTCGAGAGTAGGATAACTCGGGATCTAGGATAACTCGGGACCTAGGATAACTCGGGACCTAGGATAACTCGGGACCTAGGATAATTCGGGATCTAGGATAACTCAGGACCTAGGATAACTCGGGACGTAGGATAATGCGGGATCTAGGATAATTCAGGACCTAGGATAACTCAGGACCTAGGATAACTAGGGACCTAGGATAACTCATGACCTAGGATAACTCGGGACCTTCTGCTAATTCGGGACCTATTGATAACGCTTTGAATATTTCGACGAAATAGTTCACAAAACAAATCACTTTCTCAAATTCATCAAAAAATAAATTAAGTAACATTTCAATAATTTATTCAGCATTGTAAAAACACAAGTAAGAGTCAAAATAAATTACATGTAAAATACTTTATACTTACATGTAATTTTTTAAAAAAAATATTTTAAAAAAATGTAATAGACGTTATATTTAAAATAAAAATCCACGTAAAAAATTGCTTGTAAAAGGATTGGGTTGTTTACAAGATTGTACATGAACATTGTCATAAACACATCATATTCTTGTGAGCATGGAAAACTTTCAGCCGATTGGGGGGGGGGGGGGGGGGGAGAGGTCAAAATTGACCACAGTGACGTATCATGTGACACCACCACTATGCAGGCAATGCTTACAAAGAACAGCAGAAAGAAGAGCTTACACTGTGGCCAATACAAATCTCAATGAGCTTGATGAAAACGTAGACAAAAAACATAATCTTCTCTTGTAAACATCGGATCATGTTTGAATCACAGATCAATGACAATCATTCGATTCACTGACAGCCACTTCAGACGCTCATGGCACTCGATCACGTCCTGGGGTGACGTTACTGCGTGACGTCTCCCTCAGCAAGTTACAGGTGGATGGCATACACGTCTCACAACATGCACATTTCATAGTATGCACATTTCATAATATGCACATCTCATAACATGGACATTTCATAATATAAATATTTCATGAAATAAATATTTCATATTATGCATATTCATAATGTAAATATATCATACTACGTACATTTCATAATATGCACATTTCATAATATGCACATTTCATAAGATGCATAATTCATAATATTCACATTTGATTTGCTTTTTCATTGAAACGATAAAGATATTAAAAATTCAACATATAGAAGTAAGTGTGCACTAAAGTTTTTAATAAAAGCAATTGGCACACATCAAACAGGTGGCTCTGAGCCATTTCATCAACACAAATGTACACATATGTACACATTACAGCTCTCAGGTAGAGTTTAAAAGATTTGTAAAAATACCGTTTCACGAGTAACTTAGCACGGCGAAAGTTGTTTGGCAAAACATGCATTTTCTGTGTCTCCACAAGGGAGTCTTTCACTTCTAATTTGATTCAAACATCAAATAAATATTTAAAGGAAAATAGTTTTGCTTGACATATTTTTTTCGAGTTTATTTATGATTAGACAAAACTAACTTCATAGTTATTGTTGTCACACACAGAGAGACGTTTGAAGTGAAAACATTGGGAACATGTCAAAGGAAGACACTCGGAAACATGTCAAAGGAAGACACTCGGACACTTGTCAAAGGAAGACACTCGGAAACATGTCAAAGGAAAACACTCGGAAACATGTCAAAGGAAGACACTCGGAAACATGTCAAAGGAAGACACTCGGAAACATGTCAAAGGAAGACACTCGGAAACATGTCAAAGGAAGACACTCGGAAACATGTCAAAGGAAGACACTCGGAAACATGTCAAAGGAAGACACTCGGAAACATGTCAAAGGAAGACACTCGGAAACATGTCAAAGGAAGACACTCGGAAACATGTCAAAGGAAGACACTCGGAAACATGTCAAAGGAAGACACTCGGACACTTTTCAAAGGAAGACACTGAGACTTGATAGAAGAGCAACGCGTTCAGCTTCAAATGAAACCACATAGTTATTCAGTCTATTGAAGGCCCATGTTCTGAAACTGTGAATCAAGGGGCACATTATGGAAAAGTTCCATGTACAGTGGCACCTTAATATGCTTGGTTAACGTCACCATCTCTGACTTTAGTTTCCGAAAACCTGCTTGACTGTCGGCTGAAATCTGCCGCATGTCTGTAAGTACGGTGATGATCTTGGCGTAATGACGTAATGGCGCACTGTGGCGTCTGAGCAGGCACAAGAGCAGGCAACAGTGAAGTCGCCAGTAGATCCGGTCAACCTTGTCGTACTCTCTCAGCTGCTCACGATCTAAATACAACAATTAGTCAATGGATTAGTCAATGGATTAGTCAATGGATTAGTCAATGTATTAGTCAATGGATTAGTCAATGGATTAGTCAATGGATTAGTCAATGGATTAGTCATTGTATTAGTCAATGGATTAGTCAATGGATTATTCAATGAATTAGTCAATGGATTAGTCAATGGATTAGTCATTGTATTAGTCAATGGATTAGTCAATGGATTAGTCAATGGATTATTCAATGGATTATTCAATGGATTAGTCAATGGATTAGTCAATGGATTATTCAATGGATTATTCAATGGATTAGTCAATGGATTAGTCAATGGATTATTCAATGCATATTTTTTCAGGACAGTAGGTGGAGAATTCATATAAAAAATTTATTTGACATTGACAAACAGTAAACTCAAAGTTATTTAGATGAATTTTTGAAATTCTTTTACGACCATCGATTTAAAAGCATTAGCTCAAGAACAGTGTAAGATTACGTTTTTTAATGTCAATATGTGTACAATTGAATTATTTTTGGTACTGTCTTTTATCCCTAAAACCTCTAGCCTCTTTCAAACGTGGGATCTTCTTTAAAACTGTGCTAAAACAGCGATGCTACCAGGAACTGTGCTAAAACAGCGATGCTACCAGGAACTGTGCTTAACAGTGATGCTACCAGAAAATGTGCTAAAACAGCGATGCTACCAGGAACTGTGCTAAAACAGCGATGCTACCAGGAACTGTGCTTAACAGTGATGCTACCAGAAAATGTGATAAAACAGCGATGCTACCAGGAACTGTGCTAAAACAGCGATGCTACCAGGAACTGTGCTTAACAGTGATGCTACCAGAAAATGTGATAAAACAGCGATGCTACCAGGAACTGTGCTAAAACAGCGATGCTACCAGGAACTGTGCTAAAACAGCGATGCTACCAGGAACTGTGCTAAAACAGCGATGCTACCAGGAACTGTGCTAAAACAGAGATGCTACAAGGAACTGTGCTAAAACAGAGATGCTACCAGGAACTGTGCTAAAACAGCGATGCTACCAGGAACTGTGCTAAAACAGCGATGCTACCAGGAACTGTGCTAAAACAGCGATGCTACCAGGAACTGTGGTAAAACAGCGATGCTACCAGGAACTGTGCTAAAACAGCGATGCTTCGAGGTAAAAAGAAACCAATCCATTTGTTTATTTCTCATTTGACAGATTTCTTGAAGTCAATTCGAGTGATTGGGTCCAGTGAGACGTGTCATTGCCATTGGTAGAGGGTCACCATCATCATTCAGAGCCAGTGGCCCTTTGGCCATGTGTTCATGGACCTATAGAGAAAAGAAGACTGGTGCCCATTGGCCCTTAGAATAAAAGACTGGACCCCATCGGCCTATAGAGAGTAAAAGACTAGTGCCCATCGGCCTATAGAGAGTAAAAGACTAGACCCCCATCGGCCTATAGAGAGTAAAAGAATAGTGCCGTGCCCATAGTGCCCATGGGACTAACAGAGAGTAAAAGAAAGTTTAAAATATAAGAGGTAAATTCCAACTCACCAGGGGACATAATGACGATTCCTTTTAAAATGATGATTTCGTCCAGAGAGAGTTCCAGTTCCCGCAGACGTTTCGACATGGCGATGGTTCCGTTGATGAACTTGTCAATGTCCGGCAGCACTGCCAGGAGGTACTCGATGGGGATGACCAGTTTGTTTTCAGCATGGACTATCACGTCCTTGGAGGCATTCACACCTCGGAACCAACTCAACAACGTGTAGTCCTCTATGCAGGCTGGTGGGGGGAAATAAAAGGAGGGCGGGGGGCGAAGTGAAGTGATATTATTAGATTGACGTCATATAGGTGATCAAAGGTAAGTAAGAAGTGCATGAAAGTGATAAAAAGAAGTGCTTCTGATGTATGTAATAAATTGAAGTACTTCTGATGTATGCGATATGTTACCCATTTAGTAACTTGAGAAATCCTAAGGCTAATTGAGTTGTCTAAAACAATAACATACCATAACCTTGACCTTGACGGCGATTAACTGAATATTCTAAGTTCTTAATCAGAATGTTAAAGTCAATGATAATCCTGTCACGGCAATAATCATTATAATCATAATTTTACGAACAGTTTGGAGACAAAGTTCAGTAACCCTCATTTATATTGCTTTCCGAAAGCTGCCCCCCCCCCTCAATCCCAGATTAGCACCAATGAGTATTAGCGTGTACCAGTAGTAAGAGCACGTCACAGTAATGTCGAAAAGGAAATAAATAAATTTTACAAATGTCCCACCTTTAGACAAAACGACTTTGTCCTCTAGACAAATGTCTCGAAACCCAGGGACAGACCTGAAGAAGCGCATGGTGTTCTGCAGAGTTTCGTCCATGACCTTGGTCCACACCTCGATGCACGACTTCCGGCCATCGACGTCCAGTCCGGTGGTCTCCAGGATCTCGTAGTAAACCTCCTTGCTGACCACCGGGACTCGGCCTTTGCCAACTTTCTTGAACACAAACAGCTCCTATTGCAAACGTTTGGAGTTAGCGTCGCTGCCTCTACATTCATTGGATCATGCATGGTTTAAAATACAAAGAAAGTGTTGCTACTGCGATAAGGGTGCGCGGGTTCAGGGGTAAACCAAAATACATCCACAATGCAATTGTACAGAGATGGTGTGTTTTAGTTATCAAATCTCATTGCGGTTTGATCGCGAACATTATAAGTTTTGCAAAGTTAGAGATTAGTTCAGGTGGCTGGAAAGTATGTTGGAAAAGAGGAAATGAACAACTTGAGTAACATAAGATGGATAAAGTATCCATCATATTAGTCACTGGAAGGTAAACTTGGGTAAACATGGCGAATAACGGGATGAGCAATATATGTTTTATGTTAGAAATAGACGTTATATATCTTAATGACATGTGTTAAGTTAACAATATATCCTATATGCTAACAAATGTTATATGTTAATAATATGTGCTACATGTTAGTTAATATGTTAGTAATATGTGCTATATTTTAACACTATATGCTAACAATATGGGTTATATGTTAGTAGGTTCATTTCTCCGTTCCTGTTAGCATTGGAAATCCGCCCAGTTAGTCGATTATATGAGCACGTGATTTCAAGAGGTTAATGCTTACAGCAGATCATTCATTCATCTCTGTGCTAACATGCATTTCACAAGGTTTATTTGTTGTATTCTGTGGGAGCATAATATGTTGGCTTGTCTTTCTTGGTATGCTGTAGGGTCAAAGTTATGTTTTCAACGATTTTGTCATACACAAACATTTAAACGCTGCTAGGATACTTTTAGAAACGGACAAATTCGCGGTGGTTACTGAGTAATGGCTTATAGACTGTTCGGTGGTGTTACTTTGCAGCTAACATACACATGCAGTTAGTTGAGTTAGGTAGAGTTAGTTGTTATAGTTGGTTTGCAATGAGTATGCTGTTAAAAAGATTTAGTTTGTAGCTAGCATGCACTTAATCCGCGGGTCTCACCAGGAACGTGTTCTCCTTCTCTGTCAGCTGTTCGTTGGAGAGCTGATTGTCGTCAACCCCCACATATTTCCGGTGCGACTTTTTCAAGGACATGATGATGTCATCGAGTTCCGCTTCCGTGAACTCGCACCAAGACAACGGCCTTTCATTGTAGTCGTCGTCGTTGGGTTGAAGTCTGCTCGGATGCTGGTCTATTTGGAGAACGTCCGCGAGAGGGTTTTCAAGCAGGTTAAAAGGGGTCCACAAATTTAGAAAATGTTCATTCAACTCAAAAAATGTTCTGAGTGCCGTTGTGGGTTGACAGCTCTCTCTGGCCACTTCCGGCTTGACGCCAATAATCGCGTGCACCGATTCTGTTTCGACACTGCCAGATTTTTTTCTTTTCGGTGAAGAAACGTGCGCCTCATCTGCTGACGACAGGAAATGGTCAAGCTGGGAACTACAACTGTCTGGTGACGTCAGATGCTCACTTTGTTTGATTTTTGAAGGATCGGACTCTCCGTGAATTGTTTGAATGTCTGAGCCAAGACCCTGGTGATGCCAGACAAGACTCTGGTGATGCCAGACTCTAGGAGCTTCTGTATGCCAGGCAGCTTCTCCATTGAAAGTTTCTACGGGAACATTCCAAAGTTCAGTGACGTAAGAACTGTTGAATGAATCACAGCTTACAGAAACATTGGTGCTTACAAGACTTCCGTCTAATGGAGGACAGTTCGTAAAAGAAGCGGACAAGTTCGTGTCCCACTGCTGTACATCTTGATGTGGCTGATCTGATTCCGAATATGTTGGTAGCTGTTCATCGCGATGAGACGTTTCTTGATGGCTGAGCTTGTCGTGACTTTCACCCATTCTAGACTTTGTGTAGACTTCCTGAGTTTGATGGGGTAGCGATTCCTCACTGAAGCTCATCTCCTCCCAGGAAGCACGCCTTACTTTTTCGAGCTCTCTAGAAACAGAGTTAAATATGCCGTTGACTTCACTCACTTCTGATGGGTTAGTCGACAGCTCACGGGACACTATGACGTATCCATGGGGCGTGAAATCCTGTGTTGAATTGTTAGCCCATAATTCATGTGTGTTTTGAGGATAGTTTCTGTCTAACACTTCCATATTCATATAATTGCTCCCATCATTTGTAGTTTTTAAATTAACCATGCACACTGGTGTGTAGCATGAATCAGTGATTGTGTTTTCGTAGTTTACAGGTTGAGAATCATCGGGGCATGCCCTTCTAATGTAAGTGGTTGGTTCTGATAGCTGTGGACATGACGCTGCTTCTTGTGGTGGGGAGAGAAAGTTGTTGGTAGACTCTATCTGGAAAACATGGCGCCTGTCACTGCCGACTGACATCGGCGACGACATACAAGACGAAGACAACGATGAAGATGATAAACTTGAATGTAGGTCAAGGTCGGAAGGAGCACGTTCCCATTGGCTAGTTGAGTTTGGTAGTTGGTGCTCTGGACTCACTACGTTCGACTCACTCCGAGTGCGTTCAGACACGTCACTCATCACATGGGTTTGAAAAGGCGGGATCATGTCGCTGACATCCTGAACATCAAAATCCTGCAGGCGTTTCCGGCTCCGAGGTGACTCAGCAAACGTAAATTCATGTTGTGAACTATGCGAACTTCTCAGGGGCGAGAGCTCCATGAATTTGTTGTTGAAGGGAGTTCCGGTGTCTGAGTTTCTATCCAGGGCGCAACTTGGAAACGGGCTTTGAAAGCATCGTTCAGACTTCAGTGTTTTAGCTTCATCTCGCTCCAGCCAGGTGCAGTCGGCCGAGCTACTACTTGAGCTACTACTTGAGGTGCTGTGCTGATATTGATGCTGGATCATTTCCAGTATGTCGTGTGACTTCTTGACGTAGGAGTAACGTCCCGTTTTGATTGCTGAAACATAACATCGTTTTTAACAAATACATTTCTTAATGTCCATCACTCTAATTACAGGTTAAAGCATATAACATTTAGGATCAAATTACAATTTTAGGAATCCTAAATTTTGAAAAGCTGTAGTTACTTTAGTTCGCAATACATTTAATTCTACTTAGCATTATTTATTTTTCTATAAAACTCTCTTTGAGTTATCAAAGCCTTTTGCAACTTCTCGCTTCGCCCCATGGACAGGACCTACATGTTTTCACAGTCAAAATTGTGCCACGTGTGGGATGTCAGACGTGGGAGATGTCAGGTGTTTGCGATGTCAGACGTGCATGATGTCAGATGTGTGGGATTTCAGACGTGAGGGTTATCAGACGTGCTGTATGTCAGATAGGATGTCAGACGTGCGGGATGTCAGATGTGTGCGATGTCAGATGTGTGGGATGTCAGACGTGCGGGATGTCAGACGAGTATTTCACCGAAAGGTCGATTCAAATTAATGCATTTTGCAAACTCAACATTTAATAAGAGGCTTTGAAAGAAAACATAATGCCTTCTTGCAATGACAACTTGCGTCAAATGGCAAGAGAAAAACTACTTCTGACTTCTTGTCATCAGACATGGTTGACAATATTGGTAATGTCAATGAGAATTTTTAACAGAGGAGATACTTCTGAGTGATTTATGTTCTCTTAGAATAGAGAATAAGTTCTTCACTAAAGCCTTACCTCCCTTGCTCATGCCTACTTCAAGGCATTTCTCATAGCGGCATTTTGGGCAACTCTTTCTCCTCTTGGTCTCAAGCCCAATGTGGCAACATCCACTTCCGGTGCAGACGTAGGGCTCATGACGTACCAGACTCCTCCGGAAGAAACCCTTGGTGGAAAGATAATCATAATCCCCCGTTACCTCGCCTGTTCAACCCTTTGATTGTTAACTACAACTTAACTGCACTGTAAAATTAAAGCGATTGATTTTAGACATCAGGCAAATTTATTTACAACGAGAATTTCTACTTCAGTGAAGCTGTTAGTTGCAACATGACTTTCTACTTCATTGAAGCTGTTAGTTGCAACATGACTTTCTCCTTCAGTAAAGCTGTTAGTTGCAACATGACTTTCTACTTCAGTGAAGCTGTTAGTTACAACATGACTTTCTACTTCAGTGAAGCTGTTAGTTACAACATGACTTTCTACTTCAGTGAAGCTGTTAGTTACAACATGACTTTCTACTTCAGTGAAGCTGTTAGTTGCAACACGACTTTCTACTTCAGTGAAGCTGTTAGTTACAACATGACTTTCTACTTCAGTGAAGCTGCTAGTTACAACATGACTTTCTACTTCAGTGAAGCTGTTAGTTACAACATGACTTTCTACTTCATTGAAGCTGTTAGTTGCAACACGACTTTCTACTTCAGTGAAGCTGTTAGTTACAACATGACTTTCTACTTCAGTGAAGCTGTTAGTTACAACATGACTTTCTACTTCAGTGAAGCTGTTAGTTACAACATGACTTTCTACTTCAGTGAAGCTGTTAGTTGCAACACGACTTTCTACTTCAGTGAAGCTG
>CAXITT010000051.1:373714-442928 GCA_964033795.1 Lymnaea stagnalis | reverse complement strand
GACTTTCTACTTCAGTAAAGCTGTTAGTTACAACATGACTTTCTACTTCAGTGAAGCTGTTAGTTACAACATGACTTTCTACTTCAGTGAAGCTGTTAGTTGCAACACGACTTTCTACTTCAGTGAAGCTGTTAGTTACAACATGACTTTCTACTTCATTGAAGCTGTTAGTTACAACACGACTTTCTACTTCAGTAAAGCTGTTAGTTACAACATGACTTTCTACTTCAGTGAAGCTGTTAGTTGCAACACGACTTTCTACTTCAGTGAAGCTGTTAGTTACAACATGACTTTCTACTTCAGTGAAGCTGTTAGTTACAACAGGACTTTCTACTTCAGTGAAGCTGTTAGTTACAACACGACTTTCTACTTCAGTGAAGCTGCTAGTTACAACATGACTTTCTACTTCAGTGAAGCTGTTAGTTACAACACGACTTTCTACTTCAGTTAAGCTGTTAGTTACAACATGACTTTCTACTTCAGTGAAGCTGTTAGTTGCAACACGACTTTCTACTTCAGTGAAGCTGTTAGTTACAACATGACTTTCTACTTCAGTGAAGCTGTTAGTTGCAACACGACTTTCTACTTCAGTGAAGCTGTTAGTTACAACACGACTTTCTACTTCAGTGAAGCTGCTAGTTACAACATGACTTTCTACTTCATTGAAGCTGCTAGTTACAACATGACTTTCTACTTCGGTGAAGCTGCTAGTTGCAACATGACTTTCTACTTCAGTGAAGCTGTTAGTTACAACATGACTTTCTACTTCATTGAAGCTGTTAGTTGCAACACGACTTTCTACTTCAGTAAAGCTGTTAGTTACAACATGACTTTCTACTTCAGTGAAGCTGTTAGTTACAACATGACTTTCTACTTCAGTGAAGCTGTTAGTTGCAACACGACTTTCTACTTCAGTGAAGCTGCTAGTTTCAACATGACTTTCTACTTCGGTGAAGCTGTTAGTTGCAACATGACTTTCTACTTCAGTGAAGCTGTTAGTTACAACATGACTTTCTACTTCAGTGAAGCTGTTAGTTGCAACACGACTTTCTACTTCAGTGAAGCTGTTAGTTACAACATGACTTTCTACTTCATTGAAGCTGTTAGTTACAACACGACTTTCTACTTCAGTGAAGCTGTTAGTTACAACATGACTTTCTACTTCAGTGAAGCTGTTAGTTACAACATGACTTTCTACTTCAGTGAAGCTGTTAGTTGCAACACGACTTTCTACTTCAGTGAAGCTGTTAGTTACAACATGACTTTCTACTTCATTGAAGCTGTTAGTTACAACACGACTTTCTACTTCAGTGAAGCTGTTAGTTACAACATGACTTTCTACTTCAGTGAAGCTGTTAGTTACAACACGACTTTCTACTTCAGTGAAGCTGTTAGTTACAACATGACTTTCTACTTCAGTGAAGCTGTTAGTTACAACATGACTTTCTACTTCAGTGAAGCTGTTAGTTACAACATGACTTTCTACTTCAGTGAAGCTGTTAGTTGCAACACGACTTTCTACTTCAGTGAAGCTGTTAGTTACAACATGACTTTCTACTTCAGTGAAGCTGTTAGTTACAACATGACTTTCTACTTCAGTGAAGCTGTTAGTTACAACATGACTTTCTACTTCATTGAAGCTGTTAGTTACAACATGACTTTCTACTTCAGTGAAGCTGTTAGTTACAACATGACTTTCTACTTCAGTGAAGCTGTTAGTTACAACATGACTTTCTACTTCAGTGAAGCTGTTAGTTACAACATGACTTTCTACTTCAGTGAAGCTGTTAGTTGCAACACGACTTTCTACTTCAGTGAAGCTGCTAGTTACAACATGACTTTCTACTTCATTGAAGCTGCTAGTTGCAACACGACTTTCTACTTCAGTGAAGCTGTTAGTTGCAACATGACTTTCTACTTCACCGGAGCTATTAGATTTAGGTTTGCTGTTTATCACTTCGTGAATACCAAAAGATTTGTGGGTAGGGGTGTGGTGGTGGAGAACGGTTTTGGTATTAAACTACAACAATTGAACACTAGCAAAGGAAAGACTCAGGAAATAGACAGAATGTGACCATGGCGTAACTCAATACCATAAGTTCATGAAGCCTTAAAAAAGGTGAGCAGCAAAGGAAACATAATCATGCAGCGTGTAAGAAATGCCCGAGTTACTCACCTTGCAAGCCCCACAAGTAGTTACACCGTAATGGAAGCCCGTGCCTTGTTCACCACACACTTTACAGGGGGGCAAGTTTGGTGGGGGTTGGTCTGCGGGGGCAGGATTCTTTCGGCCACGCATGGCTGGCTGCACGGTTGTCTGCTGATCAGTGGAGACAATGCAATGTCTGGCTGAATCAGTGGAGACAATTCAATGTCTGGTTGAATCAGTGGGGACAATTCAATGTCTGGCTGAATCAGTGGAGACAATTCAATGTCTGGTTGAATCAGTGGGGACAATGCAATGTCTGGCTGAACTAGTGGGGACAATTCAATTTCTTGCTGTATCAGTGGGGACAATTTAATGGCCGGCTGAATCAATGGGACAATTTAATGGCTGGCTGAATCAGTGGGGAAAATTCAAAGTTTGTCTGAATCAGTGGGGAAAATTCAAAGTTTGTCTGAATCAGAGGGGACAATTCAATGTCTGGCTGAATCAGTTCGTTCCACCAACGAGTCCCCTCAGTTGAGGTCAGTGCTGTTAGTGTGATTAGTGTAGAAGGCGTCGGCTTAGTTGAACATTTGTAGATTGGTTCTAAGACATCGTTGAACAGTTGTAGATTGGTCCTAAGACATCGTTGAACAGTTGCAGATTGCTCCTAAGACATCGTTGAACAGTTGTAGATTGCTCCTAAGACATCGTTGTTGGATACTAATTAGAAAAATAAAATCATTAAAAAAAATTACAATTTTAAAGTTTTTATTGTTCATTTTCTTTTGACCATTACAATAAAATCTATTTCGTTCTAACTCGACTTTTTTTATATTACATTTACTATTTGAATTTTAAAAAGCCCATAACTAGCCAGTAAGATACTCGGAATGTAACTTAAATTTTTGAAGAGAGCCCCGAGAACTAGCGTGTACTCTTGGTTGATCACAAATACTGCCATGCAAAGTAGCCTACTTGATTACAATGGAGTCAGTCCATACTGTAACGGTTGAAAAGTATTTCTTGCGACATTAGCCGAAACTCAAGCCCGACTCCACCCTCATCTCTTACCCCAATTTACTCTTAGAAACCAACTCAATAGACCAGGCCAGCACTACATATGGCCCGCCAGCCACATGCGGCCCTTTAGCACGCACTTGGAGGCCCGCGAAGTGACGAAATATTCTTAACTAGATTTAGCCAGCCAAACATTGGCGACAGCAATGCGTGAACTTCCCATCTACTAGATATAGCTGGCCAAACATTGGTGACAGCAATGCGTGAACTTACCATCTACTAGATATAGCTGGCCAAACATTGGCGACAGCAATGCGAGAACTTACCATCTACTAGATATAGCCCGCCAAACATTGGCGACAGCAATGGGTGAACTTGCCATCTACTAGATATAGCCCGCCAAACATTGGCGACAGCAATGCGTGAACTTACCATCTACTAGATATAGCCCGCCAAACATTGGCGACAGCAATGGGTGAACTTACCATCTACTAGATATAGCCCGCCAAACATTGGCGACAGCAATGCGTGAACTTACCATCTACTAGATATAGCTGGCCAAACATTGGCGACAGCAATGGGTGAACTTGCCATCTACTAGATATAGCCCGCCAAACATTGGCGACAGCAATGGGTGAACTTACCATCTACTAGATATAGCTGGCCAAACATTGGATATAGCTGGCCAAACATTGGCGACAGCAATGGGTGAACTTGCCATCTACTAGATATAGCCCGCCAAACATTGGCGACAGCAATGGGTGAACTTACCATCTACTAGATATAGCTGGCCAAACATTGGTGACAGCAATGCGTGAACTTACCATCTACTAGATATAGCTGGCCAAACATTGGCGACAGCAATGGGTGAACTTGCCATCTACTAGATATAGCTGGCCAAACATTCCCAAAGTTACTTGACAAAACGTGAACTCAAGTAACGCACATTTAACAATTCAAATTTTTGCTACACCCCTTCCCTCATGATACGTCACTGCACACTTTTTATTTCCCGCCCATGAACTATATTAATATTCTCATGTCCCAACCACTTTGAAATCGAATATGTTTTATACCATATTTACATTGAGACGATTTCATTTTCCGAAAAGAAAATATTACGCGCCAAACGCAGTTGCGTTATATAAAAAAAAAAAATAGCGTTGTTATCGGGAATTATATTTTGAGTGCAATGAACTCATTATTGAACCATTCTTTCTTTCATACATATATAATAATTTGTAATATACTCTCAATACCAAATTCGCAGATTAGGAAGCAGTCCGAGAGTCACATCAGAAGCACAATGTATGTAAGAGGTTACTATTATTTTCTTAATAGATTTCCACCTTGTCCTATTATCTTTCGGCCCGCACAAGTTTTCCATAAAGTATTACGGCCCGCCTGACATTTTGAGTTGTGCAGGCCTGCAATGGACTAATGATAATTTCAATAAAAAGGCTTTTTTGAGTTTTAATATGGCCGTCCAGTTTATATCACAATCACAGAGCTTCATCGACCGTCCAGTCTTGGTCACAGAGCTTCATCGGCTATCCAGTCTAGATCACAAAGTGCCATCGGTCATCCTGTCTAGATCACATAGCTTCATCGACCGCCCTAGACCACAGTCTAGACCACAGTCTAGATCACAGAACTTCATCAGCCATCCAGTCTAGATCACAAAGTGCCATCGTTCATCCTGTCTAGATCACATAGCTTCATCGACCGCCCTAGACCACAGTCTAGATCATAGAACTTCATCAGCCATCCAGTCTAGATCACAAAGTGCCATCGTTCATCCTGTCTGGATCACATAGCTTCATCGACCGTCCTATACCACAGTCTAGACCACAGTCTAGATCATAGAACTTCATCAGCCATCCAGTATAGATCCCAAAGCTTTATCAGCCGTCCTTTCTAGATTACAGAGCTTTATCGGCCGACCTGTCTAGATCACAAAGCTTCAACGGCCGTCCAGTCTAGATCACATAGCTTTATCGGCCGTCCAGTCTAGGTTACATTGCTTAATCAGCGTTAGAATATTCTTTTCATGAATATTTACCAACACGTATTTCTCTGTTCCTCTGTTACCCTACCAACAACAGCACATCTCAGCTATCAGCAGCACAGCGACGGGCTGGAATCTCGTTCAGTGAGACGATACGAGCTTCCATCGCGGTGAATGCTGGTGTGAGATGGGATAGACTGCAGAGGCGAAGCTTTGAGTAGGCAAACTGGCCAGATGGTTTGTACCTCAGTCTCTGAGCCCTTTACATCCCTGGTTAGGGGACGAAACCACGGGCAAAAAAAAAGGGGGTGGGGGGAGGACCTTGAAGAGTAGACCACGGGTGTGGCGAGGACGAGTGTGGCGAGTGGACCTTGGGCTGCGTGGAATGGGTGGGAGAAGTGGGGAGTAAACCCGTTATCCACGTGACAGGTTGAATCTTAGGGCCACCCCTGGACATGTTGCCCAACCTGCTCTATGAATATAGCAGCACCGAGACACGGTACGATCAGTCCATAGAAAAGTAAATATAAAGCAGATGTTTGGTGAACGTTGTAAAGAGATTCATCATAGCAACGAACCTGGGCTAATGCCGGCCTCAATAGCCCCGAGGTTCACACTCCACTATAATAAACGTACGGAATTTAAATATTTGCTAGGCGCCCCTTTGGCCACGGCGCCCTGTGTGAGGGCAGAGGCCACACGCCCTAAAAGCCGGTCCTGGAGTAATGCTAAACTAGGTCTCCTCAACATTGTTGACGGCTACTGAGTAATGCTAAACTAGGTTTCCTCAACATTGTTGACGGCTACTGAGTAATGCTAAACTAGGTCTCCTCAACATTGTTGACGGCTACTGAGTAATGCTAAACTAGGTCTCCTCAACATTGTTGACGGCTACAGAGTATTTCTAAACTAGGTCTCCTCAACATTATTGACGGCTACTGAGTAGTGCTAAACTAGGTCTCCTCAACATTGTTGACGGCTACTGATTAATGCTAAACTAGGTTTCCTCAACCTTATTGACGGCTACAGAGTAAGGCTAAGCTAGATCTCCTTAACATTGTTTACAGTGTAATCATGAGTTCCTCTATAACCACGTCTAGTACACCCCTAGATATCACTAATGAATATTTGACATACAATGTTTCGAATTTCTTTAAACCTCAAGTAAATTTAACATGAATCGATGAATGACCTCGCACATTATAAGACACACATATATTCCTGTATTCTCTGTGCCTATTAACTCCTTCGTTCTCTCTGCCTATTAACTCGAGTCCATATCAACTTGATCTGTAAGCGGCCAAAACTAACACAAGTCAACATGTACAACATTCAATCTCTCTCGGCCATGCGAGCGCCAACAGAGTGGATTATTTGAACAGCTCAGTCAGACAATGTGTAATTTTTTAATTTTTTTTTTAAATGTATGGAAGAAAGTCTTTAAGTGTGTTCTGGTAAGTACACGTCTTGTAGTGGACTATAGTATTTTTTTAAAATCTGCTATTCGACTCTAGTATGAAAAGATCTTCTATTTGACTCTAGTATGAAAAAGTCTTCTATTTGACTCTAGTATGGTATGAAAAAGTCTTCTATTTGACTCTAGTATGGTATGAAAAAGTCTTCTATTTGACTCTAGTATGAAAAAGTCTTCTATTTGACTCTAACATGAAAAAGTCTTCTATTTGACTCTAGTATGGTATGAAAAAGCCACACTCCCCCAACCAGTATTGCCCTGGAGACAGCAAAACGGAGTATCGTCCCTTGTTCTTATTGAATTTCTAAACCAGAAAACTCACGCCAAAGCCCGAATTTGGATTTTCACCTCAGCCCGATAAACTTTGAGGGTAGAAGGTCAAACCTGCAATATCAAAAGTTATTATCATTTGATGGGAAAAAATAAAAAATTTAAAAGACCCAATTGAATCGTCACCCAAATCGAATAAATAGCCAGAACAAGCAAGAATCTGTCTTTTAAGATCTGATCACTTGACCGTGGACGCTGTAAGGATCTAGACTTAGTACTTCATTAGCGTGATACTTAACTGCGACTGCTACCTAGAGAACATTTAGTACGTAACCATGATTTTGATATTATGTTATTGCACTTGCATTGTTCATATAACTATTTAACAAATATTCGATCGTGTTTGATCTTATTCTAATAATGCCTATNTCGTGTAGCCCTGAGCTCGTGTAGCCCTGAGCTCGTGTAGCCCTGCGCTTGTGTAGCTCTGCGCTTGTGTAGCTCTGGGCTCGTGTAGCCCTGAGCTCGTGTAGCCCTGAGCTCGTGTAGCCCTGCGCTTGTGTAGCCCTGCGCTTGTGTAGCTCTGAGCTCGTGTAGCCCTGAGCTCGTGTAGCCCTGAGCTCGTGTAGCCCTATCAAAAACTCGCTACTCAATCTTTAAATTTTTTTAAAGATATATCAACAAACGAGGTTGTTTGATTGGGTTTTTTTTCTTTCTTTTTATTCGTTTTTTTTAAAAAAAAAAAATCCCCCAGACTCTACGTTGTGTTTAAGTTCTGCCGTGAATAATGCTACTTGCCTGCTTAAATCCAATGTGCACTCAGCTGTGTATCCACATCACCTCGGACGGTTAAATAATCCCGACTCGTCATTACAGTTCCTTTTATCCATTCCCCTCCCCCCCTCCCCCCTCTGTCTGGTAGAGTCGCCCCGCCGCACCTGACAGCACTGAGCACCCAGCACCGCGACCAGCACTGCCATAGATTTTTTTTTTTTTTTTTTGAAGTACGGTGTACAACAATAACAAAAACAGAAGATGGGGGCAGGAAAGTGGGCCGGTGTACACAAAAAAAAAAAAAATAGAAAAATGGTGTAGTGGCGTTGGCGAGCTATTTGCCAGGGCCATCATTATATCACTTGTGTCCTGGGCTGTTGCAGTGGGAAAGCTTTGCCAGGTCAACTAGCCATGGCACCAAAACACGCCCCGAGACTTGCTTCAAGTTGTGCGAGCAAAGTTTGAATATGCTTCAGACAACCTGCTATGCAATCGTCAGGGGCGGTAACTCCTGGTCGTCACATTGGTGTATACGTGGTTGTCGCGTGGTGCTGGGGGTGAATGCCACCAGAGCTTGCTATAAAAAGATTCATGGTTGACTTGAAAAAAAAGAAAGAAAAAGATTGATGTTTTGAAGTGGCCACGCCTTCTTGCCTCTGTGAACATTACCCTTGTTTAATGGAGCTCTGCGTCTGCTGCGTTGGATTTAAGTAGTACGGAATATCAGCACGTATGAGGTGAGAAATTATTGGTTTCAAAAACATGATTTAAAGTTTGAGATGTGTATCATACGCGCATATCAAGTTGTTTTTTTTTTGTTTTTTTTCACCACACAGACTTTATATTTAAACATTAGCAGCTTGACAAATGTATTGTAATGCTCTCCCCTTCGTTGCGCGCGCATTCTAATAAGTTGACCCATCTCCCGAATTGGTGATTCAGCTTACTTAACAGTAATTACTTAGATTTTCAACAAACTTTGAACGATGAGGAATAATTTTTTTACAAATTCGACTGATACGATGAATTCTATATCAATTTATATGTAATGTATTATAGAGCATCGTTTAGTTATACTTGCTCTGGTAATAGCTGTCCTTTATTTACGGAAATTAGTAAAACAAAGTATGGTGTTACGCACTGACTTGTATGGGGAGAAATTAATCTCCTATTTTAATTTTAATTGGCTCGTTGTAAACAGTGCCTAACAAAGGACGATACCATAGAATCAACAATATTAAAGATACGACCCAAAAAAGTTTCTAGCTACAATTAATTAAGATTTATTATGTCTTAAGATAATTACAAAAGACAAAGAAAAGAAAAATATAATTACAATCTTCAACTTACAGTATGGTAGATCTTGTACCGGTACACAGTTAACACAGAATAATGTGCCAATAAATAATACGGAATAAACACATATGAGCACACAAATACACAAAGAATAAAACACGCCTCGTAATGTTAAGAAAATTTATCTGAAAATCTCCCTCTTCTCTCTCGTCCGTGCCTGTCAATCCCTTATATAGGTGGGTCTATCGACGCCTAAGCCCTGCCTTCGATAAGCTACACGGCATTTCTAGAAAAATCCCATTTATTCTACAAAATACTATTTGGAACAGATTAATTATTTTTAGTGGTTGGCGGTGTAAACAAGAATACTTCAAAGGCCTAAGCCACAACCCTTTGTGAACACAGCGTCTCATGCGGGGTCACTCAGAGGGCACGCACGAGAAATATTATGTAAACAAGCTCTCTATAACAATGGTCAAACCTGGAGAAAAAAAAAGGAACGCAACAAACAATAAACGTGTCGGCAGGAAGCCCTCGTCAGCGAACAAACAACAGAAAAAAACAGAATTAAATTAAAACATAGCACCTAGCTGAGAAGAAGTATCCGAGGGGGCAGCAGATTGCTCACCTGATGGCAGTCGCCTCCCCTTATTACCCCAGCAAATTGCTCACCTGATGGCAGTCGCCTCCCCTTATTACCCCAGCAAATTGCTCACCTGATGGCAGTCGCCTCCCCTTATTACCCCAGCAAATTGCTCACCTGATGACAGTCGCCTCCCCTTATTACCCCAGCAAATTGCTCACCTGATGGCAGTCTCTCCCCTTATTACCCCAGCAGATTGCTCACCTGATGGCAGTCGCCTCCCCTTATTACCCCAGCAAATTGCTCACCTTATGGCAGTCTCTCCCCTTATTACCCCAGCAAATTGCTCACCTGATGGCAGTCGCCTCCCCTTATTACCCCAGCAAATTGCTCACCTGGTGGCAGTCGCCTCCCCTTATTACCCCAGCAAATTGCTCACCTGATGGCACTCTCCTCCCCTTATTACCCCAGCAAATTGCTCACCTGATGGCAGTCGCCTCCCCTTATTACCCCAGCAAATTGCTCACCTGATGGCAGTCGCCTCCCCTTATTACCCCAGCAAATTGCTCACCTGATGGCAGTCGCCTCCCCTTATTACCCCAGCAAATTGCTCACCTGATGGCAGTCGCCTCCCCTTATTACCCCAGCAAATTGCTCACCTGATGGCAGTCGCCTCCCCTTATTACCCCAGCAAATTGCTCACCTGATGGCAGTCGCCTCCCCTTATTACCCCAGCAAATTGCTCACCTGATGGCAGTCGCCTCCCCTTATTACCCCAGCAAATTGCTCACCTGATGGCAGTCGCCTCCCCTTATTACCCCAGCAAATTGCTCACCTGATGGCAGTCGCCTCCCCTTATTACCCCAGCAAATTGCTCACCTGATGGCAGTCGCCTCCCCTTATTACCCCAGCAAATTGCTCACCTGATGGCAGTCGCCTCCCCTTATTACCCCAGCAAATTGCTCACCTGATGGCAGTCGCCTCCCCTTATTACCCCAGCAAATTGCTCACCTGATGGCAGTCTCCTCCCCTTATTACCCCAGCAAATTGCTCACCTGATGGCAGTCTCCTCCCCTTATTACCCCAGCAAATTGCTCACCTGATGGCAGTCTCCTCCCCTTATTACCCCAGCAAATTGCTCACCTGATGGCAGTCTCCTCCCCTTATTACCCCAGCAAATTGCTCACCTGATGGCAGTCTCCTCCCCTTATTACCCCAGTAAATTGCTCACCTGGTGGCAGTCTCTCCCCTTATTTTCATTAATTTACACTGTATTAAATTTAAATCCAGCGAAATTAACATTCTTGACAAAGTTATTTAGTTTACAGATTTATACACTTTTCCCGGCGGAATGTACAAGATCAACAGATCACATAATATATGTGGATGTCATTTTTTTTGTCCTTTTCCAGAAAAAAAGTTAAATTTTCGCATGTGCACGTTATACACGGTAACGGTATATAAATTATACTTTATTCTAAGTGGTAAAAATCTGCCCCTGGCCAGCAAACTAATCGAACTTTCAAATTAAAAGAATTACAAGTAAACTGGGAAATTGTTCTAGCTCCATTGCGAACAGCCTCTTCGCTATCACAGAGTGCAACACTCCTGTGGGGAAGGTGGGTTGGGGGGGGGGGGAGGAGTGGGTGGCTGGTCATAGAAGTGGCGTTCAGGAAACACAGAGAAGAATAACCTGTGTGTGTTTGTAAATATTATCGTGACAAACAGTGGCGTAGCTAGGTCAGTGCCACCCGGGGCGGGGCAAGATTGTTACCCCCTCCCCTCCTTTTTTTTCCACGAGAAAACTCTGCAGTTGACCGACTAAAACGATCCCCCCTCCCCCCCCCCACCCATTTTCTATCAAGAAAAATGTCCCCTCAGGGACGGACACTCGAATGAGCCGCTGTTTGGCATAGTTAAACCTTGGAATAACGAACCTTGAAATAGCGCTGCCCCTGTCACATGGATGGCAATTAAATGTATTGAATTACAATGGCTGCATTTAAAGTTGATTTGATGGAATGACAGTCCCTGATGAGTCCTAACATCTGCGGGCCGAGCAGTACTAAAGCATACATTTTTTAGTGGTTTTTAGTGTAAGGTCTATATTATTCCAGCGTTCACATAGGGCAGCGCTGAGCTGGTTACGTTCACATAGGGCAGCGCTGAGCTGGTTACGTTCACATAGGGCAGCGCTGAGCTGGTTACGGTAAGCTGACCCGCGTCATCAAAAGAAAAATTCTCAAATTCAACACTTTGAAGTCCATCCCCTGGGGACGGCTTGGTGCTTTTTCCACTTCGCTCCCCTTTTCGACATGTCATAGCCATTTAACTTGGTCAGAAGTTAAGACTAGATACATGGTTTAGAATTTACCTTTATTTAAGTTCTCATATCTTAAAGTAACGAGTAGGTATTGATAGTAAAAAAAATATGCTTTGCGCCTCTTGCACCGAAAATGCCGCCCACCCCTTATTATATAGAAAAAAAATGGCGCCAGGGGGCCACTTTAGGGCGGGCGCAACATCAAAAAGGGCGGGCAGAGATACTTACAAGAATAAATCATTTTGCTTATAAGAATTTTTTTTAAACTATTTTCTAAGAGTGTCGATAATATGCCCTTTGCTTCGAATAGCGCCCCAAAGAAGCCAGAGCCCCAAAGAAGCCAGAGCCCAAAAGAAGCTACAGCCCCAAAAAAACCAGAGCCCCAAAGAAGCCAGAGCCCCAAAGAAGCCTGAGCCCCAAAGAAGCCAGAGCCCCAAAGAAGCCAGAGCCCCAAAGAAGCCAGAGCCCCAAAGAAGCCAGAGCCCCAAAGAAGCCAGATTAGTCTCGATGAAATAAACATAGACTTCTCAAGCTGCATAGAGGCACAATCTTAAGTCTTGCTTGCCCTGTGCGTAATATATCCTCAGTACGCCACTGGAGGGTGCCTGATTCGGCGATTGTTGGACAAGGGCGCCGCTTCAGTGCTTGGCGTGGGTTTTCTTTTGCTTAGATCAGAAACGCCAATGGGTGGGTGGGGGGGGGGGTTAAAGGGGATAAACTCGGAAGTTAGAGTAATTAAACTGTCACCAAAGTCTCCCGTAGCAATATAAGATCTAGTGGTAGCATACCCAACCGAGTAGCACGACCACCTGAAAGCAGAGAACCTAATACTTTTTTTATTATTTTTGGTGGGACGAGTTGGGGGGGGGGGTGGAGTTTAGGGTATAACAGAGTTGTCTCCTCCCCTTATTACCCCAGCAAATTGCTCACCTGATGGCAGTCTCTCCCCTTATTACCCCAGCAGATTGCTCACATGATGGCAGTCTCTCCCCTTATTACCCCAGCAAATTGCTCACATGGTGGCAGTCGCCTCCCCTTATTACCCCAGCAAATTGCTCACCTGATGGCAGTCGCCTCCCCTTATTACCCCAGCAAATTGCTCACCTGATGGCAGTCTCCTCCCCTTATTACCCCAGCAAATTGCTCACCTGATGGCAGTCTCTCCCCTTATTACCCCAGCAAATTGCTCACCTGATGGCAGTCTCCTCCCCTAATTACCCCAGCAAATTGCTCACCTGATGGCAGTCTCCTCCCCTTATTACCCCAGCAAATTGCTCACCTGATGGCAGTCTCCTCCCCTTATTACCCCAGTAAATTGCTCACCTGGTGGCAGTCTCTCCCCTTATTTTCATTAATTTACACTGTATTAAATTTAAATCCAGCGAAATTAACATTCTTGACAAAGTTATTTAGTTTACAGATTTATACACTTTTCCCGGCGGAATGTACAAGATCAACAGATCACATAATATATGTGGATGTCATTTTTTTTGTCCTTTTCCAGAAAAAAAGTTAAATTTTCGCATGTGCACGTTATACACGGTAACGGTATATAAATTATACTTTATTCTAAGTGGTAAAAATCTGCCCCTGGCCAGCAAACTAATCGAACTTTCATATTAAAAGAATTACAAGTAAACTGGGAAATTGTTCTAGCTCCATTGCGAACAGCCTCTTCGCTATCACAGGGTGCAACACTCCTGTGGGGAAGGTGGGTTGGGGGGGGGGGAGGAGTGGGTGGCTGGTCATAGAAGTGGCGTTCAGGAAACACAGAGAAGAATAACCTGTGTGTGTTTGTAAATATTATCGTGACAAACAGTGGCGTAGCTAGGTCAGTGCCACCCGGGGCGGGGCAAGATTGTTACCCCCTCCCCTCCTTTTTTTTCCACGAGAAAACTCTGCAGTTGACCGACTAAAACGATCCCCCCTCCCCCCCCCCCACCCATTTTCTATCAAGAAAAATGTCCCCTCAGGGACGGACACTCGAATGAGCCGCTGTTTGGCATAGTTAAACCTTGGAATAACGAACCTTGAAATAGCGCTGCCCCTGTCACATGGATGGCAATTAAATGTATTGAATTACAATGGCTGCATTTAAAGTTGATTTGATGGAATGACAGTCCCTGATGAGTCCTAACATCTGCGGGCCGAGCAGTACTAAAGCATACATTTTTTAGTGGTTTTTAGTGTAAGGTCTATATTATTCCAGCGTTCACATAGGGCAGCGCTGAGCTGGTTACGTTCACATAGGGCAGCGCTGAGCTGGTTACGTTCACATAGGGCAGCGCTGAGCTGGTTACGGTAAGCTGACCCGCGTCATCAAAAGAAAAATTCTCAAATTCAACACTTTGAAGTCCATCCCCTGGGGACGGCTTGGTGCTTTTTCCACTTCGCTCCCCTTTTCGACATGTCATAGCCATTTAACTTGGTCAGAAGTTAAGACTAGATACATGGTTTAGAATTTACCTTTATTTAAGTTCTCATATCTTAAAGTAACGAGTAGGTATTGATAGTAAAAAAAATATGCTTTGCGCCTCTTGCACCGAAAATGCCGCCCACCCCTTATTATATAGAAAAAAAATGGCGCCAGGGGGCCACTTTAGGGCGGGCGCAACATCAAAAAGGGCGGGCAGAGATACTTACAAGAATAAATCATTTTGCTTATAAGAATTTTTTTTAAACTATTTTCTAAGAGTGTCGATAATATGCCCTTTGCTTCGAATAGCGCCCCAAAGAAGCCAGAGCCCCAAAGAAGCCAGAGCCCCAAAGAAGCCAGAGCCCCAAAGAAGCCAGAGCCCCAAAGAAGCCTGAGCCCCAAAGAAGCCAGAGCCCCAAAGAAGCCAGAGCCCCAAAGAAGCCAGAGCCCCAAAGAAGCCAGAGCCCCAAAGAAGCCAGAGCCCCAAAGAAGCCAGAGCCCCAAAGAAGCCAGAGCCCCAAAGAAGCCAGAGCCCCAAAGAAGCCAGAGCCCCAAAGAAGCCAGAGCCCCAAAGAAGCCAGAGCCCCAAAGAAGCCAGAGCCCCAAAGAAGCCAGAGCCCCAAAGAAGCCAGAGCCCCAAAGAAGCCAGAGCCCCAAAGAAGCCAGAGCCCCAAAGAAGCCAGAGCCCCAAAGAAGCCAGAGCCCCAAAGAAGCCAGAGCCCCAAAGAAGCCAGAGCCCCAAAGAAGCCAGAGCCCCAAAGAAGCCAGAGCCCCAAAGAAGCCAGAGCCCCAAAGAAGCCAGAGCCCCAAAGAAGCCAGAGCCCCAAAGAAGCCAGAGCCCCAAAGAAGCCAGAGCCCCAAAGAAGCCAGAGCCCCAAAGAAGCCAGAGCCCCAAAGAAGCCAGAGCCCCAAAGAAGCCAGAGCCCCAAAGAAGCCAGAGCCCCAAAGAAGCCAGAGCCCCAAAGAAGCCAGAGCCCCAAAGAAGCCAGAGCCCCAAAGAAGCCAGAGCCCCAAAGAAGCCAGAGCCCCAAAGAAGCCAGAGCCCCAAAGAAGCCAGAGCCCCAAAGAAGCCAGAGCCCCAAAGAAGCCAGAGCCCCAAAGAAGCCAGAGCCCCAAAGAAGCCAGAGCCCCAAAGAAGCCAGAGCCCCAAAGAAGCCAGAGCCCCAAAGAAGCCAGAGCCCCAAAGAAGCCAGATTAGTCTCGATGAAATAAACATAGACTTCTCAAGCTGCATAGAGGCACAATCTTAAGTCTTGCTTGCCCTGTGCGTAATATATCCTCAGTACGCCACTGGAGGGTGCCTGATTCGGCGATTGTTGGACAAGGGCGCCGCTTCAGTGCTTGGCGTGGGTTTTCTTTTGCTTAGATCAGAAACGCCAATGGGTGGGTGGGGGGGGGGGTTAAAGGGGATAAACTCGGAAGTTAGAGTAATTAAACTGTCACCAAAGTCTCCCGTAGCAATATAAGATCTAGTGGTAGCATACCCAACCGAGTAGCACGACCACCTGAAAGCAGAGAACCTAATACTTTTTTTATTATTTTTGGTGGGACGAGTTGGGGGGGGGGGTGGAGTTTAGGGTATAACAGAGTTGGGGGGTGGTGGAGTTTAGGGTATAGCAGAGTTGGGGAGTGGTGGAGTTTAGGGTATAGGAGATTTGTGGGGTGGTGGAGTTTAGGGTATAGCAGAGTTGGGGGGTGATGGAGTTAAGGGTATAGCAGAGTTGGGGGTGGTGGAGTTTAGGGTATAGTAGAGTTGGGGGTGGAGTTTAGGGTATAGCAGAGTTAAACATAATACTCAAACATACAACAAATAAATCATAAATACCCCCTCCCACTCCAACTTCAAAAACATTTCCCACAGCTAAAATTATCCGCCAGTAACGCCTCTGCTGTTATCTAGCATGTTCTGCCCCTGACAGCAAATGGGAAGACCACCAGTTTAAGAGCTGCCACTCAACCTACTTAGCAATGTCATTGCAGGCCACTTCACTTTCGGCCTTGAACTTGTAGATTTTACCTAGACCCAGATATTTCTTGGTCATAGCAACATTGGGATTACAAACTTTCACTTATGTCAATCTCATGTGTATATGTATCATAGTGTGTATGTATGTTAGAGACCGACCGAATTTAGGCTTCGGCTTCGGTTTCGGCGCCGAAAGGAGCCATTTTATCACTTTCGGCCAAGTTTCGGTTTCGGCCGAAACTGAAAGTTAACTTTGAGCTTAATTTCGGTTTCGGCCGAAAGAGAAAAGTTAAATTTCGGGTTATTTTCGGTTTCGGCCGAAATTGACTTAGACTTTCGGCCGGCAGATGGCCGAAAGTGACTGAGGTTTTCGGTCATCTAATACTCAGTGAAAGCGAAATTTAACTACAAACTAAGCGATAATTAAGAACAAACTAAACGATCTTTAAGAAAAATTAAGCGATCTTTAAAAACAAACTAAATGATCTTTAAAAACAAATAAAATGATCTTTAAAAAGAAATAAAACGATCTTTAAGAACAAATTAAGCGATCTGTGAGAACAAACTAAACGATATTTAGCAGCAAACCAAGCGACATTTAAGGACAAACTAAACGATCTTTAAAACAAACTAAGCGATCTTTAATAAAAAAAATAAACGATCTTAAAGAACAAACTAAGCGATTTTTAAGAACGAAGTAAAGGATCTTTAAGAACAAAACAAATGATCTTTAATAGTAAACTAAATAATTTATAAGAATAAACTAAGCGATCTAGAAAACTAAATGTTCTTTAGGAACAAACTAAAAGATCTTTAAGAACAAACTAATCGATCTTAAGGAACAAAATCAATCATCTATAAGAACAAACTAAGCGATCATTATGAAAAAAACTAAGCGATCTATAACAACAAAATAAGCGATCTTTAAGAACAAACTAAACGATTTTTAATAACAAACTAAAATATTATTTTAAAAAATTAAATGATCTTTAAGAACAAATTGAATGATCTTTAAGAACAACTAAGTGATAATTAAGAATAAAATGAATGATCTTTAAGAACAAACTAAGCGATCTTTATGAACAAACGTAACGATCTTTTAATAATACAAACTAATTGCTCTTTAAGAAAAAAACTTAGCTATCTTTTTTGAACAAACTAAATGATCTTTAATAACAAACTAAAAGATCTTTAAACAAAAACTAAGCAATCTTTAAGAAGAAACTAAGCGAGCTTAATAAACAAAATGAACGATTTTTACAACCAACTAAGCAATCTTTATTAACAAAATAACCGATCTTTAAGAACAAATAAAGCGATCTTTAACAAAAAACTGTACGATCTTTAACAAGAAACTAAAGGAATCTTTAACAACAAACTAAACGATCTTTAACAACAAGATGTTATATTAGAGGTTTATTTATTAATATTCACGATGATCTCAATTTTTAATAAAAAAGAATGTAAATATTTATACTTTCCGCTATCATTTTCGATGTATGCAGGATGTATGCGGGAACGAATTTCAAAATATCTAAATATTTCATTTTCGGTTTCGGTTTCGGCCGAAAGTCATTTTTAACTTTCGGGCTTTTTTCGGTTTCGGCCGAAAGTCATTTTTAACTTTCGGCCTATTTTCGGCTTCGGCCGAAAGTCATTTTAAACTTTCGGTTTATTTCCGGCTTCGGCCGAAATCAGAAAATCACTTTCGGTCGGTCTCTAATGTGTGCGTCCTAGTCTTGTGAGTGTGTGTGTCATGTGTGTGTTTTGTGTGTATGAGTGTGAGTCTTAATCTTTTGTGTGTGTGTGTGATAAGCATTAACATTTAATCTAAGTACCACGGTAAAACAAAATGATTGAGCGATTGTCTATGAAATAACATGAGACCATAAAAGAGTAGCTTTAAATACACCGCTGAACAATCTGCCATGTATCTAGGTCTGCGACTAAGTTTGATCGGGGAGCGTCTTGGAAGACCCAGGGAGTTGACCCAGGGATATCGAGTAGTTACAGGTTGTCATTATTTTATCATGGTATGCAAAAATGGCCTCTATTTGATACTACAGAATGTCATTATTTTATCATGGTATGCTACAAATGGCTCCTATCTGATACTGCAGAATGTCATTATTTTATCATGGTATGCAAAAATGGCCTCTATTTGATACTACAGAATGTCATTATTTTATCATGGTATGCTGCAAATAGCTCATATCTGATATTGTATAATGTCATTATTTTATCACGGTATGCTAGAAATGGCTCCTATCTGATACTGCAGACTTTATCAAAACAACAAGACACAGATCACGTTTTATTAGGAAAACTTTTTGTAAGAAAAAAATTAAATTATCTAGAGGTTTAGTTAAATACAAAAATATTTTTCGTGGAGTACCAGTAATGTTAACAATATGTTCCCCTGTTCGCTCTTTGCCCTCTCAAATGAGATATTTGATAAAATCACAATGGGAATTGATTGACCATATTGATGTCCGAACGACAGCTTAAGGTTAAAACTGACATTCTAGCAAATAAAAATTACTTAAGATATTACAAACATGTCCGAAGCCCTCATCTCCAAAAAGGTTCAACAGTTTTGCCAAGCAGGCCGTACTTGGTGAAGTGGTTTGTGAAGCAGGCCGAACTTGTTATAGCGGTTTGTGAAGAAGGTCGTACTTGGTGAAGTGGTTTATGAAGCAGGCCGAACTTGTTATAGCGGTTGGTGAAGAAGGTCGTACTTGGTGAAGTGGTTTATGAAGCAGGCCGAACTTGTTATAGCGGTTTGTGAAGGAGGTCGTACTTGGTGAAGTGGTTTATGAAGCAGGCCGAACTTGTTATAGCGGTTTGTGAAGAAGGTCGTACATGGTGAAGTGGTTTATAAAGCAGGCCGAACTTGTTATAGCGGTTTGTGAAGGAGGTCGTACTTGGTGAAGTGGTTTGTGAAGGAGGCCGAACATGGTGAAGTGGTTTATGAAGCAGACCGAACTTATTGTCATGGTTTGTGAAGCAGGTCGTACTTGGTCAATTGATTTGTGAAGCAGGTCGTACTTGATGTACTAGTTTGTGAAGCAGGCCTCACTTGATGTAGTGGTTTGTCAAGCTCAAGTTTTACCTTACCAAGGTTTTCAAATGTCCAGCTTTGGCAACTCTATGTGGGAATAATAGTGCAGGCAATAAAACCAATGGAAGTTGGAATTTCCCATAA
This sequence comes from Lymnaea stagnalis, assembly GCA_964033795.1. Lineage (NCBI taxonomy): Eukaryota > Metazoa > Mollusca > Gastropoda > Lymnaeidae > Lymnaea > Lymnaea stagnalis. The sequence continues at coordinate 423,447 of CAXITT010000051.1, read as the reverse complement.
TGGCACTCTGTCCTAGGTCATGCTGGAATATAGCTATTTTTGGATCAGTCTTAAACTTGACCTTGTTATGACTAGCTTAGCTATCATGTTAAAAGAAAATTGTGTAGATTGTACTTATCTTAAAAGACTTATGTTAACATTCCTTTAAACGGTGAACATTAACTCAACATTTCAATTTTAGATGGCATGTATAAGGTGCTCTTTTTGCTATGTATAAGCTGGTCTATGTGCCTTGTATAAGCTGGTCTATGTGCTATGTAAAAGCTGGTCTCTGTGCTATGTAAAAACTGGTCTATGTGTTATGTAAAAGATGGTATATGTGCTATGTAAAAGCTGGTCTATGTGCCATGTATAAGCTGGTCTATGTGCTATGTAAAAGCTGGTCTATGTGCCATCCAAAAGCTGGTCTATGTGCTATGTAAAAGCTGGTCTATGTGCCATGTATAAGCTGGTCTATGTGCTATGCAAAAGCTGGTCTATGTATAAACTGGTCTATTTATATTGGATAAGCTAGTCTATTTATTATGGATCAGCTGGTCTATGTGCTATCTATAAGCTGATCTATTTATCATGGATAAGCTGATCCATTTATTATTGATAAGCTGGTCTATTTATTATGGATAAACTGGTCTAGCGAGAATAGACAAAATGTAATGCTCGAGTTGATATGATATACAAAACTTCAATAAACTGTTTACATAAGCTGGGAATGACAACATGTGAATGCTCAAGTTGATAGAAAAACTTTTGTGACAATGTTTGTAGACTCTGTAGTGGACAAAATGTCTTTATTCTTATGTTAACTGATCTCTAGCAGTATTAGCAGGGCTCCTGGAGCTTAAAGTAAGACCAAGTAAATTCTTCCTTAAAAAAAAATTGTATTCACAAGTGCATTAGCATCATTTTCCAGGTATTTATTTGGCCATAAAATTTACAATTTGAACAAACATTTAAACGTTTTCACGTGAATTATTTTATTTTTCAAAAATACTACATAAACTGATAATGACATAATAGTTGTTCTCAAATATGAAATAAAGCTCCTATGATATAGAGGGCTATTGAATCATTTTGTTCAATTTAGAATCTGTGGCAAAACCCCACAGGAAACGGCTCAGAGGCAGACCTATGCTTAGATGGATGATGCGGAGAGGGATCTACAGCAGCTGGGAATCCAAGCATGGAAAAGAAAAGGTCTGCGTCTGAGTGGAAGGATGTGGTGAGGCAGGCCAAAGCCCTACATGGGCTGTAGCGCCACATGGTTCAATGGATGAAAAGTCTGGGTTTTGCATCCTTTGATAACATTCTGAAGTGGGCAAAGTTTTGTGACATGATTTTCACATCATCAATCTGGCCAGGGTTTCAAAGAATATTGACACATTTGAGTCTAAATTGGATACATCAATCTAAATTCCAGAGAACAGTCAACAAGTCAGTTGGATTGTTTCCTTTGTTTCTTGGGTGGACTTTTTCCTGCTTTGTTGCCGTGAGATGCCTTGGATTTACTGCTAGATGACTTTTCTTCTGATGTCTCTTTCTCGTCGCTATTCTTAGATTTTCTTTTCGTTACTTTTGCATCTGTGAGATAACATAGACATTTCAGTAATAGAAACTTTTTTTTAAACCTTTATTTTTTAAACGCAAACTTCCCCAACATTGGCATTTATACGACACATAAAGTTTGCTTTGTTAAACCTTGCACTGTGATCATTTAGGTTCATGTTTAAAAAAATAAATAAAAAATTTCATTTTAAAGGCAGAGGCTACCACGTCTATGACAATAAACTTCAGGATTAAAGCTTCCGAATTTGCTAATCAAGGTCAAGAAAGGTGAAGGTCAAGGGGACCCCTCATGTTACTTTCGGCATATTCTAGAAAAATTATTGCTTTTACCCTAATACATTAAACATGTGTCCTCAAACAAGTATACGCTGTCCAGGTATTTCTTGACTGCAATTGTTTAAAGTACCAAATGTCAAGTATATGCTGTCCAGGTATTTCTTGACTGCAATTGTTTAAAGTATCAAATGTCAAGTATACGCTGTCCAGGTATTTCTTGACTGCAATTGTTTAAAGTACCAAATGTCAAGTGTATGCTTGTCCAGGTATTTCTTGACAGCAATTGTTTAAAGTACCAAATGTCAAGTGTACGCTGTCCAGGAATGTCTTGATTGCAAATGTTTAAAGTTTCAAATGTCAAGTGTACGCTTGTCCAGGTATGCCTTGACTGCAATTGTTTAAAGTTTCAAATGTCAAGTGTACACTTGTCCAGGTATGTCTTGACTGCATTTGTTTAAAGTTTCAAATGTCAAGTGTACACTTGTCCAGGTATGTCTTGACTGCAATTGTTTAAAGTTTCAAATGTCAAGTGTACACTTGTCCAGGTATGTCTGGACTGCAAGTGTTTAAAGTTTCAAATGTCAAGTGTATGCTTGTCCAGGTATGTCTGGACTGCAATTGTTTAAAGTCTCAAATGTCAAGTGTACACTTGTCCAGGTATGTCTTGACTGCAATTGTTTTAAGTTTCAAATTTTGGGCTTTGAAACACACCCTGCCTCACCCACCCCACTCAACAAAGTAATAAAAAACGGAATACCGTATATGCATGTAGGCACATTTTTGAGACCATGGTTGATTATATTTATATGTATATACACTTATGACACAACCATATGTATTATAAACTATCAATTATATCATGACTTTCCAAAAGTAGCAAAGTAAAAAAAAAACATCAATTGCAAGAATCTGAACAGGTAAGCATTAAATTGTTTTTGTACAAGACAAGAGCTTACATAGATGGTCTAGAATGAACAGCATTAGAAGCAGCAAGATGGGGGACCATGAAAGAGCTCTATGATATAACAAAAGAGCTCTCAGGAAGATACAAGAAGCCGGAGAGACCATTTAAAGACAAAGAAGGTAGATCAATGATGGAACAAAAAGAACCCAAAAATATGGGTGCAATAATAATACTTTGAGGAATGACTAAACAGACCTCGACCCACAGACTCACCTGATATACAGCCAGCAACAGAAGATTGACAGATTGAAGAGTGCCCCAAACGACCCACAGACTCACCTGATATACAGCCAGCAACAGAAGATTGACAGATTGAAGAGTGCCCCAAATAAAGAAGAAATAGGAAAGGCTGTAAAGCAGCTTAAAATTGGTCTAACATCGGGACCAAGTGTATAACATCGGGACCAAGTGTATAACATCGGGACCAAGTGTATAACATCGGGACCAAGTGTATAACATCGGGACCAAGTGTATAACATCGGGACCAAGTGTATAACATCGGGACCAAGTGTATAACATCGGGACCAAGTGTACAACATCGGGACCAAGTGTATAACATCGGGACCAAGTGTATAACATCGGGACCAAGTGTACAACATCGGGACCAAGTGTACAACATCGGGACCAAGTGTATAACATCTGGACCAAGTGTATAACATCGGGACCGGATAACATCATAAAAGGGATGAGAAGAACAGATATGGATTAAATAGTCAACATGCTGCACCATCTGAAAAGATATGGGAAGAAGAGAGAGTTCCAAAAGATTGGAAAGATGGATACCTTATCAAGATACCAAAGAAAGGTGATCTCAGCAACTGTGGAAACTACTAGCAGTCCTACTCTGAAACTTGGAGAACAACATCGAGCATTACAGACCTTCATAAACAATTGCCTTAAAAAAAATCCTGGACATAAAATGGCCAAACATCATCACCAACAAAGACTGGCTGGAATGGACACACCAGAGGCCTAAGAAGCAAAAGGAGGAGGTGGATAGGGCACACTCTTAATAAACCCCTGAATAATATCACCAGATAATGCCTAACATGGAATCCACAGGGAAAAAAGACAGGGAGGAAGGCCAAAGAATAAATGGAGATGCCAGCTAGAGGCTACAGCTGGAAGCAACTGGAAAGGAAAGCACAGGACCGAGATGAATGGCAAACTCTTTTAAACGGCCTGTGCCCCACGAGGAGTAAGAGGCATAGCTAACAATAAAAATCAGAATCTGAACACTATGTTGGATCCCATAAAATATATTCTCAAATCACAGACAGATTCAGAATATACAGAATTTCAATCACATACATAATTGCCTGAACTGATTTCAAAGAAATATCTGCAATCACGTAGAAGCTATGTGGAATCCCTTTCATTGGCATTACTGTACAAACTAATTAGCCAGATTTGATTAGTATTACTGCAAAGACTAATTAGCCAGATTTGATTAGTATTACTGCAAAAACTAATTAGCCAGATTTGATTAGTATTACTGCAAAGACTAATTAGCCAGATTATCTTATATTCAAGATTAGAGCATTTCTGCATTCTTTAGTCAATGAATCTTGACTATGATCAGCAAGACTTACTGCCTCCAGTTTGTTTAGCTTTGGCATAAGCCTCGGACATTTTCTTCAGATTAGTATCCCGTGCGGCTTCATGATCTACAATAGGACGAGGATAGTCCCTACCAACAACACAGCCTGCAGCTTGCTGTACACTCAGCGGGGCCTTCCACGGCTCATAGATGTACTTGGCCGGGTACTTCTTTAGTATGGGGATGTATTTCCTGTCAAAGATTAAAATATGTGATCATTTAAAATTGTCAGAGCACCAAAAAACAGCATTGAGAGAGTAATGTGATAACAGGATATGATGGGTGTAGCTAGAGTAATGTGATATCAGGAGATGACGGGTGCGGCTAAGCTAGAATAATGTGATATAAGGAGATGACGGGTGCACCTAGAATAATGTGATAACAGGATATGATGGGTGTAGCTAGAGTAATGTGATATCAGGAGATGACGGGTGCGGCTAAGCTAGAATAATGTGATATAAGGAGATGACGGGTGCACCTAGAATAATGTGATAACAGGATATGATGGGTGTAGCTAGAGTAATGTGATATCAGGAGATGACGGGTGCGGCTAAGCTAGAATAATGTGATATAAGGAGATGACGGGTGCACCTAGAATAATGTGATAACAGGATATGATGGGTGTAGCTAGAGTAATGTGATATCAGGAGATGACGGGTGCGGCTAAGCTAGAATAATGTGATATAAGGAGGTGACGGGTGCACCTAGAATAATGTGATAACAGGATATGATGGGTGCAGATAGAGCAAACCAGAATAAAAAGTAATAAAGGAGAATAAGTCTAAAACCTAAATGAAAAAAAATGTAGCTATTACTTCCCTTAATATATTTTTTTTTAATTTGTAGAAATTGCAGTAAAATTTAAGAAAAAACATTTCAATAACACTGTTTCATTAAAAGATGATAATTTAAAAAGAGAAAAAAATATTTGAAAACAAATCAATGTGATGGTTGTGAATATCTCCTGCTCCTAGGCACATATTCCATTGGGGATTAGCCTGGCCATTTGCCCCCAGGCCTGCTCTAACCACTGAAATTTACTTCTTCTATCATCACAAGAACAAAATCCAGATTTCTTTATTTGAAGATTTTTCTGATTAATAAAGATAGTAAAATATAAATAAGCTTGTGTTTTTTTTGTGCATTAAAAAAATATTTTTTATTGTGTATACAAATTACTATTCTATAGCTTAGCGTTCACAGTATTTCAGTCATGTGTGCTCCAATGGTGCAATGAACAGTAGGTCTGTATTCTAGTTCACATGAAAACTTTTTATCTCATTAATCGATGGGAAGTTTAAAATGCTTACTTGATATAGTCTCCATTTGGATCAGTTTTTTTCCCAAACGCTATTGGACTGTAGACACGGAAATACTGGTTGAAAAAAGCTGAAGCTGATAACCACATCCAGTTGCCTGCGTTGAGGCTCCAGTCGGCATCCAACAAGAGCTCTTCAAACACCTGCAACCATAAAACTGGGTTAAAACATTGAAAAACTTAAACTGAAAATAAGATGATAAAATTTTGGCTGGCACAAAACAGAAATTTAAAAAAAAAGAAATATGTGAAAGAGGTGCAAGAAACTCTTCCAAATATTTATTTAATAAAATACTCAATATAAAACTAATTTCGACCATATTCTGACCTTTCTATTTACTCATCCAAAAATCTCCCCATATTCTGACCTTTCTATTTACTAATCCATAAATCTCCCCATATTCTGACCTTTCTATTTACTAATCCATAAATCTCCCCATATTCTGACCTTTCTATTTACTAATCCATAAATCTCCCCATATTCTGACCTTTCTATTTACTCATCCATAAATCTCCCCACCTTCTGGCCTTTCTATTTACTAATCCATAAATCTCCCCACCTTCTGGCCTTTCTATTTACTCATCCATAAATCTCCCCATATTCTGACCTTTCTATTTACTCATCCATAAATCTCCCCACCTTCTGACCTTTCTATTTACTCATCCATAAATCTACCCATATTCTGACCTTTCTATTTACTAATCCATAAATCTCCCCACCTTCTGGCCTTTCTATTTACTAATCCATAAATCTCCCCACCTTCTGGCCTTTCTATTTACTAATCCATAAATCTCCCCACCTTCTGGCCTTTCTATTTACTAATCCATAAATCTCCCCATATTCTGGCCTTTCTATTTACTAATCCATAAATCTCCCCATATTCTGACCTTTCTATTTACTAATCCATAAATCTCCCCACCTTCTGGCCTTTCTATTTACTAATCCATAAATCTCCCCATATTCTGACCTTTCTATTTACTAATCCATAAATCTCCTAAACTTCTGACCTTTCTATTTATTAATCCAAAAATCTCCCCACCTTCTGGCCTTTCTATTTACTAATCCATAAATCTCCCCACCTTCTGGCCTTCCTCCCAACTGATCCACAAATCTCCTCTAGTCAGGAAACAGGCAACAGCGTGCCTGGCCAGATGATGAATCCAGCCTTCATGTCTCAGCTGTGTCATGATGGCATCAATAAATGGGAACCCAGTCTTAGCCTGAGAAAAACAAAATACAGATATTACAATTTAGGGCAACAAATTCAAATGTCCACTGGGGTTTTAGCAGAAACTGTAGGCATCAACTGCTTTTAAATAGAATTATCTTCAAGAATGAAATTAGGACACACTCTATCATGTGGCACCAACTTACATGTGTCCAAGCAGAAAGGTGTTCCTCATTTGACCCCCAAGGTATCTGCCTGCACACAGAGTTACCCTGCATGGAGTCAAAGTTTGGGGTAGAGGCGGCTACAGTATAGAAGAATTCTCTCCATAACATCTGGCCATGTAAGGAGACTGGTGGGGCGGAGTGTTTCTGATATGAAAATAAATAAATTGACATGTCGTAGAATATTGAAACATAAAACATTCTTTTTGATTGATAAATTGTGATCATGTGATACCACTTGAACAATTAAATGTTTTTACAAACAGGCTGGGGCAGTAAAAACTTGACACTAACATTTTTAAAAGAGATATTTTCAACGTCAAAATTTATTTCACAATTCCATGGCTTAAGGGCGGGTAGTTTCTCCCCCCAAAAAATGAATTGATGACGGTTTGATTTTAATCTATGAGTCAGCAGAAGTAAGAACATTAAAAACTAACAAGGAAGCTCAATTAAACCATATGGATTCATTATGAAATAGTTCAAATAAGCAATGTTTAAAAGAATTTCAAATATTATGAAGTTTAAAACATTGATAAAATCAAGAAATATTTCAACAGAGAATCAGTTAAATTGATCTCTATCAGGTGATATTTATTGTTTAACATGCCAGTTAATTTTTCAAGGCTTCAAAAATCATTTTTTAATACATGTTAAGTCAAAGACTAACTGAAGAAACCTTCTTTTTTAGCATCCTGTAACTTCCCATTGGGATGATGATGAAAACATGTTGATCGGTGCAAAGGTATTACAGGAATAAATACAGGAAATTAACAGATAAATAGAACCATTTTTCTATAACTAGTGGTTAGTCTTACCTTACCCTGGTACACTTGTGCGAGTTTGTGATAGAAAAGTCTGGATGACAGGCAGCCAAATTTGATATAAGGGCTCAGTACTGTTGTACTGGGTACTATTGAATTTGGAGATGTATTGGGCTTTTCAAATGTACAAATCCAGTTCTGTCAAACAAATGGTACAAATATGGAATATTAATTATCAATAATTTCAAATCTGAAATGAAATTATGCATCTTAAATCTTGAAATTTATCCTTAGATATTAGACTAGTAAAGAAGCATTAAATGGTTCTCACAATTTTCTTGAGGTGCCTCTCCATTCTGTCTAGTGCTTCAGTTTCACCACCGGGATACAATAAAGGGCCACAATCACTTTCAGACTTGCCTAACTCTGCCAATGTTGGCACCCCATAGTCTTTATCATGTAATTCCCCAATTGGTGTTTTACAACCTGATATTTGGAAAGCAAAATGGAACCCATGTGACGCTAATTCATATTAATTTGTGTTTTGCTGGTTTGAAGTGCTATTTTACCAGTTATTCTTTCATTGATAAGATAAAACTCATAATTAATTCATTAATTTTGCAGAAAAAAGATATAACAATAATGACAAACTACTTCATAATAGATTGCTCTAAAATCTTGTGACCATTATAAATTGTGGTCACATATCTGATGTAACAAAATAATAGATTTTGTTTCAAACAGGTAAGACATGTGTAAGTTCTGCCTCAGAAGATGAATCAGATGCAGAAAATAACATGCAGCTAAACTCACATGATGACAAACTCAACATAAAAATATATAATTAACCCACTCCTGCCTAAAGCATAGCATAACGTCATCTCACATAATAACGCCATGAACCCACTCCTGCCTAACCTACTTTTAACGCAAACCCTCTCCATGCCTATCGAAGGGGTATAACTCCATTTTGAAACAATGTTTTCTTTTTAAACAAATAATTATAAAATAAATTCATCAATGTTTTAATTTTATTAAGTCATAAAGTATAAATTTCTCAATGATAAAATGCCCCTTTTATTTTTCTTATAAAACAATCAAAAACAAATATAGTATCCCAATAGAGTCAAGCCCCTTAGCTTAGGTAGTTGAGGGCTCACAGGAAAAGTTGGTTAGGCGGATTGGTTTAAGAAACAAGGAAATTATTTACTTGAAAGAGCTTCACGTGTAGGGGAACCTACCGCTTCAGGTGGGGCTCCCATTTTTGACACAACAGCCTGAAAGCCCTGGTATGTCAGCGGAACTTTGCCTCCATTAGCTTTGACAGTTCTGTGTACATGGACAATATGAGCATTAAATTAAATTTAAAAAATGCAGCTATGTAAATTCAAATATCATTTTTAAGTTTAATGAAGAAAACAAAATATTTCAATTATTAATTTTAGAACACATTATAAATCTATTTCAATTTTAAAAAACATTTTCAAGTCATGTTAAAATTGTGCTCAACACTATTATTCTATTTAACTAAACAGATGAAACATATTAGAATGTTTTCACCAATATCTGCATAAGATTATGATAGGTATAACAGCTTACTGGTATACATCATACAATGTGTGAGATACACATCTAATAACATCTACTCCCAATGAGCGCAGCTTAGATTCAACTCTCTCATCTCTGAGCACAGCGTATGGTTCTGTATCAATTTCAAATGTCAACTTGGATATCTTCCAAAGACGACACAATTTCTCCAGTTCAATTTCTGGATTCCCTCTCACCACATATAGACTTTGAAGAGATACATTTTAAAGGTATAAATATACAGAATAATAACATTTTCAGCTTTAATGGAATCTTTGAAAACAGCAACAAAATTATCTATTTTTTTCTTCATTACTTCATTAAAATCACATTTCGGGTTTAAGTCTGGCATTTTTAAGTTTGAAATAATTTAATACATTTATGTAATATAATATTAATATAATTTGAGAACATGGGATGAATTAACAACTTAAATTCAAGCCCTCTGTCAATTCCATTGAACATTAAAAAATGTTTTTGAAGATTTCTTGGCACTCTAAGAGATTTTCAGACTTCAACTTCAAAAACAACGTTGCTCGCCATATTTAGTAATAAAGTGCTTAGCCATGAATTAACTTAATTATGGTGATAGTAAAATAAAATTATCATTGCATAGTCTCACCGCAAATTTAAAGACTTCAAACTTTTATCTAAATCCTCAAGGGACTGTAGCAGGAAACGCCATCGATTAATACCAACTTTTGCTGACTTTGCAAACCAAGGATCTAAAACAAATACTGGATAGAGTTCTGTAGCTTGCTCAGTAGCTTTTATAAAAGCTAGGTTATCATGTAATCTCAACCCTTTGCGAAACCAGTGGATAGCCTTGTGACTGGTCATCTCTCAGCAGCCTAATACTAAAATATGAAATCTGAAGTAAAATAGTAGTCACAAAAAAGGAAATGCTCATTAGACCTAACCATTAACATAAAAATCTCAATTTAAATATCAGTAAAATTTCATTATTAATTAATTTTTTTTTAAATTAGTAAATTTATTCAATTAAATATGAATTATCGTGTCACAATCAATGATAATTAATAATAATTTAAATTAAATAAGATACCTCACTAACTAACTGGTCTCCAACTGAAAAACTAAGAGAACTAAGAGTAAGAGTGGAAAATTAGTTTTTGGCCTACATTAATTTCTTCAATTTTATTTTGTTAAAAAAATCACTAAAAGTCAAAGTTTATATAATATATAATCTGAATAACACTTTCACTTAAAATATTAGAATTAGATCTTTATTAATAAAGATTCCTTTGGAAGTTGACATACTACCACCGCAATTTAAGTGAGATACTAATTAATACTAAGACTTTAATTTTAGTTCAACATTGCATAGTTATAACTTAAAAGGATTGAATGGTAGGTTTATAAGTTATATAATATATTATATTATAATATTATAATATATATTAATATTATTAATTATAGTCTACACTGTATCACTGTACTGTACTGTATACTTATTTTATTATGCACTCTTAGTGTAAAGTACTAGGTAATAATGTTGGTAAAGGACATACCATATAATAATATGTTGGGACTTGAAATAACATTTTAAAAAGGATCGAAATGTTTTGCACCGAAAATGAATGTGACGTTGATAACAAAAATAAACATCTATTGAACACCAAAAAAAATCAAATTTTGTTGCATAACCAGGATTGCCAGATAAAAATTCTATTTTTTAAAAAAAGGCCAAACCAAAAAAGAAACATGAAAAAGGCGAAATGTTTTAATTGCTATAACAATATCGTCGATTTTCCGGATGCCATTTCCCGAAATTTCGTTTATCCCAATCACGCTGTCTTTTTTTTTATGATTATTATTATTATCAGGGCTTTTTTGTCGTAGAACTCAAGAGAACGGCGTATCGACACTTTTTTCGAAGGATTTTCTACGTAATCTTTGACAGTTTTTTTTTTTTTTTTTGCCATCGTGCATTTTCATCGCCCTGTCAAGCGCTGGGGGTCGCGGAAAATCAATATTGACAATTGAATTTTGTGCAGCATTGAAAGGTGTGGGAAGGCAACAAAAAATAATTTTAAATTTTTTTTTTTTTTTTTTTAATTTTTTTTTTTTTTTTTTTTTTCTTTTTTTTTTTTTTTTTTTTTTTGCCATCGTGCATTTTCATCGCACTGTCAAGCGCTGGGGGTCGCGGAAAATCAATATTGACAATTGAATATTGTGCAGCATTGAAAGGTGTGGGAAGGCAACAAAAAATAATTTTAAAATGCTCATGTGGAAAATCAATAATTTTTGTTTGGTTTTTTTTTTTTGGTGTATTTTTTTTATTCAACCTATTTAAACATAATTGCTTAATATAAATTTATTCAGTTGGAAGTGTCCATATGCAGACAAGAATCTTGTTCTGTAAAAGAGTAATAATTTAACATTGGAAAAATTCAAACACAAAAGCAACTACGCCCTGCAGCAGGATACATGGAGATCAAATGTTTGATATAAAAGAACAGAACGGGAAAAGTTGATTTTTATCTTTACGTTACGTAAGTGGTCAGTTTAAGCTGAAAGTGGGATGGGACAAGTGGTCAGTTTATGATGAAAGTGGGGTGGGACAAGTGGTCAGTTTATGATGAAAGTGGGACGGGACAAGTGGTCAGTTTATGATGAAAGTGGGACGGGACAAGTGGTCAGTTTATGATGAAAGTGGGACGGGACAAGTGGTCAGTTTATGATGAAAGTGGGATGGGACAAGTGGTCAGTTTATGATGAAAGTGGGATGGGACAAGTGGTCAGTTTATGATGAAAGTGGGACGGGACAAGTGGTCAGTTTATGATGAAAGTGGGATGGGACAATTGGTCAGTTTATGATGAAAGTGGGGTGGGACAAGTGGTCAGTTTATGATGAAAGTGGGACGGGACAAGTGGTCAGTTTATGATGAAAGTGGGATGGGCCAAGTGGTCAGCTGATGATGAAAGTGGGAGGGGATGAGTGGTCAGCTTATGATGAAAGTGGGATATGATCACTGTTTCTTTCAGACAAAAAGTCCGAGAAGGTAGTCTGAGAAGATATTCTGGGGTGGGGGCGCAGTACCAGTGGACAGAGGCGTAGTTAAGGGGACATAGAGGTCATATATCCCCAGGCGCCAGACTAGCGGGGTGCAAAATGGACTTTTATGGTTTTTAATGTATGAAAATAATGTGTTTCAGAGTGGGGGGGGGGGCTTAAAAATGAATCTTGTCCCCTGAACCTAATTACTCTAGCTACGCCAGTGACATAGAAAGGGGTGGGTGGATGGGTGTCTGCTTAGGTGTAATTTGTTCTTTATATTGAGGAGCATTTTCGGAAAACTGCAGATTTTATATCACCAAAGGCAGCATGCCTAGGGTGGCACTAACACTAGGCAGTGTATATATCGGCACCAAAAATGACGATCATTGCCAGCAATACATTTTTGTGGGGGAAGTAGTGCAGAAAACGAGGGCGCCACTGACTTTTCCCTACCAAGAAATTGTGTGATAATTTAAAAATCAAGGGTGAATTTTACAGCATACACGATTTGAATGTTTTTATTCGACTATATGATCAGGAGAAAGAAATTTTGAAGCGTCTAGGGAGGCTTTATGGCGCCCAGTGCCATACATAAATTAAACGGTTATGGTGCACCCAAGATAATAATTTGACACCAGCTTACATTCAACCCTGTAATGTCACATTGATTGACGTCAAGGAGTGGTGCAGCAGAAATTAAGGGTTCTGAAGAGTCTCGAGAAAAGTTGCGGCAGCGATCCCCTTGATTAAAATTTTAAAAAATCAAAATGCAGGAATGCATTTTGGTGCTTATTTGAATTTAATGTTTATTTCAGACAATTTGTGAGGGGGCATTTCAGACTTTCGGCAGGGAAGCGCCACAAACAGTCATAGGTACATCTCTAACTCTTCCTCAAGCCCAACATGAACTAAATTCCTTCCAGCTGGGGGATCCTTAAGTGTATTTTTGTTGCCGATAAATAATACCTAGCTTAGTCACACCCCTTAAATCTTTATAGTCCCCGGAATATGTTTGATAAATTTAAATGCTTAAATTTAGTTTTGCATAATTCTTTGCTTAAGTGGAGAGAAATGTGAAAGATGCTTGTGAAGATTTTAGGTGTCACTTGACCTCAGAGCAATCGTGTGGGCCCTGCAACCCCTAAAGCAGCAGGGGGGCCTCGGATATTTTAGGGGCGTAAGTTGTGAACACTTTAAATTATCATCTTTGAATGCTAGGTGGGGGAAAGGACAAAACCGAAAAGTGGCAGGGGACACAAAAAAAGCCCAGCCACGTCGCTGTAAATATATGTTTTTATATTACTAAATAATAATAATAATAATGTGTTTTTTAAAATTTTTATTGAAAATATATTTGGGGTAAACTACTTAATAAATAAAATGAATTTACACAAAAAATGTTTTTAAAATTTTTTTTAAGTTCCTTAAAAAAAAAAAAAAAAAAAAAAAAAATTTTTTTTAAAAAAAAAAAAAAAAAAAAAAAAAAAAAAAAAAAATTTTCACACAAAAAAAAAAAAAAAAAAAAAAAAAGCATTCCTAACAAAATTTTACACGTGCAATCCAAAACAAAAATAAAATATATTCGTCATTTCTAAATCTACCCGACTTTTAGCAGGGTCTAAAAGGAAAACAAAACTGTTATGTAGAAGAGTCTCTATATGTTATGAGTTTTTAAAACTGGTCATTTTTATAAATCGTATCATCATATATTATTTATTACTGTGTGATTTTATCTGAGGGAGATCGTGTTAAGAGAAAGTAAAAAGATTCCCAATACTCATTTGTTGATTTAAATGTTCATTTAGAATATCAAATAATAACTTTCTTCAGATCAATTGCAAAATGCCTCTTCGATTTCCTTTAAAAAATCTTTAACCAAATCCATAGAATTTATTTGTAAATTGACGATTTAGATTTTTTTTCCATTTACTACCAAACAAATAAAAGTCGCATGAAAATCGAAATGCTAGTTTAAAATAGTATATATATATATATATATATATATATATATATATATATATATATATATATATATATATATATATATATATATATATATATATTCTACTGGATTCTCATTTAAATATATTAATATATATAAAACAAAATTGCGTTCAAATAGCTGGGGAATATTGTTTAATATTCTGATACTAAAAGGGGTAAAGCGGCATTAAAGACGTAAGGGATTAATAAATAGAAGCTAAAGTATTTTTAGAAATAAAACCCCGTTACTCTGTTGTTCTGGAAACTGTGTTTCAAAACTAGCACTTTTAAAGAAAACAAAAACGCTTTCAATTTAATACTAGTTGTCTAAGTGTCCACTATTTGTATGCATCCGTTAAATTACTGATTAAAAAAAAAAAAATATTAAGTTTTTAAAAGTTTTCATTTTCTAACTCAATATGCAAGGATAGCATGAAGCACATTAAAATGTATGCGAATAACTATACTTTTTTTAAAAAAGCTGATGATATCAGATATTTTATGATTAGACGTCTAACATTATCCTCCACTGTCTTTAAAAGTCGTGCTTTTATGATTAAATATAATTTGAAAACATATTCACCTATTTAATACCAATTTTCAAAACTTCCGATATTTATAACCGAATGTGGAAAGCCTGCAACAAGATTAGCCTTAAATATACGGATCATCAAGTATGTCGAAAAAAGCAATATTTCATTGATTCCACTTAATGTAATCGATGAAAGACACAAGTTTCTATTACTTTAAAAAAAAAAATCTAATAAAAAAAAATATCCCGTTTATTATATAAAATATAATTTTTTTTTGTTGTACACATTTTCACCGGGGGTGGGAAGATACTTGACTTAGACCGAAAGGGTGGTGGCACTGAACCGGACCCCCCCCCCCCACACACACACACACACTTCCCGGAGAAATGCCTGAAAGAAACACTTGGATTGGATACTCAGGGACAAGTCCCACGTTGTTCGGAATTCGGAATTGTTGCAAAAATTTCTATTTGAAAGGGAGCTATCCTATAAAATTAATGCAACACATTTGAGACTGGGTAAATAGACATCTTGTAGTTATGCCATTAAAAACCCGCCTATAGCATATAGCGCCATTGCTATTTGATCGCAAACTCTTTTCTGATTTGCGCAACATTTTAATTAAGGAAGGGACGAAACAGGTAATTGGGGTAACGGGTAACATTGAACTAGCTACATTGTTGTATTTTGCCATAGTTGCATACGTCTACTCAACAATTGTTAGCTTTGTTCGACATCTCTCGTAAAATTAAAGGAACATTATTGAAATTTAAAGCTGATAATATTTACATTGACATGAATAAAAAAAAAACGAATAAAAAAAAAAAAGGCCAGAAAACAGCAACATTTGAAGAATATGGTCTTAAAAACGCCAATTAGGCAAGCCTCCGCATAACCCAAATTCAGAGTTACTTCTCTTGTGGAAGAAGTTTATAAAAATCCATTTAGAACTTCCGTAGACTCAAATAATGGCAACCAAACGTAAAAACGAAAGTCAATTACCAGCTGAAGAGAGCGATATTCTTCAAATTCGCCCACTGTTAGTACTAAAAAAACATAAGATAAAGGGACGTTTAATGCACGGATGAATATTATCGCTGTTGGAGAGCTGGCCATTGTTGGGTTTGGGGAGATAGTATATTCGTTTTTCTGAGAAACTTTCCTTCCAAGAAACAAAAAATGCAATCACACTTTCAATAATAAATTATTATAAATGACTAATTTTAATAATTATACTTCTACTGCCAGCCCAGTACTACTCAGGCTGTGTCAACGAGTTTCTTTTTCTGAAAATTTTGCATTGAAACTTAAAGAGAAAAGTGCCTTTAATAGTGGCTACTTACTACTATACTTGACTGGGCCTGGGCTGATTACTTGATTAGAATTAGACTTAGAATAGGCTTTGTCATTTCTCAGACAGGAAAACGTCATAGTGTACTATTTTTAGAAGGTCGTCGGGCAAATATTGCTTAAAACATGACAGCTTATAGTGTGTTTCAGCATATCGTTCGGATGATTCTTGTATCTAGAGTTACTGTTACATATGCCGTTTGCGCAATGTAGTCCCATTTCAGAAAATAGAATTTAAAAAAAAAATATTTCGTAAAATAGACTTGTAAACAAGTTTCAGGGACACTTCGCTAACATAGTAATACTGAACAGTGTTGACATTTTGTCCGCGCTGAGTACCCGGATGATGAGTAATGATGACATCAATTCTATTAATAGATTTCCGCCATTAAATGACAAGCCCTATTGGAGTGAATAGCTTGTCTTATTAATTATTTAAAATGAATACTCTTAGACCTAATTATGTTGGGCTTATTTCTTTGCTTGTGGAAGCCTATCATTTTGTAATTGTAAAAAGTCATCAATAGGTAATGGACTATTGACATTCTTTAATAAAACTGATACTTTCATTTATTAATGATTTAAAAAAGAATAAAAGCAACCAAGTCTACCCATTATTATGTTTTCTAATCATTTTAATCAAGTCACACGTTCTTTACAGATGGGTCTATGTTAAAAGACTCAACAACAGCAACCTTGTTCTATGTCATTTTCTTAATAAATTAATATAAAATATAAATGTGTAATTTATTTAAATTTATGAGTAATAACATATCTATTATCAAACTACTCATGCCGTACTTATTCTGTTATTAAGACAGTTTTATTATTTATGGTAATGTTACGGTTAGTCCTCTCCATTTTGTTTCATTTGTTGGAAACTTCTCAAGTCAATCACTGAGTACATATCTCTGTAAGACTAAGTCATTTCCTTTCCTTAATTTAGACCTTTCATTAAGGCAGGTCTCTTCACCATATTCCAGACCTTCATCTTTTTGGGATCTTCAACATCAAGCCATAACTGTCCAAACTTGTGGGTAATATGAAAGGTGCCAGTGATTATTCTGTCCCTCCTCTCCTTTTATCTGTTGTTAACAGTTTTTCTGGGTTTAGAGACTAAGCCCCAGAGAAGACACTGAGCAGGATCTGGCTTTCAGAGATAAAGACCATTGATTGAGAACTTTTCATGGTAGTTGGCGCTATCTCCAGTCCACCCTCAGAATAACAAGTGTTGATTCCATACCTGCCATTTATCATGGTTTGGGAGATAAGTTTATTAAATTAATAATGAAAATAAATATTTTGTTAAAAAAAATCCTCAAAATACTCACTGCCTTGTTTCCCGCTAGTATGAAGTAAACAACTTCATCAACCAAAAATGTAATTCATGTCAAATTCAGAGAAAAGTATTTACTTTTACTGTCTCTGAACTTTACTCTCTCTCTCCCCCCTCTCTCTTTCTCCTCCTCCCTTCCCAAATTTATTGTTATTACTTAGTGTATGTTAGTTAATCCAGAAGTTACACATCCTTTGTATGAAATATTTTTCATTGCTTTTTTTTTACAGTGGTGCTGGTCAAGAAGTTGGTAGATCATGTCATCTGCTGGAGTTCAAAGGGAAAAAGATTCTGGTCAGAATTTTAAACTGAATATACAGAGCAATCATTATTTTGTAATCTTTAAAAAGCATTTTTCAACACTAATACCTTTTACAACTGTTGTATCTTTTGAAATGTGCATATTGTTTTAAGATATTGTTAGTTTGCGTGTATGGGTTTATCTGTGGTGTAGATAGGACAAGTGTCATCACCCCCACCCTCTTTGCAGTAGGCTGAAAATGCCACACCTCCATGTAAAGGAATGTGCCTTGGGAGGACCACCCCTCCCCCACACCTGTCCTATGCAACTGGATTTAATATAAGATTATCAAGCAATATTTAAAGATGCACTTTTCTGTTTATTCTTCAGCTGGATTGTGGAATCCATCCTGGTATGAGTGGTATGGCTTCATTGCCATATCTAGACATGATAGAACCTGAAGAGATTGACCTCTTGCTGATCAGCCAGTGAGTTTTTTGTCAAATTAGCATATGCCATATTATTTTAAAAAAAATATTTAAAAAAAAAAAAAAAAAATTATTTCGTTATCTTATCAATTTGTCAAATATCCCACATTGAACTAATTAAACTACTTATAAACATTGTACATTAAATATTTATTAAAAATACTAAACATGTTTTTTTTCTCACTTGCTTAATTCCAGCTTTCACCTTGATCACTGTGGTGGCCTGCCATACTTCCTACAAAAAACTGCATTCAAAGGCAGATGCTTCATGACCCATGCAACTAAAGCTATTTATAGATGGCTTCTGTCAGATTATGTTAAAGTCAGGTAACTCTAATATAAGATTCTGCACTATAAGGTCACATCCTAACATTTCTAGATATACTAGATTAAGTTTGTCATTTCCTTTCATAGAAATTTCAGCATAGGAACAAAATAAAGTAATTTTTTTTAAAGCTTAGCCCATTTCTATACTCTCCTCCTGTCCCAAACAAAAAGAAGTTGTCGGCTAGCTTGACTTTAAAGCAGCAGTTGCAGCAAGGGGTACCAGTTCCTAGGAGGCAATGGAATATTTGCCTTATGATAATTGAACATTTTTGGATTTTCATACATTAACTAATTTTCTGTTTCCCTAATTTTTTTCCCCAGCAATATTGCATCCGACGATCAACTTTACACAGACAGTGACATAGAGAAAAGTATGGAAAAGATTGAAACCATCAACTTTCATCAGGTAAAAAAAAAGCATTGAATTTTTATGGATTTACAAAATTTTTTTTCAGATTTTTTCCCCCACTCAGATATGTTTGTGTATTTCTTGAGTTTATTTGATTACTTTCTCTAATCAGGAAACGGATGTGAATGGTGTCAGGTTCTGGTGCTACTCAGCTGGCCATGTGTTGGGGGCAGCTATGTTTATGATTGAGATTGCTGGTGTTAAGGTAGGTTAACACCTTATCATGTCCTTTGCAATTATAACAGTAGTGTAGACCATTTTTGTTCCAATATGATATGAACTCATTACAGTTGAAAAATTGTATACCTTATAAAGATACTTTGGTTCACTATCTGAATGCTAAATTTTCATGACAATTAATTTTTACAATTTCACAGATTTTGTACACTGGAGACTATTCCCGACAAGAAGATCGCCATCTAATGAGTGCTGAGATGCCGAATGTCAAGCCAGATATCGTCATCATTGTAGGTTATTTAAGGCCACTTCTGCTGATACATAGCACTCATTGATAGGCTAACTCCCCTTCATATTTCAGTGTTCAAAATGTGTCTGTGTCCCTTACATGTAAAAACTCATCTCATTAAATATTATTTATTATTATTATTATTATACATGGTTTTATATAGCATGGTACCCCAGCCTAGTGCTGGGCTCACCACGTTGTACATACAATTTAACAAACATAATAAAAATCTGAAATAATTAATTGACATACATTAATTCAATAAAACAAAACAAATGTATATATAAAACTATTTCCATCTCAAGCCATGGACGACACTCAGTACCATTGTTTTACGGTCAGATGTGGGAATCAGTCAGGATAGTAGAGATTAAATAGATGTGTTTTGAGTGCAGTTTTGAAGGTTGTGATAGTCTGTATATTGCATATGTGTAATGGAAGAGAATTCCGTTGTTTGGGTTCACAGAAAGAGAACCATTGTTCACCATATGTTTTTGTGTGAGTCTTGGGGACAGAAAGAATACGGGCATCTGCGGAGGAGCGAAGCTGTCGAAGGGGTGAATAGACAGAGAAGTTCAGTTAGATAGGAAGGGGAGGAATTCGAGAAAAAGTTGTGGCAGAGAACAGAGAGTTTGTAGTCGATACGTGCTTGTACAGGTAGCCAATATGTCAAAGTCTTGTTTATGTGTGCGTCACCAAAGTCTTGTTTATGTATGCGTCACCAAAGTCTTGTTTATGTATGCGTCACCAAAGTCTTGTTTATGTGTGCGTCACCAAAGTCTTGTTTATGTATGCGTCACCAAAGTCTTGTTTATGTATGCATCACCAAAGTCTTGTTTATGTATGCGTCACCAAAGTCTTGTTTATGTATGCATCACCAAAGTCTTGTTTATGTATGCGTCACCAAAGTCTTGTTTATGTATGCGTCACCAAAGTCTTGTTTATGTATGCATCACCAAAGTCTTGTTTATGTATGTGTCACCAAAGTCTTGTTTATGTATGCATCACCAAAGTCTTGTTTATGTGTGCGTCACCAAAGTCTTGTTTATGTATGCGTCACCAAAGTCTTGTTTATGTATGCATCACCAAAGTCTTGTTTATGTATGTGTCACCAAAGTCTTGTTTATGTATGTGTCACCAAAGTCTTGTTTATGTATGCGTCACCAAAGTCTTGTTTATGTGTGCGTCACCAAAGTCTTGTTTATGTATGCGTCACCAAAGTCTTGTTTATTTATGTGTCACCAAAGTCTTGTTTATGTATGCGTCACAAAAGTCTTGCAGACACGAAAAAAAGCCATGTTCATTTCTTTTTGCAAATCCAGAAGTTTGAATTGTTCTTTAAATGGTTGGCTTTCCCTCTTTTTTTGTTGTTGTGAGTTTGACTTTCACTGAGCTGTTAAGATTAGCAATGGGTTGGTCTAACGGTGTTTTATCTAATATTGTAGAATTATTTGACACATTTTAAAAGTTTGTTGTCTTTTTCTACACCGTTAAAGGGCTCTTTTAAAGCACATAGGATTCATTGGTTCTGTTTGGTTTGGGAGCATGTCTATGTAGTTGGTGGCAGTTCTCCTAAAAAGCTATACATTTTCATTGCAATTCTAAACTTGACCATTTGCTTGTCAGGAATCTACTTATGGAACTCACATCCATGAGAACAGAGAGGAGCGAGAACATCGTTTTACCAGTCTGGTCCATGACACTGTCAACAGAGGTGGCCGCTGTCTCATCCCAGCTTTTGCCTTAGGCAGAGCCCAAGAACTCTTACTTATTTTAGGTACTACATATTAGAATTAGGATGTTCTCTTACTTATTTTAGGTTCTACATACTAGAATTAAATTGTTCTCTTACTTATTCTAGTTACTACATATCAGAATTAGGGTATTCTCTTACTTACTCTAGGTACTTGACACCAGAATTATGGTATTTTCTTACTTATTTTAGGTACTACATATCAGAATTAGGGTGTTCTATTACTTATTCTAGGTACTACATATTAGAATTAGGGTATTCTCTTACTTATTCTAGGTACTTGACACCAGAATTATGGTATTTTCTTACTTATTCTATGTACTACATATCAGAATTAGGGTATTCTCTTACTTATTTTAGGTACTTGACACCAGAATTAGGGTATTCTTTAAATGTTTATTAAAATTATCCATAAATGATGAACAGATATAAAAATAATCATGTTTTAGAAATGTTTTAAAAAATCAGCTATTTCGGTTATTTCAGATTATGGTAAATAGTTTGACATTTCATAGTAAGGTTAATGGCTTTTAACAATAGAAATCATTGTCATCTCCATGTGAGTTTTAACCGTAAGCTTTCTGTTTGTAGATGAATATTGGAGCAACCACCCTGAGCTCCACGACATTCCCATCTACTACGCCTCACAGTTGGCCAAGAAGTGCATGAGTGTCTACCAGACTTACATTAATGCCATGAATGAAAAGATCCGTCGACAGATCACCATCAGCAACCCCTTTGTCTTCAAACACATTATCAACCTCAAGGTATCTACTGTCCTCTATGCTGTTATATCTGCTTTAGATGTATTTTTCTGATCAGTTTTGTGCTTTTACTACTTACTTTGTTGTCTTTCATAATGAATTATGATGTTAATTGTTTTTCCAGTGATGTTTGTTTTATCTAAAGTGGTATTTTAAAGAACTTGACCATTCTCAACTATGACCCCTAGAATATGGAGCAATTTGAAGACATAGGACCATCGGTTGTGCTGGCCAGTCCTGGTATGTTGCAGAGTGGTCTCTCCAGAGAACTGTTTGAGAGCTGGTGCACTGACAAGAGGAATGGCTGCATCATTGCTGGTTACTGCGTGGAAGGAACGTTAGCAAAGGTTGGTAATGGGAAAAGTGATTATGATTCTTTAGCAAATTTGACATAAATAATAACAGGAAAATACGTCAAGGAACTTTGTTTGTTTGTATGTGTAAGCAGTCGGCCCCTAATGTATTGCATTATATTGTTATTTCAGCTAATGCACTAATACAGTCTTGATTCATTGAGGAATGGAGTTTGATTTATCAGTTTTATGAATGCCATCAAAGAATTCTGTTCAATGTTTCAGCATATTTTGTCTGAGCCCAATGAGATCGTCACACAAGGAGGTCAGAAACTGCCCCTGAAATGTTCTGTGGATTACATTTCTTTTTCTGCTCATGCTGATTATAAACAGACCTCAGAGTTTTTACGTGAGCTCAAGCCAGCACATGTGGTAAGCAGTACTTAGCAATTTTCATTTGTGGCAGATGGACACACCTGATAATAGGATGAAAGCAGATTACAGAATTGGTTGGGAAAGCCGTCATTAAATTTGTAAATATGAAATTCTTTAAATTTTAAAACCTATATATAACTTCCCCTTTGTTCATGGCTGGCTGGCAAAATTTTTGGACGGCTAATTGACCCATTTTCCAACAACCTTTTGAGCTGAAACTTGGCTCATAGACCTGTTGCAGAGGACAACACATTTTTTCACATTTTCAGCCCCCCCCCCCCACCCTTTTTCTGACACACCCACCCCCCAACCTGCAATAATAAGTTTTTCCTGTTTTTCAAGAGGGACATAAGGAAATATAATTTAGCAAAATAAAATTCCTAATAGCTGCGCTAAATGAATATAAAAATATAAAAAAATAAATCGCTAGTGCGTTAAGTGTGTAATATTTTCTTTTGTTTTCTGAAATAGTTGGTGAAATAAATCTGCTGTGTAAAAGTTGGTGGGTCATTAGGATATTGATGTAGTTCAAGGGTGGGAAAAATATGTGGAGTTTGGGTGGGCGGGGTGACTTTGATACTATGTTAATGATTGTTTGACTTTGATGCTATGTTAATGATTGGTTGACTTTGATACTATGTTAATGATTGTTTGACTTTGATGATATGTTAATGATTGGTTGACTTTGATGCTATGCTAATGATTGTTTGACTTTGATGCTATGTTAATGATTGTTTGACTTTGATGCTATGTTAATGATTGGTTGACTTTGATACTATGTTAATGATTGGTTGACTTTGATGCTATGCTAATGATTGTTTGACTTTGATGCTATGTTAATGATTGTTTGATTTTGATGCTATGTTAATGATTGTTTGACTTTGATGCTATGTTAATGATTGTTTGACTTTGATGCTATGTTAATGATTGTTTGACTTTGATGCTATGTTAATGATTGTTTGACTTTGATACTATGTTAATGATTGGTTGACTTTGATGCTATGCTAATGATTGTTTGACTTTGATGCTATGTTAATGATTGTTTGATTTTGATGCTATGTTAATGATTGTTTGACTTTGATGCTATGTTAATGATTGTTTGACTTTGATGCTATGTTAATGATTGTTTGACTTTGATGCTATGTTAATGATTGTTTGACTTTGATGCTATGTTAATGATTGTTTGACTTTGATGCTATGTTAATGATTGTTTGACTTTGATGCTATGTTAATGATTGTTTGACTTTGATGCTACGTGTTTATTGCATAAATGTCTCATGTTAACTGCATTTATAGTTTGATCAAGTCATGAATTTCAATAACCTTTAAAAAGAAAACTTTGTTGTGTTTCACGCAAACATTAATAAGGAACAGTTTGTATTGCTTGTTGGTGTGAACATTTCATGACAATAATTTAATGAACAGGTTCTGGTTCACGGAGAAGTCAACGAAATGGCCAGACTGAAGTCTGCTTTGTTACGAGAGTATGAAGATGATACAGATTACAAGATGGAGGTCCATAATCCTCGTAACACTGTACCGATAGAATTGCATTTCAGAGGAGAAAAAATAGCCAAAGTAAATGCCTGTTTTTGTTGTTGCTTGTCCTGTTGTCATCGCTTTTAGTTTTAGTAAATATATCCTCTATGTAAAGTTTCAAGTTATTTTTTTGTCTTAAAGTTGACTATTTTGCTGACTGAAATAAAATGGCCAGTCACCTGAGCCTATGATTAAATGTGAATATTTTCCCCAGGTTGTTGGTGATTTAGCCTCAGATCCTCCCAAACAGGGACACAGGGTGTCTGGTATTCTAGTCAAGAGGAATTTCAATTATCATATTGTTTCACCCAAAGATTTACAAAGTAATTCATAATGATATTTAAATTGTACATCCTAACTGAGAATTCAGGAATGATTAAATTCATTTTACCTTTGTCTATATTTTTTTGTTAATGTAGGTATCATTGATTGTTTCCTTATTCTTGAAACCACAAATTTAAAGTTAGACTTTTGTGTAATTGCTTCAGGTTTTCACCCTAATGTAAGATATTATTTGATTAGTTTTTATATTTTAAACATATCTGAATTGAAATAAATAAAGCTTTGTTACATTTATTAGTAATCTTAAGAGATTTTAAATATCTGATTGATTTACTAGACAGTGTACTGATGGGAAAACACTTTTGTACTTTTAAACTTAAACAACAATGGTTCAATCACAGGTTATACAGATCTAGCGATGAGTACAGTGGCTCAGAAGATGAGTGTCACATTTTCTGGCAATGCCAGCTTATTGACCTACTATTTAAACCAACTGGCAGGAGACATTGAGTTTGTTGCCAGTACACCTGTAACTATTCTCAGAGTTTTCAATTCTGTACAGGTGAGAAAGAAACTTTTTAGTACTATTTATTGTATTATCCTTACTTTAACAGCCTATAATGCCTTTGTTACTGATATTTCCAAGTAACTTAAAGTTTATTGTAAGAACCTAAAATGCCTTTGTTACTGATGTTATTTTGAAGTAAGTTAAAGTTTATTGTAATGACGTTTGAGTTTGTAATACGTCAAATCTGATGCACTGTGCAGGTGATGTTGGATGCAGGTGTGGCTTACATAGAGTGGATAGCAAACCCTGTGTCAGACATGTATGCTGATGCAGTCATTGCTGTCTTGCTGAGGGCAGAGCAGGATCCCATTCCCATCAGTAGTATGTGGTTTTAGTTTTCATTTACAATTACATTTGTCTGTGTTCTTGGGTGTCTGTAGAGTACATTGGTGTCTAGAATGTTCTTGGTGGTCTAGAGAGTTTTTCGGTGTCTAGAGAGTTCTTGGGTGTCTAGAGTGTTCTTGGGTGTCTATAGAGTTATTGGGTGTCTAGAGAGTTCTTGGGTGTCTAGAGAGTTCTTGGGTGTCTAGAGTGTTCTTGGGTATCTATAGAGTTCTTGGGTGTCTAGAGAGTTCTTGGGTGTCTAGAGAGTTCTTGGGTGTCTAGAGAGTTCTTTGGTGTCTTAAGAGTACTTTGGTGTCTCGAGAGTTCTTTAGTATCTAGAGAGTTCTTGGGTGTCTAGTGAGTACTTTGGTGTCTAGAGAGTTCTTTGGTGTCTAAAGAGTACTTTGGTGTCTAGAGAGTTCTTGGGTGTCTAGAGAGTTTTTGGGTGTCTAGAGAGTACTTTGATGTCTAGAGAGTTCTTGGGTGTCTAGAGAGTTCTTGGGTGTCTATAGAGTACTTTGGTGTCTAGAGAGTTCTTGTTGGTCTAGAGAGCTCTTGGGTGTCTAAAGAGTTCTTGGGTGTCTAGAGAGTACTTTGGTGTAGAGAGTTCTTGGGTGTCTAAAGAGTTCTTGGGCTTCTAGAGAGTTCTTGGGCTTCTAGAGAGTTCTTGGGTGTCTAGAGAGTACTTGGGTGTCTAGAGAGTGCTTGGGTGTTTAAGAGAGTTTTTGGGTGTCTAGAGAGTTCTTGGGTGTCTAGAGAGTTCTTGGGTGTCTAGAGAGTTCTTGGGTGTCTATAGAGTACTTTGGTGTCTAGAGAGCACTTTGGTGTCTAGAGAGTTCTTGGGTGTCTAGAGAGTGCTTGGATGTTTAAGAGAGTTCTTGGGTGTCTAGAGAGTTCTTGGGTGTCTAGAGAGTTCTTGGGTGTCTAGAGAGTTCTTGTGTGTCTATAGAGTTCTTGGTTGTCAAGAGAGTTCTTGGGTGTCTATAGAGTACTTTGATGTCTAGAGAGTACTTGGGTGTCTAGAGAGTTCTTGGGTGTCTAGAGAGTTCTTGTGTGTCTAGAGAGTTCTTCGGTGTCTAGAGAGTTCTTCGGTGTCTATAGAGTTCTTCGGTGTCTAGAGAGTTCTTGGGTGTCTAGAGAGTTCTTCGGTGTCTAGAGAGTTCTTGGGTGTCTAGAGAGTACTTTGGTGTCTAGAGAGTTCTTGGGTGTCTAGAGAGTTCTTGGGCATCTAGAGAGTTCTTGGGTGTTTAGAGAGTTCTTGGGTGTCTAGAGAGTTCTTGGGTGTATAGAGAGTTCTTGGGTGTCTATGGAGTTCTTGGGTGTCTAGAGAGTTTTTGGGTGTCTAGAGATTTCTTGGGTGTTTATAGAGTTCTTGGGTGTCTAGAGAGTACTTTGGTGTCTAGAGAGTACTTTGGTGTCTTGAGAGTTCTTGGGTATCTAGAGAGTACTTGGGTGTCTAGAGAGTACTTTGGTGTCTAGAGAGTACTTTGGTGTTTAGAGAGTACTTTGGTGTCTAGAGAGTACTTTGGTGTCTGAGAGTTCTTGGGTGTCTAGAGAGTACTTTGGTGTCTGAGAGTTCTTGGGTGTCTAGAGAGTTCTTTGGTGTCTATAGAGTTCTTTGGTGCCTTTAGAGTTCTTCGGTGTCCAGAAAGTTCTTGGGTGTCTAGAGAGTTCTTGGGTGTCTATAGAGTTCTTGGGTGTCTATAGAGTACTTTGGTGTCCTAGAGAGTACTTTGGTGTCTAGAGAGTACTTGGGTGTCTAGAGAGTTCTTTGGTGTCTAGAGAGTTCTTGGGTGTCTAGAGAGTACTTTGGTGTCTAGAGAGTTCTTGGGTGTCTAGAGAGGTCTTGGGTGTCTAGAGAGGGTGAAGACTGTTATGAAATCTTAGTATTTTCATTATTGTTGGCTGACAAAAAAGGAACTTTTAATGTTATTTTTGTAATTGCTGCTATGTACAAAATTCCTGTGACTCCCTCATGTCTGTGCATGTGTTTCTGTGCATTTGTGTCTGTGTGTGTGTGTGTCTGTGCTTTTTGGATTACAAGAATATTAAAATTTGAATTTACAGACATGGTCCATTCTAATAACTGGTTTACTACCATGAGCCGGTGTTAGCGGTTGGGCGTTTCTTTCATTAGCTAATCTGTTGATACATTTATATGAAACAGAAAAGAATATTTTTTCAGCAAAGTCATTTTAAAAATGTGTCACTGCCCCTGTCCATAATGCTCTTCTTGTAAAATTAACACCTGGGATGGCTGGTTATTATTTTACATAGCAATCAATTTTTTAAAATTTGGAATAAATATTTCTAAGTTCAGATCTATCAACATGTCAAATGATATTTTCAGATCTTGCCACTCCCATGAAAGTTGACAAAGCTCATTTCCAGGAATGCCTTCTGGAAACACTGGGGGAAATGTTTGGTCCTGAATGCACGGGCAAAGTTTTTGAAAGAGATCGTCTAACAGTCACCGTAGATGACAAATCAGCAATCATAAATCTGGACTCACTGGTATATTTCAATTATTTAGTTCATTATTGTGGATGTCATTATTTTTGTAGGCAGCTTTAAAAAAAAGTCTCAAATACTTACTTTTTACAAAACTAGTTGTCTCCCTTAGACCTGTCACTCTATTGATTTTAGAATTGAAGGCTTTCTTATTTCATTTGAGTAAAGGTTCTTTCTTCTACAAAATGTCTTTGATTACTTTGAAAATGTCTATCTAAAATTTATTTATGATTAATATACTTTTAAAAAGAAAGTTTTTGGTTACGAATCAGCTTTAACTTAAAGCCATTAAATAAGTTTACTGAGCAGGGGAAGGATACTATTTCTGCACTGAATTGTTTCAGGATGTCAAATGTTCTGATGAGACTCTGCAGCAAGTACTTCACACAGCAGTGACACGACTTCATCAAGCCATCAACCCTGTTAAATGTTAAATGCCATTTGATCTGAAGAATCCTTATGTATGAGATATAAATGCATCTCAGATATGACTACAGAAATTCTTCATGTAGACTAAAGTTGTGAAGAAATTTGTTATTACTATGCTGTTTATAGTATAAGCTATAAATAGTTACGAGAAATTGATATGTTTTTTAGACTGTAGATTAAATGACTAAAATTGATTGTTTTCTCACTGTTTAAATCTTTTGTTGATTGTACGTGTGTTATGTCGAGTCGTCGCCTCTTAAAATGAACATATTATGCATGGCCATATTCTTGAGCCAGTTCCCTCCGTAAAGTACTTGGGTGTTACCATTCAAAGAGAGGTCTGCTGGGACGAGCACATTAACAGTGTGTGCAACCGGGCAAACAAGACCCTGGGGTTCCTAAGGCGCAATCTGAAGATCGGAAACTCAAGCGTGAAAGAAAAAGCCTATAAAGCCTTTGTCCGGCCTATTTTAGAGTATGCGTCTACAGTCTGGGACCCATTTACCCAGAAAAGCATCAACAGGTTGGAGGCGGTCCAGCGACGGGCAGCACGCTTTGTCATGAACCGCTACAGAAACACCTCAAGTGTTGGCAGCATGCTTGAAACACTGGGCTGGTCTACATTGGAAGAACCACGACTATCCAGGCTCACCATGTTGTAAAAGATAAAAAATGGGCTGGTCCACTGCTCCGGAATCAAACAGAAACTCGTTCATCTTCCCCCCTAGACTGCGAAGAAGCCACGACAGACAGTTCCGGCTGGTAAAAACAAGAACAAAGTACAGGAGCTCCTCATTCCTGCCGAAGACAATAGGGGACTGGAACAAGCTTCCAAAAGCAACAGTTGAGGCGGCTACACTCGACACATTAGTGTCTATTGCCGCCTGTATTCCAACCCCCAGTTCATAACACCACTGCTGAGTCGCCCTTGCAACCAGTGAAGCATCCCATTGAAACCCATGCACAGTAACATCGCAAACCCCTCTGAAACATAAGAGCCAGAATGATCAATTCATTGATCGTGGGCCCTCAAAATAAAGAAGAAGAAAATTTTGACATCCAAACAGATGTGATCAGTTAAAGTCCTGAAGGATTTAAGGCTGATTTGTTTCCCTTGAATGGGTTTTAATAACATGAAGTATTAAGAGTCATGCTTGTATTAGATTCACAGAAAAATCCTATTTTCCCCAGCACACCACATACATTTTCGGTTCACCATCTTTTCAAATCTTTTTGGTACACCATCTTTCACTAATGCCTGTGTCCCCCCCCCTCCCCAACTAATGCTTCTGTGCCCCCCCAACTTATGCCTCTCAAACCCCGCCCCCCCACACCAGACTAATGCCTCTGTGTCCCCCTCCCCACCAAACTAATACCTCTCAATGGCAAGATTAAATTCACGGTAACTATGTTCTTTAAATTTAAATCAATAAATTTTTGTAAACACTATTTTAAGGAATCAACAAATTTAATAATCTTTTAATCAATTATATACATCATTATGTAGTTATATTACAAAAAACAGAATCTTGTCACTGTAATGCACATGTCGCCTATCATATAAAATGGCATGTCAGTGACATTTCAGCATAAAGACCTGTAATGGGTGTGTTATAAAAAAAAATTAGCTTAAATAAATAAAGCTATTCAATAAAACCTATTTTGAATAGAAGTTTGTATATTATGTATAAAATGAATTATCAAATTGAACACATCTGGATGGTTTTAATTATAGCAAAGAAACCAAGATAAAATTACAGCTGTACTCTGCCGTTCCATCCATACAAAAATAGTTCTTTTTTTTTTTATCTGATGTTCTTGAGTTACTGCCCCTTCTATTCACACAAAATAGTACTGTCTTGAGGTGATGTTCATAAAATAGCTTTGGAGTCAAAGAATTGTCAAAAGTCAAACTATGGTCTCTTTCAAGACTTTCTCTCTACTTGCATTTCCATCTTGTGGAGCGTGATCTTGTTTGTTTACACACGTGAGATTTTAAGACTTTCTCGTGCAGTGTTCACCTGGTGAATGGCTGAAAAGAAATACCGGGTTGGAGACGGGTTGACACTGTTGCTCAGATTATCCTGGTTGACCATGTTGGCTTTGTTGAGTGAACGGTGGGTGAGCTCAGATCTATGTTTAGTTTTATGCCCCAGTAAAAAATCAAGTCACTTTAACCAGGATTTTGTAAACATTCGATTTATGAAAAAAGTAAGTAATTCTACTTTAGTGGATAATTTAAAAATTACAATTTAATACTAAATAGTAGAAAATAAAAAAAATATTTTATAAACTTAAAAAAACAAAAAACTATCAAATCAAAGGCGAGTTAAATTGCACTAAAAAGTATAAAATAATTGAAGATTTCGTAAAATGCGTTACGCAAAGAAGTGTGCAGAAAATTAACTTTTAAAAAAATGTATATATAAGTGTACATTCAATTCGAATCCTTTTAAGAGATTTTAAAATATTTTTTGACTTTTCAGTGCATTTTAACTCATCTTTAAAATATTTTTTTTTACTAATTGCTTTCATATTGAAGTAACTCATGCACTGTACGTTGAATATTTTACCCTGGTAAATATTATTCAATTAAACATTTTAAATAAAACATTTAAAATTTTCTTTCATGATGTGTTATATCAAAAAACAATCGGCTGCACATTCTATAAAAAATCACTATAACCAGTTAAACCAAAGCATGACATTCAAATAATTAGCCACCAATAACACTTATCTGGCCAGCTAACATACACATTTAAACATATGATCAGTTGTGTCATTAGGAGCACTGCACTTGAAAACCGAGACCTCTTGATTTGCTATATAGAGCTTTGGTACAATGATCTTAAATTCCAATGTTTCAGGTGTTCAAAAACTTTCATGGATAATAACATTTCTATGATGATATTGCTAATGGATTAGCTCCCACATTTTTTAACAAATGCATGCAGCACAAATAGAATTCAATGCCAATATTAGTGAAATGCCAATATTAGTGAAATGCCAATATTAGTGAAATGCCAGTAATTGTGAAATGCCAAGTTTTTTTACTTTGCTAAATATAAGTTACAAAAGATTTCTAAATATTTTATATAAATTTTGGTGTCACCATAATTATTTTCTAAAAAATTTTGTAAAATAAAACTTTGTTCGTATTTATTATTATTTGTTTTTTACAAAAGTAAATAGTGGAATTTAAAAAAAAATCTTTAAAAACTGATATGACATCTGAGCTTACTGGTGGTATGGGCCATCAAGAATCAAATCAACTTACTGATTCTGAATGACCGGTTGCTTAGCCCAATGCTGTGCAGATAGCAACAAAATGTCATCTACAACTTATATAGCTTGCTGAAACAAATTTGTGTAAATCACGATGCAAGATCAAATGCAAGTTCTCTGCAGATGAACAGAATAATGCCTTATTGATAAAAGAAATGGTTAATCCTACTCTAGAGGTATTGAAATATACTTCAGAAATATTTGATGAATTTAGACTGTAACGGTAAATGAAGACCATAGTCTTAATGGGGAAATTTGACTAGGACCCAGTAAAGACAGAAACACATTCCAGTTTTCTCTGGCCTCTTGACTCATAGCAAACAAATTGAGTCATCGATGTAAATCTTGACGAGCACTCTTAGTCTTAGTAGTTTAGTTTTTATATTGTTTTGAGTAACGAGCAATACCATAACTGTCTAACAGGAGGCTGGGTGAAAAATCAATTGATCAGAAGTTTTTCTTTGTCAAAGAGACCTGGCAATTCAAAACTTTCATCCAACACTCGTAAATCACCAAAGTATCAGTCACATCAAGAAGTCACTATCTCCAATTTTAAAATAAACAATCAAGAAGTCACTATCTCCAATTGTAAAATAAACAATCAAGAAGTGACTCTCCATTCGTAAATCACCAAAGTATCAGTCACATCAAAAAAGTGACTATCTCCACTTGTAAAGCACCAGGTCCTTCTCAGTAAGAACCCCCAGTAGTTCCTGAGAAATCTGTTTAATATCAATGGCCTTGTCATAGCAAGTCAGGGCCTGTAACTCTTTTTTCTTGCTGTTGTCCCAGACATTAACCTATGAGGATAGAAAACGTTGGCACATAAATACCAGATCCGTGTGTGGCAAATAGTAATCTCACTGACACCATGTGACATGTTTGTATCTTGTTACGCCAGCTCACATAACATTTAAATCATGAATATGGATTCAATTCTTTATCCAATCCAGTAATTGGAAATATTAGCTTAAAATCTCCACAATTAAAAAAAAATTAATTAAGTGTGACGTTCTGCAGTTCTATAAACTATAATCATAAAGTAATTCAGAGAATATTTATTTTATTTAGTTAGTCACCAAGAGGGAAGGATGCAATATATAGAAATTTATTTTAATTTATATGCTAGGCTAATCCATAGATTCTGCTTCACTTCAATGAGCGCATAGATGTGCACATTTCATTGAAAGTTGCACAATATTATTAAACACATAGCACCGGAGCATAAACTACTCCACAGTTTTACATCAACATTTCCAGTTTTATTTTCTATGATGTAACTTTACACTCAATGGCACTCTCCCAACTCACCGTGTTACTGGAGTGGTTGGCTGTGACAGCCATCAATTCGTGGTTTTCAGATTCTGGCCGTGAGAACAAAGCATTCCGACTGATTACCGCCTGCATGCTGCCCCCATCCCACACAGCTTGCCGAGAGGAAGAGACCAATCTGCCTTCACTGTCTGAATCAGTTTGAGACAGTTGACAAATCTGTGAATACGTGGCAACAAGGTTAGATGTTAGAATATATAATTAGAGGTAACCCAACATGGCATGGAAAATGACAGATCATTCTACTTCACATTCTGGCCAAACCTTCATGTAACATCAAAGTCAAATTGTTCCATGGTTATGTTGCAGTTGTCTGCAGCAACTCGGAGCTTAGAACAGATTAATTAGATTAATGCTACTGATCCATACAATAAAAAAGAATACACAACAACGTTTTCCCTCCATTACCTCGTATCTACACTTGGTGAGGTTCACACCAGGACGAAATGAAGCAAGAAAGTGACCACTAGTGTGTAGGCTCAAGCTCATCAGTGGGGCTGGAGGAAAACATTCAGAAAGGTGGACATCATTAATATCATCCAAAATTGTATCTTACACACAACAATTAAGAGAAGATGTTAACACCACTCTGAGGGAAAGTCGTGTAGGAGCAGGTCCTCTCCGTGCGGCCATAGAAACAATTTCAAAGTCTAGAACTCCGTTGCTTTCTCCTAGCCCCCTACAAGGTTGATGCGTAGTAAACCAGTAACAATTTAAAAAAATCATGAGATGGTTTGAATAATCAGTATTCTTTAATTATTTATATACTGTGTTAAGCACAGTGCACAATAATGACAAACCAGTAATATTGGCGCTCACAGGAGAAGAAAGGAAACCTGTTCACCATTCGAATTTGTAATCAGCTCAACAAACTAAGAACTCACTCTTTAAAAAAAATGGCTTCTTGTCGCTCACAACAATAATTACAGACTACTCTTCACCACAGGTTTTTTTTGCAACACACCGCCACGGTCATACGCCATAGCTCATTCCTGGCTGAGTAAAATTGGTGGGATACAAGAGGAAGTAACTGAAGGAAAAACAATCGCTAACTCACACAACATCACAATTAGACACAGAACGACATCACATGATCTGACCATGACAACTACAACGACCAGGATGTTAAGACAGTGAATATATTCTTACCCTGTAAGTGAGGTAAAATATGAGTGGTAAAACTGTCACTGACTTGTTCCTTGAAAATTAAGTTCTGTAACTGTGCAATCAGCAAACCTTGGAGTCTGGCATGATTTTTACAAAGAAATTGGAATTAAAAACCAGTAATCTCGAACATTAAAAATAAGTGTTTAGCCAACACCAACCACTTGTACAGTGTTAAACTTCCACTACCATCACAGTCCACACTCTTACACTTCATTTTCTGTGTTACACTGTCCTTGTCGCTACTCACCCCACCCACCCCTTGGAGGTTTCATTCTTACCCATGATGCCCCTGACAGTGTCCCACTTACCCTTGTTACCCCCCCCCCACCCCCGACAGTGTCCCACTTACCCTTGTTGCCCCCTGACAGTGATCCACTTACCCTTCTTGCCCCCTTACAGTGTCCCACTTACCCTTCTTGCCCCCTGATAGTGATCCACTTACCATTCTTGCCCCCCCGACAGTCTCCCACTTACCCTTGTTGCCCCCCTGATACACCAACAAACTGAAGACTACTGATGGGGCTGCCGCCATTATTCAAAATTTCTTGAACATGAGAGTCAGTCCTCCTGATGTCAAACTCCATGACGAGCCCCTTCTCCATCCCAGCGTAGAAAATGTTTGTGTTGGCCGTATTCCAAACACAACACCACACCGAACTGTTCACGTTGTATCTGTCAAACACGAAGGAACTCTTCAGGTTATTGTTTTTAAGATTTTTTAAAAGTTTTATATGTAATGCAGTTTAACTTATATCAAGACCACCCCTCCTTTTAAATGCATTATGTTTTCATATGTTTTCATATTTACCTTAAGAGAGTACAATAAAGACTCATGCCATGTTATAAGATACACTTAATTAATTACTCCGCCAGTTTTACTCCCCAAGAGTTGCTCGGTAATTATCAACAAGAATCATGAATGTACCAAGCATTAAGCAACAATCAATTAGAATACCTTAACCCCTCCTCTGCCATCAGTGTTATTATAACTGTGCAGTTTCCTAAGTCATGTGCAACACACACACACAATCCCCCCCCCCCCCCCCCCCCCCCCCGCCATCTTTTAAAATGGTAAAATAATGACAATGTTATTGAATGCAATGAAGCGAGTAAATCAAGAAGATGTACAGCTTTATTTCTATAAATATAAAAGTAAAATGATTTCTTCAACATCATCTTTTTTTTTTTACTGTGACAGCTAATAGGTTAATTTGCTTTGGAGAACTCACTTTTGAATAACAACTTTGCTGGTGACACTGGACAGTTGAATCGATTTGTCCATCCCGCAACTCAGGAGCTGACCATCGTGTGATGCTGGCCTAAAGCATATGTCTCGTATTGCAGCGGCATGAAGAGGTTGATAAGACAATGGTTTGAAATCTCGAGACAGCATCTGGAACAGAGAAAAAATTAGTGATTAAAAGAGGCATGTTTTGGACCTTAATTTCAATGCACTTAAAAGTTAATACAAAACTTCAGCTTATGGGTACAGGAAAACAAAAGATGGAGTTAATGGAGCACGCTATTGTCATTTAATAAATTACTTGGATGTATAAATAACTAGCATTTTATAGGAAAGTTGAAAGTTTCTTCTAACCACTTCCATACCATGAATGTGAGTCAAAGAATACTTCATATTCTCTGTTATTTATCTTAATTTTTTTCCCCAGCTGACATTTCTTTTTCCATCAATTTCAAAACCAACGCCATCCGACTATTAGTTATGAAGCTATTTAATGATTTCTTTTGTCCCAGATAAGTTTTGTCTGGATCAGAATTTAAACTGATAATAATCAGACTTTAAAATTTTTTGGCAGATCATGATCATTGAACGAGAAAGATGAGATCTTCAGTTTACTTAATTTATTTTTTTAGAAGCCACAGTAAATAATTGCTAATTTAACTTCATACCTTAATTCCAAATCCCCTGAAGAGAGCATTTGGAGATTTCTGTGAGACAACCGCAATGCCTAATTCTCTGCAGTAATCAAATACGCGACAGTTAGCATCCTGGAAAATAAATTTGGAAATTTCAGAAAATATTAATATAAAAATTAATGACATATTTAATTTACTGAGTACAGTTCATAGGCTATCAGGCCTTTCTAGCATCTTTAAGTTTTCCAGAGTGCTGAAGAAAATTGTCATATAAAAAAAATAAATAACTTAAAAAAAATAAATAACTTAAAAAAAATAAGATCCACACTAAGATCCACACTATCCATCCCAATTAATTTAAACACACAACAGTTTTGGTCATCCAAATATTATTATTAGTTTATATTTGTTTAAAAACTTCGTGCTCAAGTTCTGTGAGGTTCAGCTGGTCATTAATAAATATTACAGGTTTTGAAAATGGCTGCTGAGTTTAGAGCAATATTGTCCCCATTATAATTGTACTAAAATTCTTACATCTAGAAAAATAAAATATTTCTTATGGTCTTCTGGGGAATGAATAATTAATTAATTCTTTTTTAGCTTCATTAAGGAAGTCACATTTTACAAAACAATAGTCCAATCATATCATTCCAAATTTTCTCGCAGTCAAATACAATATTAAATTATAGTTAAACCTTTGTCTAACTTGCACAATGGAACAAAATGTACAGCTCCATTTAATCAATTTCAATTTATCATAATATTTATAAGTTCACATAAATACGCACTTAAAATATAAGTTCACATGAATTTTTTTAAATCTAAAAATGTAAGTATTTACATTTCTTGGTCTAATCACATCTTTAAATGACCAATTACCTGAGGTGCAATGTTAATCCTTTGTATAGGCTGGTATTTCTTGTTACTGTTGGGATGACTCGTGCTTACATTAATAAAGCTATTTTGGGAAGATGTACTGGTCGTCGGAATAGGACTGCAGATATGAACACATTAAATTTGTTTCACTGCTGAAAAATAAGGCTAGCACAGCTGTAACATGCTTGTCAATCTGATAAACACCTTTCAGTGTGTTTAAGACTTTGATTGAAGTTAAGACCTTATCACTTGGGGTCATACGGGACACATCATTAAAGTATTGTACGCTTTTTTCAATATGTCACCTACTTAGTGATGTCTCCAGATTGTCTTATTATCTATTTGTTAAATAAAACTTATTTTTATTGATAAGAGACATATAACTACAGTGCTGTCTACACTAACATTACCAAAATGTCATTAATAATTTCAAACAACAAGAAGGTTTAAAAAAAAAATCTGTTTTAGTCCATGCAACTGTTCCAAACATTTACAAATAAATGACTAGCAAATAAAAAGAAAACATGGATGAACATCTACAGAGCACGAAAGAAACGGAACATTTAGCGTTTACCCTCCGCTCAGTGAGACCTGAGCTTTCAGCTGCTTCAGTTCATTTTTTAGGATCTCATATTCTGTATTTCGCGAATCTAACTTATGCCTGGCCTGAGCCTCCTTCTGCTCAAGGACTCTCCTTGCTGCTTTCTCCTCCTCCAGCAGTCGGTACGCTCTGTCTCTCTCAGAGGTGTCTTCAGCCTGACAGAATGGATTTATTCTCAATAAAAAAACAAGTTCATCTGTACTTAGCATGCAGTTTAAATTTAAGGTTAATTCTTCCACTTAATCCCTCAACAAAACTTGCAGGTCACTTCTTAAAATAAAAACCGTCCAGTATCATATTTTGTCAAGTCAGTGTAGATGTCATTACTGTATGTAAAAACAAATTGCTTACATATTTATCCGCACGTCTCATTAACTTATTTTAAAAATTCAAAGGTTGAAATAATTTATGTTTGAAAACTACAGGATAAAGAAAATTTAAATGTAGCCCAGAAAAAAATAAAGAACATTAATGACTTACCAAGAGTGACATAAAGAACATTAATGACTTACCAAGAGTGACATAAAGAACATTAATGACTTACCAAGAGTGACATAAAGAACATTAATGACTTACCAAGAGTGACATAAAGAACATTAATGACTTACCAAGAGTGACATAAAGTGACAGGTTCAAATCCTTTACAACACTTACTGTTATTTTCCTGACAAAAATGTTTCTCAAATCACTTTTCTTGGCAGGAGCTTTGCACTGTGGGCAGCAGTGAGCTTGTTCTACCCATTTCAAAATACAGCTGTCAGATACAATATTGCAGGTAGTCACAAATATATTACCAATAGCACACATTTTTGCTATTCTACTGGCAGTGCAATGTGGATAGCACATAATTCCATAGCAGTGCAATGTGGATAGCACATATTTCAATAGCAGTGCAATGTGGATTGCACATATTTCAATAGCCTATATTATTGTTTTACATAAATTTAAAAAAACGAATACAGCCATAAACTTTTCAAGGCACGTAACTGAAATTAAGTACTGGTATTTTTTTAAATATTGTTCATTGTAAACAAGTCACCAAATGTTCAACAGCACAAACCTTCAATCAGAGCTTGAATTACTCTATTTGATCCTTGTTGATCCAGCTTACCTTAGTCCAAACAGATGACCACATTTCAAGCAAGTCACTCTATGTTCTCCGCCCGTAGACCAAGGTTCCAAACACACTGAGCAGCTCTGAAATTCAGACAAAATTTGCATTGGATGGCAACAATCTCATCTCGTGTAACTATCTCTTAGAACTTTTTCATCAATGCCCAGATTATGACTATTTTTTAAACTCTCTTAAAGTTAATTTGTAGCCCATTGAGATTACTTGCCAGTGATATTTGAGAGATAAAATGCACAAGTCCAGAACCCAATTTAAAATAACGTTATGACAGGGTTAATTAATAAATTATCAGAATAATTCTCATTTTTTTTTAAAAAGAAATTAGACAAAAGAACAACTAAATTATTTGAATTTTCCAAGAAAGAAAAAGTTTAAAAAATTTTAAGTTAGGGGAAATATAAAAAATAATAATAATTACAAATCAGTCACAACTCTTATTAGTTAATAGAACCTTTCATATTATTACGAAACTTGTTTGATACATTTGACAATAACACTTTTTTATATTTTAACTTCACTTACATCTTCCTCGTCGTCATTTTCTTCCTTTTCATCTTTTAAAATTTTAGAGTCATTGAAGTTACTATCTTCTACACTTCTTTTTCTTTTCTTTCGTCTCGGTGATGTATAAGGTGTCTAAGAAAATACACAAAAATAGAAGTGATATGAAACCTTCACCAATTATTGGAGTTTCTACAACATAATTTTAGTGTTATGGAATTGTTAGGCACTTACATGTATTGGAGATCTTAATAATTTCAAGTCCAGTAAGGCATAAAGAGATCTGTGGACTGCTTTTAATACTATCACAAGGTTGTCATCTTGAAATTTCTCTTCACATACTTTGGGATCCAAAGATGTAAGTTCAGTGAACTCCTTTAAATTATCTAGAAATTGTATAATGAGTTGTCTAAAAGATTTCTTTTCATCCGTAAGGATTTCAGGCTGTATTTCCCTGGATGTGATACTAGTACCAGGAATGTGTTGAGACGTTGAAGGACCAGTGTCGAGAACTGGCTGATGGTTTCCAGCATTGGGAGGTCCTTCAATTCTTATAAGCTCCTCGGCATTGTTGTTTTCACCATAGGGCAATGAATTCTCGAGTAGTTCATGAGAAAAACGCATGAGCAGTTCATCAAATATGACTCTTTCTTGGTCAAAATGTGGGCAACCGAGAGAAAATATCCTTTCTGCACTTAATCTTGACTTTAAAGTTGAGACAATCCTCAGCAGTTCTGCCATTTCACTTTCATGGAAGAGATCACTTGCTTTGACATGAGCAGAAAATTTATAAGTGTAAGCTGGTTCAGATTTGTATGGTTCGGGCTGAGATTTTGTCTCTGCTTCTGACAACAAATGCTTAGCTTGATCTATTAAATCGCGAATTCTCTTGGAATTCACACGGTTCTGAAATGTTGTTGAGTTAGCTGTTATTTCATCCTCATCTTCAGAAGATTCACTGGAAATAATAAGCTCAATTTCTTCTCCATTTCTAAGAAGAGATTGTGACATGTCTATCCTATTCTGGTTCTTTAAATGAAGATATACTTGAGACACAGACTCCTAGCAGTAGGCCACGACAGCACCTCAAATTTTAGTCTTCTAAAATTATAAAAAATAAAAACTTTAAAAAGAATCACTTCCTTAAAATGTAAGCAAATAACTTGTATAAAAACAGTCTATTCAGTGTTACCAATAAACAATAGTTTCAAGAACTGTTTTTTTTCTTCAAATTTATATAGTCATTACTTAGTTAACTTAGGCAAAATCTCGTTGACTATTTTATCTCATAGTCTATAGTTAGCAGGCCTATATTAGTTTTGTTAAAAGTCATAGTTTATGTAATATGTTTATAATCATTCATAGAGAACATATAGCCTAATTTTAATTTTTATAATTATATCAAATCCCCGATAAATTAATGATTAGGTCTAAGCTGACTGAGGAATGACTTGGTTTGAATAATCTAGCCTTCTAGATTCTAGGTCTGGTCGCTAGTCTAAGCAAAACTAGGCCTAAAATGTGGTAGAGGCAGGTAACTACTATTACTATTAGTATCAGTAATTAGTATTAAGTGGGCTTATGGACTAATCAAAACTGTTCTTAAGGCTAGAGTTTTTAAAAATTATTTATTGTGGGATAAATGTTTAATAAATGATAAATACAGAATCAGTCATCGAAGTCAATTCATACTTAACATTTAAATTCTATAATGATACTAATAGGCCTATACTCGAATAGTAATTCACACAGGTCATACTCATCATACCATGCCATAGGGAGTCATAAAATAAGAATAAGATTTTCTAGATAGGCTAATATGAACTGATGAAAGTTGGCTAATTACCTCTTGAGCGTCATTTATAAAAAAAATTGTGTTGTTAGAGTTTGAAGTGCTATTTAAACAGCTATTGTTTTACTGATAAAATAATTTTTTTTTATTTATGACATTATGTCATTATACATATTCATTTCAACACATAAATAAAAGACAACATTTTTAAATTAATAGTTTTCAAAATAGAAAAATTAAAAATGTAACAATTTAATGTATGAAAAGAAAATAGTGTTTTAGTTTATGCATAGTTCTCCCCAAGCTAAAAAGGAAGTTCTTTAAAATATTATCTCCACAAAAACGATTGCGGAAAATGAACTCATGCACATATGAAGGGAAAAGATTGCAGCTGGTGTCAAACTGTCTTTTCAGATTGCGCTTTGCATGCATCCACAGATTTTCAACATTGTCAACCTTCAGTGTGTGGACACCAGTGTTATTTTTTGTATCTCTCTATGCCCCTGAAAACCCAGTAACCCTCTCTCTAGTGTACTATTAACATTAAAGACATCAATAAAAATAAATGGCACTTTTAAATTAAATCAGATTTCAGAATGATATTTTTTAATCACTGAAGCGTATATTACAGAAAGTTGTAGTAAGGAATGGACTAGTAAGGTAGGGAGGAAACCTTTAGTAAACTAGCCACTTTAGCCCAAGTCAACGAAGTTCACAAATAGTAAAAAGGCTCAATGGGGGCCTACTGAGTAGTAGCCAA
The DNA here is from genome assembly GCA_964033795.1 of Lymnaea stagnalis. NCBI lineage: Eukaryota > Metazoa > Mollusca > Gastropoda > Lymnaeidae > Lymnaea > Lymnaea stagnalis. Next base: position 381,605 of record CAXITT010000051.1, on the reverse strand, counting down.
CTCAAACTCAAAATTTTGAAACTTGTATGAATTAAAATATCAAAAAATTATTCATTATTAATTAACAGCAAGCAATTGATTAGTTAGTATTATTACAAATGCTAATAGTATTTTATATGTTGCGTATTATTTAATTTAGACTTAAAATCTTTCAACGTCATCAACTTAGCCAGTTCAGTAATGGGAATTGTCTACAATAAAAAAGAGAAAACTAAATATTTTATAGATAACTTCTTATATTTATTTGGATCGATTAAGAAGTAAACATACCAGTTTCGATTTCGCACCTTAATTTTTCGACAATAACCGATTTTGAAGCAAGTTTAATATAAAATGATTTGAGGTAGAGAACCTTTTATGCGCTGAAACTGAATATAAACAACTAAGTCTACTTAAACTCATAAAAAATATTTTCAATATTTTATACAATATTGTTCTGTTAAATGTTGAATTTATTTTTGTGTGTGCATTAATTAAACATTTTACATTTAGATAGGAAATATAATTTTTCAAATGTAATAGTCAAGCTGGCCAACTGGGTGATTTAACGTGCTTTTTTCAAAAATGTAATTTTTAATTTACAGGAACAAACTTGACAAAAACACATTTTATTAATTGTAAACAAAGCAACATTAAAATTGTTTTAAATAAAGCAATCTCTAAAAACAAAAATGTTCGTATAAATCCTTTACAAAATGTAATATCGAGCAATTGTTGGGGGGGGGTTTTTAAAATTAAAAATTAAAACAAAAATAATGATCTAAATATGAACATTCCCGTCACTACTGCACCTAGGGGGGAGCTATCCAATCCCTTGAACCCATTTTAAATTCAAAAGNTATATATATATATATATATATATATATATATATATATATATATATATGCATTTACCTTTAAAAGTAACGAAAGTCTAAATTACCCTTCCTAAATATGCATGTCAAAAGTCTTGAAAATTGTCATAATTTTTAATATTTTTTTTTTTAAAGAATACAATACATAAAAAATCGATTCAGTTACATTCTTAAAAATTAGATTTTAGATGTTGAGACATCGCAAGAATAGTTTGAAAGTATCGCGATATGCGGTTCCATTATTGTACCGGTAACACCGGGTCTCATACATTCTAGTTTTTCAATAAGAAAATGCCGTTTTAAGCCAATAAGTGCAACGTAAAATAATTTTCAAATACCACTCACCGACTCCTTGACTCACCGATCCCCTCATGTAAACAACAACGAATACCATGAATTTGCACGTGGTTTATTTTGACATGCTATAGATGTTAAAATTAAAGAAATAATATTCTTTACATACATAAAAAATATAACTCAACTATTTTTAAAAATAGGAATTAATATTAATACAGTTTAGAGGCGTGAAAAAGGGACTAAAATGGGAAGGAGGCAGTGGGGTAGCTAGGGTTGGTGTCACCCGGTGCAGTAAACTCATGGTGTCACCCCCTGCCCTTACTTCCACGATGTATTTCTTCTTGTTAAAATAAGTCCACATTATAACAATGACAAGAAGAAAATCAAATTAATTGAAGGACACGAGGTCAATGTATTAAAAAAATGTAACAACTCTAAGTTATAGCTATTTGTACATTAAATTGACTTTATTCAAAATGTTCCTTTCCTGGATGGCAAAGCTGCGAACCTGTCAAACATTTAATAAAAGTCAATTTCCTCACACCGTATCACTTTCCATTGATAGTAGAGCCATGTCAAAAAGTTTTGACTGTCCCATGGTGGATTGTAAATAGTTCTTGATGAGCCTTAGTTTTGAAAAGCTCCGCTCACATGAAGTCACAGACACATATTGTAAGAAACAATGAAAGGCTTAGTGAGAGTATTCGAAGAGATTCTAGGAATTCCCATTCAGCTATGAATTTCAAAACATTAAATACTGTCCAGTCCATGACTTTCTGAAATTCAATATGATAATCATTTAGGAGTCTTCTAAGCCTTGGTATTTCTTTTAAAAGTTCTCACTCTGATAACTAATCATAGAAAGAGGTTAATTTGGGAACGGACACCAATAACTCTTCTTCGCTTGCTGATAGTAGAATCTTTGGTTGAACAGCCCGAAACTTATCTATATTCTTGTTTTGGACTTCAGAATGAAAGCGTTCACTCCAGCATCTTCCAACTGTTTTCTTCTCACAGAGAGAATCCAGCATCCATTAATTGTTCTCCTACCATTCTCTTCTTAAACCTAAAACTTCTCTCTACCGAAATTATATATTGGACTGATTTTAAACGTACATTTTCAATAGCATGTTCTATCAAATGACAGCGCTTCTCGTGCAAAAACAATCTTATGGCCTCTAGTTTGGTTACCACTTAGTCAAGAGTTAAACCTTTCGTCTACAGGTACTTCTGCATCAGCCCAAAGGTAAAGGTAGCAGATAACATGAAATCAAAGACAGCACGTAAAAGACCTTGTGCTGTGTGATAATCATGTAAAGTGGCAATGCTAGTGATGAATCACCGACAATATTTTTTAAAATAGTATTTATGGGTTTCAATATATTTTGTTTCAAAAACTTTAAAAAAAAAAAAATTAAATAAATTTATATGAATTATTAAAAGATATTAGAAAGTTTTGTAAAATATTACCTCTAAATGGTTAAAAATCTATTTTTAAATTTGTTATTAATTTTTACCGATTCGATTCATGTGCTTAGAATCGTGCGACCACATCTTATTTGGTATCAAGGGGCAGATTTATTTCTCAGATTTTAGATAAATAAAAGCTTCTTGTCACTTAACAAAGTTACCGACCACTTCAATCGGCGTTGAATCATGGTCAAAACGGTGTTTTCTGACCTAATTATAGAGTAGCCTCATTGCTAACGCATCAACCTTGAACTTCTAATAAAGCACGCATTTGGATTGATTACATGTGTGGAAAATTAACGTGTAATCGGTTATAATTTTATGAAATTCAGTTAGACCGAGCAGTGCGTGTTCTGTAAATATGCAATTTTTCAATTTTGTGTCACCCCCTGAGCGGTCCTCACCCCCCAAAACACCCTTGCTACTCGACTGGTAGGGGGTAAATTTTAAGAGGAATATCGCCAAGGCAAAATATGTTTACATATTTGTACTTGGATTTAACTTTCACTTTTAAAAAGTAAGATGGGCTGTTGGAATATTTAAATAAAGTTGTTTTTTTTTTAAAATGAGTGGTGATGTTCGTAGCGGGCGGGGGCGGAGCTAGCTCACCACGGTCCCAAAGCAACTGTTTAGACGCCCCCCCACCCTCAAACACCAACAGTCACATTTCGGCAAAATTTGCGTGTCGTAATTTGTGGATGGCCCCTATTTCAAATATAATTTGATATATTAATAATAATAGGGGAAATAACTGATGAAAAAAAAGAGCGAAACATTGAACACGAGTGTCAGACCTTCAAAAGAGAATGGTCATCTTAGTATAAGCCAAAATTAAACCCATCATTTTGAATTTATATTTTTTAAAAATTAGGTGAAGTGGCTTATGTTATTATATTTAATATTATTACATGAACTTAATATTTTGGTGTGTTGGCTTTTTTTTCCTTTCTTTTTCGAGTTTACGTTCCCTCTAGCGCCAAAACCTGGCCACTCAAACAGACGACATTTTCAGAAACAAGCAAGCAATATGTCAATTGTGGAATGAATTTGAGTGAAACAGAATGAAAGGGGAAAGCTGATGACTTGGAGGGACATTTAAAATATGAACAAACATCTTTTACCAAAAATAAATAAAAAAAATTGTTCAATGTGCCTCAAATTATATGTTAGTTTTCACATCACTGTAATTTTATTTCTAATTTTAAAAGAAATCAGTTCAATGTCTTCTAGAACTCTGACTTCATTGAAAATTATTATGCGACACACTGAAAAATAAATTCCATGCGGCCCTCGGCGCAAAATGTTTGCCCACTCCTGTTCTACATTCTATGATATGTTCAGGATTTCTTTCTGCGTCACTTTTACTCTGCAAAAATATTCACGACTTCATCAACGTCCATTTGCTTTGCATGTTCATTTCTGCTTTGCGTGTTCATTTTTGCTTTGCGTGTTTATTTTTGCTTTGCGTGTTCATTTTTTGCTTTGCGTGTTCATTTTTGCTTTGCGTGTTCATTTTTGCTTTGCGTGTTCATTTTTGCTTTGCGTGTTCATTTTTGCTTTGCGTGTTCATTTTTGCTTTGCGTGTTCATTTTTGCTTTGCGTGTTCATATTTGCTTTGCGTGTTCATTTTTGCTTTGCGTGTTCATTTTTGCTTTGCGTGTTCATTTTTGCTTTGCGTGTTCATTTTTGCTTTGTGTGTTCATTTTTGCTTTGTGTGTTCATTTTTGCTGCGCTGAGAATGGCTAAACCGGATAGTCTATCTTTGCAAAGTGGTGCTACGTGGATAGTTTTTGATGAGCGTAGGCTTTGAGAACGGCCTCTCTGCTGTTGCCCCTTTTACAGGTTAAATGAGGAAGCGAAGGTATGCCGTGCAGACATCCAGGAGTAATGCAGAAATAGAACTATTATCGATAATAAAATTTAAAAAAAACCAAAAAAACTAAACTCTTTGACGATTTGATTTTCTATATTTTCTTAATTTCCTTTTTGAGAACCACTCTAAAAGTTTCAGGTGATCGAAGGTCAATACCCTTTTTTTTTTTGGGGGGGGGGGGGGGAGGAAATAGGGTTTATACATTTTTTTCGTGGTTTACACTATCTTTAAATCGGATGCTGACACAGTCGTGAAAAGGAGATTTTAGATTATCTTTTCAAATAATAAAATGTTTAATACCAATATATCGGAAATTACATTTCAAGGCGTTGACATATTCGTAAAACATCTACATAAATAGAAGCATGGCAAGAAACTCAATAAAGTTTGATAATTTTAAAGTAAAATTGTGAACTGAGTATTTATTATATTTCTGTTTGTACATTTCAAATACAAGGACCTTGGGTTTGAGATCTATAGCAGTTATCGAGAATTTTATTTCGCGAAATTGTGTCCTCATAATTAATCATCTTCTCCTTGAAAAGCGGGAAAAAATTGATTTTTGGGTGTTGGGGCTGAAAATTTGATAGAATGTGTTGTCATTGTAAACGAGTCTAGGGGCCAAAATTCAGCTCAGTAATATGACGGGAAGTGGGTCAATTAGCCGTCAGAATAGTTTGCAAGCCAGCCACCCACGAACAAAAGCGAAGTTAATATAAAGGATTTTAAAGAGACAAATAGTTTTGTTGAGTCGAAGTCAAGCAAAGTCCATGACGTATTTTACCACCTCAAAACTATGTGCACTGCACAGTGATTTTATTTGAGACTATATTTAGAATTAAACGCTGTGCACAATGGGCGCGGTCCACTTGGTTTACCTTTGTGACGTCATGTGTTCCTCCTACTCGGGGACACTGCTGCTATCTATCTGTCTATCAACATAAAGACGTATGTTTTGGTATCTTCCACTCTCCCGGGGAGCGAGCTAAAGATCCACCAATGAGTTCTAGCAGAGACCCACACCGCGGCAACACATTGTAGCTTTAAGATCTTTTTTCCCCCACCCTCTTTTTAAAGGGGATTTAACTAAGGCAATTTACCAAATGACAATGCACCCAACAATTTGTTCAACCGAGCATTGCTAAATCGTCTATTAGTTACCCCAGCAACGCCACATGGGCCTCACTAACTCACCGCTTCGTGAGGCATCTAATGTGTCAGACGCGCCAACGATATGTCAAAAATAATTCCCTCCCCACCCCCCTCCCCCCACATAGTAACTGAGAGGCCGTTAACGGCAACAGGGGAGACCACTCCTACGGATTCAGATCAATCAGTGGCCAGGAACTCGCCGTTAACGCATGGATAGTTTTAATCATGGCCGACCGGAAGGCGGGAAAATATTAATCTAAGCCGTCCACATCCTGTCATCCGCAGCGCTCCTGGGAATGAAATCTGAAAGTCTGTTGATAATGAAATCTGAAGGTCTGTTGATAATGAAATCTGAAGGTCTGTTGATAATGAAATCTGAAGGTATGTTGATAATGAAATCTGAAGGTCTGTTGAGAATGAAATCTGAAGGTCTGTTGAGAATGAAATCTGAAGGTCTGTTGATAATGAAATCTGAAGGTCTGTTGATAATAAAATCTGAAGGTCTGTTGATAATGAAATCTGAAGGTTTGTTGATAATGAAATATTTGAATAGGACCTAATAGCCTGAGTCCTGAGTTCTGTTGAGGTCTCGAGATGTTTTATCTCCAACAATAACAGACTCAGCGAGGCTCTGTTTGAAAACTGCTGACATATGGCTGTAACAATAACAGACTCAGTTAGGCTCTGTTTGACAACTGCTGACATATGACTGTAACAATAAAAGACTCAGTGGGGCTCTGTTTAAAAACTGCTGACTTATGGCTGTAACAATAACAGACTCAGCGAGGCTCTGTTTGACAACTGCTGACATATGGCTGTAACAATAACAGACTCAGTGAGGCTCTGTTTGACAACTGCTAACTAGTGGCTAAATGAAATAGCAAAAGGAGCTATGTTGAAGCTTGAATCAAAGGACAGGACAAAAAGATTTGAACGTTTCGGCATAGAGCCTTCTTCAGCGCACAGGACAAATGAAAATATCACAAGGAACAGAGCACAAGGAACAGAGCACAGGGAACAGAGCACAGTAAACAACTCAAGAAATATCACAAGGAACAGAGCACAATAAACAACTCAAGAAATATCACAAGGAACAGAGCACAGTAAACAACTCAAGAAATATCCATTGTTGTTGCCGGAAGCGGTTTTTGTCCCGTCCATTGATGCAAGCTTCAGCATACCTCGTTTTGCTATTTCATTTACTTAGCTTGAATGCATTCCTTTCATTATTATACGACATATGGCTGTAACAATAACAGACTCAGCGAGGCTCTGTTTGAAAACTTCTCACACATAGCAACGAGAGATATTAAAAAAAAAGAAAAGAACAAAATAGCAAGATTTGAGGGCTAAGACTTTTCGATTCTTGACATAAACGATTCTTGACATAAACGATTCTTGACATAAACGATTCTTGACATAAACGATTCTTGACATAAACGATTCTTGACATAAATGATTCTTGACATAAACGATTCTTGACATAAACGATTCTTGACATAAACGATTCTTGACATAAACGATTCTTGACATAAACGATTCTTGACATAAACGATTCTTGACATAAACGATTCTTGACATGTATGATTCTTGACATAAAGTTAGATTTAAGAAATCTGATTCTGTAGAGTTTTCAGGAGATGAGAATCAAATATAATTAAACATTAAATTGGCGAAATCAAAATTCTTACTAAATGCCGTAACGAGGTTACATTGTATTGCTGTGCAAATATCAACACAGGAATATCGATTCATCATCATCATCATCTCCATTAGTCCTTGGACCGTTGGGGCGCCACAGATGACTTGTGAACTACGCCTTCTTCATTCGTCTCTGTCTTCTGCACTACGCACAGCATCGCCCAGTGTTAGTCCTGTCCACTCTTTGCTGTTATCGTCCCATCTTTTTCTTTGTCTTCCTCTTCTTCTCCCTTCTCTCGTTGTGCCCCGCCTGATTTCTTTGGCAAGCCCTTGTTTCTCTGTCACGTGGCCACATCGCTGTTTTCGCTTTTTTACAGTCACCAGGAGGTCATCGTACTGCCCAATTGCCTGACGAAACCTTTCTTTCTCTTGATCAAGCCTTGGGGTTCTTAAGGCGAAATCTAAAGTTTATCAACTCCTGTGTGAAAGAAAGAGCATATAAAGCCTTTATCCGTCCGATTTTAGATTATGCATCTTCAGTCTGGGACCCATTTACCCAGAAGAGCATTGACAGGTTGGAGGCGGTCCAGCGACGAGCAGCACG